>VMDR010000129.1:0-400829 GCA_007922815.1 Macrotus californicus
CACACAGGGACGAGGGGGTGGTTGTGGGTTGCTCCCAAGAGGACCAGGGGTCGACAGGCCCCCATCTCTGTGGATCAGCATGTGGGGGTGATTGCCAATTCCCTCCCACAGGGGCCAGGGTGGCCGTTGTCCCCTCCCAGGGCACCAGCACCAGGGTTTCTGCTCCCTGTTGAAAAATGGGAGCTCTAGCGACAGGAAGCCACCATCCCCACAGTTGGCCAGCACTAAAAAGCCCCGCCCCCTTTGGATGTGCTAAAGGATAAACTGAGTCATCTTAAAAATGTTCAAGTTGAGCAAAAATCAATTGCAACGTGCCAGCACCACACGGAGGTTGTCGGGGGACCCCTGGTGACAGGCACTGGGGAGAGACAGTCACACGGAAAAGGCAGAGGGAGGGCAGGACATGAAGGGCTGGTTTTGCTTAAAGCCAGCTTGGCCTTGAAAAATTGAAGTTTACTTCTCGGGTCCACCGACACCAGGGACGGAGGCTTCTCGCCTTCTGCCCCAGCTTCCCAGGGCTGGGCCTGTGGTCTCAAGGTGGCCTGGAGGTGCCACGTGGCTGTGGGCCCCACCCCTCGGTCCACATTCCACGCAGCAGGAAGGAAACGCACCCAGGATGGAGCAGCTCGTTTTCTGGGCTGCTCCTGGAACGTCAATCAGCCCTCACACCGTTACCTCATTGGCCACAGGACCCCCTCTGGGGGAAGACTCGGGAGACCGCTGGGCAGACGCAGTCCCTGGGCACATTGCCACTAAATCAAACAGTGCTTACCAAGAGAGGACGGGCCAGGACCTCGGATGCGGACATACCTTGTCAGGGTCCCCATTCAACCCACCAAGGAGGCCCCTTTTCACATATGGCTCCATCGCCTCATTTGGGACTGTCCCCTCCTCTCCCCGCCTCCCGAGGTCTCTTTTGTCCTGACCCCAGCCTGCTCTCTACTCACCAAAAAGCCAGCCCCTCCCTCTCCCCTGGGTGCTGAGCTCACCCAGGGCTTGCCTGGGGCAATGTTCGGAGAAAGGGCACTCCACAGGAGTGTGTCGAATTAACGTCTCTAAACTGGCACCCTTGGGAGGCTTCCCCCCCCCCCCATGTGACTGCACTCCTGACCCTCAGCAGAGCCAGTGCCGGAGCAGGGTTTTCTGGGCTGAAGTGCGGTGACTGCATTTTTCTGGAATGCACCTGTTCCGGAAGTTAAGAGATGCTGGCACGTCTTCTGGGCCTGTTCCCTTCCATTCACTGCTTCCCTTCACCATTTGTAAAATGAGAAAAGCTACAAACAGAATCATATGAATTAGCTCATTTTGATGGAGTCCTTTACGATCCTCCCAGGTAGGAGATAGAAAAGGGGACAAAGGGGAAGGTGTTATTACGGAAAAACGTAGAAATGATCCCTGGTGGGGCCGGGGGAGGGGGGGAGACCAGCAAAGGTTGTGGGCATCCGAGAGTTCTCCAGATGCCTCCAGAAGATGGGTCTTAAAATACATGCCGAGCAAAACCTGCCTCTCCTCGGATCGTAGCACTTGCTGAGATTGTCTTGTTTCCAGCCCCGGGGAAAATGAGACTTTGTTATCTATGCTGTATAAAAGTGATAGCGTTTTCGAGGGCGGGCACTGTGGGCATATTGGCTGTGGCAGCGTTTCTGTGATAAAAATCAACACTTGACATCCCTTTTCCCTGTTTGCACCCTCGTGGTGTCCACAAGGGAGGCAGGCTCCTTCTCCATGTCCACCAGAGGCTCCGGTCCTCGGCGCCCCCCCCTCCCCGGAGTCAGGAGGACCACCAATGCTGTGCGTGTACGTGGGGGGAGGGGCGCGCTGCCTCCTCACAAAGGAGGAGGTCCCTGTAGAACCCTGGTTTAAAATCCTGCTTGTGTTTCCTTTTCCTGCCTTCCACTGGCAGATCTTGAAAGTGAACCCCTCTCCCTCCAAAAAGCTGTTGGTACCTAGTTCCTTCTCACGTTGCTTAGTGAACATGAGGAAGTCCCTGGAACTAGGTGATTCGGTGACAAAGCAGACCTCGGCCGCCCGCTGACTGCAGACTGGCCGACTCCTCACTTTCCCACAAGGGGACGTTCATCCCAGGGGCTGTCACCTCTCCCCGAGGAGACAGAGGGCCTGGCAGCGTGGGGTGTGCCTCTGATCATGCCAGGGACACGGTCCAACCGTGTGCACACGGAGGACAGCTGAAGGGAAGGGGCTTCACCTATCCCCAGCGGCAATCCGGCCTGTACAGAATCCCATGTTTACTCTTGTGAGTTGTTCCTTCACCTTCATTACATGACCAGTGTGTGTTGAACACTCTCCAGTGAACAAAGCAGAATCTAAAATGGCTCAGCATCCCGCTTCACTGAGATAAGCACTATTCATACTTGGGTTTTGCGCTCTCTGGCCTTTGCAGAACAGTCGCGATGTGCAGGTGCTGCCCCGGGCTGCGCAGTGTCCCGAGTGCTCCGCAGCATTGCACACTCGCGGGGGACGTCCTCACCACGTCACAGAGGAGGAAACCGAGACATGGGAGACAGGGTGGAGTCCGCCATGTTTCCTTGGCTCGGCTACATGGACAAAGTATTTTTTGTTGATGGTTTTTGCTTTTTTGGTTGGTTTGTCGTTGTCACAAAAATAGGAACACTCTGTACATATGTTTTGTTTTGTTTTTGAATTGGCTCTTTTTTACTTAATAATTGTGGTGGGCAAAATCCTAACCGGGTCCCCACGATGCCCTGCCTCCTGTTTGACGCCCTCTCTGTCATTCAGTCAAACGCTGCCCAGGCGGTGGCGGGGAGGCCTTTGTAAATGAGACTACAGTCCCACATGAGTTGCCCGGAAAGCAGGGTGAGTCTCACCCAGAAGTGGTCCCTTTCAAGAGACTGGACGTCTCCCGATGTTGGAAAGTCAACGCATTACAGGGATTTGATGTGGGTGATTCCGTATTGCTGGCTTTGGGGGCAATGGGGCTGCGTGGCAAGGGACGCTGGCAGGATCCAGGGGCAGAGGGCAGCCCCCCGCTGACAGCCAGCAGGTAATGGGCACCGAGACCCCTGCCTTCAAGAACCAGACTCCCTGCAACCACGGGGGCTGGAAGGAGCCCAGGTGGGATCTCAGCTTTTAGTGACCCTGAGCTGAGAACTGGGTCAGCCATGCCCACCAGGGCCCCACAGGCCTGCGAGCTGACTGGTGGGTGTTGGGCCAGTGGCAGCAGCATGATGACTGGACACAGCAACAGGAAACTAATACAGGAGCGTATCCAGAGTGCGTCTCCATCCCAGAGTCCTGCTTCCACAAAGCTCTTTGAATAGCTACACTGTATCCCCATGAGCAGGGGGCACTCCCCTGCGTTTAATCAATGCCCTCTAATTGAACATCTTTGCTGCTTCCCTTCTTTTTGCTATTTTTAGCAACACTGTGGCGAACACTTTACAGCCTCCTGCTGGGCACAGCCCTGGATCCCCGGAAGGGGAATCGCTCGCAGGGTGGACAGATGTGGTTCTGCCCCAAACGACGGACTGCCCTCTAGAAACGTCTGCCACCATGGGCTGCTTACAGGCTCACTCATTTCCCAAAACACTGTCAACGCCGGGAGTTTTTTCGTTCAAGTGACAAAACATGCCCCCTCCCTTTGCATTTTAAAACTACCGGTGTAATTCGGACAGTTTTCACGGGGCCCGTGCCTTTTTCCTCTTCTCTGTGTGTCTGTACCTGTATGTGTTGCCTGGATGAGCTGGGGCTTTTCAGTTCCAAGGGACAGAGAGCCACGCTTGCCTCACCAGAAAGAGAACATAGGGGCTCGCAAATGAAATGTCCAGGGAGGAAAAAAGGCTTCTTTAAGCCATGGTCAGACTCAAGGCCAGCAAATGTCATTTTGAAACAAGGTCTTTCCTCACCTCCACCTCCTGTGGGTTGCTTCATTCTTGGCTTTCACGCGGTGGGCTCTGGGGACTCCAGGCTTGTATCTTTAGAGTGACAAATCCAGCAGAAAGAGAAATCGTTTTTTTTTTTTTTCTTGGTCACTCCAGACTAAGTCATGGACCAACTTGGGTCACATGCTCATCTTTGAGCCAATCACGCGGAATCAGCAGAGGACCTCCTGCTGAGCGTGAGGACTCCTAGCCTAGGGGCCCCGTCTGCCCTGCCTGATCCATCGATTAACCAGGAAATCACGGTGCTCTCCCAGAGGCGGAAGGGGTGCTGAGGGGCCAGGGGACAGCTGCTCCCTGCAGCCTGCACGTTCACTTTGACAAATTTCATTTTGGAGGTTTATCCAATGCACTGTATACAATTCCTAAAACTCTTTACAAATAAGGGCGTTACTTTCGTCATATGTATTTCAAGTGTGTTTTTCAGTTTGCTGTTCACTGAAAGTATTTTTTATACAAACTTGTTTTAAGTCTTTCTGTGATTAAATCGACAGACTTCTCCTTTATGGCTTCTGTGTTGCAGGCTCAGGAAAGCACCCCACCCTGAGACCGCATGTTTCCCAGCAGCTCCTCGCCCGGCTACTACACGCACGCATCTCCCAGTGGAACGCCCGGCACCCCCGTGCCCTTCCCCACGGGCTGGAGATGCCTCTGTCATCATGGGCTGAACTATGTAGCACTTCACCTCTCATCCTCTGCATTCATCTCTATTGATCTTTTCTGTGAGGCCCGACCTAAAAATCAAATACACTTATAACTAACTACTGGTTGTCATTTCGTGATTGCAGCATGGATTCAGACGTGTGTAAGGAATTACGAACGTGCTAGCTGGAACTGCACACTCAGGCGCGGCCCCGCCCTGGCTAACGCCCTCACTTCTTCAAGCAGGAGGAAGCGGGAGTCCGTGGCCTTTCACTTTCACTCGCCCCCCTCTCCTCCCTCCCTCTCTACCCGCAAATCCCCGACTCCTGCAGGTGTCTTGTGGGTCCTTACAATGCAGGCTGGAAAGAACCCAAGAAGTGAGAGATTGCTGTTCACGAGTCCCCTAAAGTGAGAGGCGCGTCTGAACCCGTTGTCCTGGCCACACACTCTCACATCCTCTGCGGCCCTAAAGCTCGAGTCAGCCTGACGGCTGAGTGACCTCACACGGAGGGGCGGCAAGGCTCGTGTGGCCAAGGTCCAGGCACAGGAATGGAAGGTTCCGTCACGCTGGTTGGCTCTGTCATACTTCTTTGATTTCTTGCTCCAACCTCATTACTTGAACCAGGTGGAAGGGTGGCAGCAGGGACTCCGTGGAGGAAATAGAACCCCTGACAAGGCCCCGACCCTGAAGAGCCAACGGTGCCCCAGCAGGGCCTGTGGCTGCGATGTGGCTGAGGACACGGGCCTCGGCCTGCGCCTGAGTGAGAGCTCTTCCCAGTGGAGAACTGGGAGCCAGACAAGCAGAATCATGGGTCGTGCCTGTGGCACTGAGCCATCACGACGTGGGGAGCAGGTGCGTGACGTCACGAGGTGTGGAGTCCGCGGTGGCAGCTCGGCAGCTCAAAGAGCAGTGTTTTGAGGAAGCTGAAACTGAGCAGATGGGACCACAGCTGTGGAAGGAGAAGCAGAAGTGCCATGGAAAATGGCAGAGAAACCTGCTGGCCCCTGAAACGTCCTTGGTCTCGGATGGCTTCCGAATCATGCTGTCACCTGCTCTAAGCTCTGCACCGAGTAGGGCGCAGGGGACGGGGGTGATGGATAAGGAAGGGCCTTGCGTCTCTGACTTCCGTTCATGCCTCGGGCATCGTGACGGCTAGGCTGTCTTTCTCTGAGGGCTCCTGAGTCCACCCAGGAAGCTGTACTTTGTCATGTGGTGTTACCCATCCTGGGGACACCTGCTGTGTGCATGAGGTCACTTGTTTATTTGATGATTTGCACACAGGAGAGACTCATAAACCACTCCTAGGCACAGGTGTACCCAACAAAGTGGCAGGTGTCAATGTACACTGAGTCTTGAGTGATACCACCTCTGGGTCTTAGCCCAGGGGCCACCAGTCACCAAGGATGCCCAGGCAGGAAGCCCTGAGAGCAAACGGCACCTGGCTTGAGGGGGAAAACCCAGTTGCCCTCCCCTGTTCTTTTACTTTCCTACTTTTTTGACAGAATCGCAATAGGTGACTTTTCACTGCAAGAAAATCCAACACAGTGGATAAAACAACCAGCGTTTATTATCTAACTTCTCCCTGGGCCTCGGCTGTGCCGTCCACCAGG
This sequence comes from Macrotus californicus, assembly GCA_007922815.1. Lineage (NCBI taxonomy): Eukaryota > Metazoa > Chordata > Mammalia > Chiroptera > Phyllostomidae > Macrotus > Macrotus californicus. The sequence goes on from VMDR010000129.1 coordinate 6,171, forward strand.
GTGGCCTCATCCTGCGCCAGTTTGTCGTCTCCTGGGAGGGGAACTGCCGCCAGCAGCGGTCCAGGTTCCGGGCTCCCTGCCTCCTGCCCCTGTGGAAGAGTGCATCTCTCCTATAGGCTGTCCCTTTCACCTGACCTGGCTGATCCCTGTCGCTGCTCTTCTCCTGGCCCCTGGGGGAATTTCACACCCTCAATGGTTAGAGTCTGGGTCCCTGAACTGGTCACTGTCAAGAGGCAGGAGAGACCAGCAAGGGTCTTCCTAGTCAGATCCAGAGACGGAGGTGAAGTTAGTTTCTCCCCATCTGTGTGGGCAGCTGGTGGGCAGCAGGGTGGGGTGAGGACAAGCAGTTAGTACACACCTGAGGGATTCCAGCAGGAAGGAGGAGGGTGTGGCTGTGGGACAAGTGGCCAGTCGTGCGCACTGCACATCAGCAGAGAGCAGGGCCGCCCGACAGGACTCTGGGCTGGTGGAGTGATGTCCCATGTGGCAGCCACTAGTCACCTGGGCCTGCTGAGCACTTGCAGTGTGGCTGGTGTGCCGGAAAGACGGAGTTTTTTGCTTTATTAAACATGAACTGATGTCAGTGCAAATAGTCACAGGAGGCTAGAGGCTCTGGACAGAGCAGACACAGAGAATAATTTCTTTATTGCAAGAAAAACAAGACAGAAGAGAGAGGGGAGGTTGCAGGTGTGCTGGAAGCTGCGTGCCGGTCTAGGTGCGGGAGCTGTATGGGAAGGCCAGTGCATCTCCACGATCTGAAGCTGGATATCAACCCCCAGCACTTACTGGCTTAAAATAACCCGTTTTACTTGTTCGCAAATCTGCGATCGGGGTTGAGGCGGTGGGGACCAGCGATCCTGTTGCTCTGGCCGGTGGTTGCTTGTGTGGCTTCGCTCAGCTGGGGTGCTCCAGCAGCGGGTCCCCCTCGCCATGTGGTTGCTGACTGTCCCTCCACACGAGTCAGCAGCAGCACAGCTGGGCCTCTCCCACGGTTTAGGCCTCTTAGAGCCTCACAACCAGAAGCTGCCAAACCTTCTCCAGACTGAGGCCAGCACCTGGCCCAGGGACACTTCTGCCACATTGTCCACCAGGCAGGTCGGAGGCCCGGCTGTGATTCACTGGCTGGTCACTGGTGTGAGGTGTAGCCACCAGCCCCAGTGTTGCCAGAGCTCGCGTTGGCTTTTTCAACGCCGGGGCATGCAAGTGTACAAGTGAGACTTCCCAATTTTTAGGTGTTCACTCGCTTTTTTAGGGACAACAGCCTTATTTAGACCTAATTCACATACTGCACAGTTCGTCCATTGAAAGTGTTCAATCCGATGGTTTTTAGAACATTCAGAGTTGTGCCCCCATCACAACTGACTTTAGAAATTTCTGTTACCAGGGGGCATGGAGAGGAACAAGCAAAAGAAGAGCCCTGCCCCCTACATTCGTGGGGACCACGGACGAGCTGGGGAGACAAAGGAACAAACACAAAACACGACAGGTCCTGTGGAGAAAGTAAAGCAGGGTAATGGGAACCTGCGGGGTCGACTTCAGATAGACCGGTCAAAAAAAAAAAAGGAAATGCCTCCAAGGAGTCAACACTCCAGACTTGATGGCAAGGAAACAGGTTCTAGGCTAGGCGTGTTCTAGGACTGTGGTTCTCAATGGGGGCCACTTGGGAGTGTCTGGGGACATTTTTGGTTGTGACAACTGAGGAGTTGGGGTGCAAGTGGCACCTAGCGGAGAGCAGAGACCAGGGATGGCGCTCACGGGGCCACCAAGCACAGCACCGCGCCCGCAAAGCAGCTGCCCACGTGGCAGCGTGTGCAGACCGAGACCCCACGCTCGGGCAGGAGCGCCAGGAGGGGGAGCAAGGACAGCGGCGGGAAGGCGGAGCCCCAGGCCGCCGCAAACGGTCCGGGCTTTCCCGGGCGGGGCTTTGGGACCCCGGAAAGCCCGGCTCAGAAGCCGCCGGCCAAGCGCAGGATTTGCTTGCGCCTCCGCCGGGTTGCCCCAACGACGGCTGCACTGACGGCCCAGCCCCAGAAAGCTTCCGGGGCGACACCGGAAGTTCCCGGCAGGCTGCTCGGCAGCGAGCCCGCCCAATGAGGACGCTCGAGGGGCGGAACGAGGCGGCCGGCGGGGCTGGTCTCGCGAGAAGGGCGCCGGCTGAGCGGCGGAGCGGACGGGCGGGTTCATGGAGGGCGCGGACGGGTGCGCGGAGGAGCGGGCGCCGCTGCTGGGCGTTCGGCGGGCGGCGTTCGAGGGCCGGCGGCTGGCCTGCGCCGCGGTGCTGCTGACGGAGCTGCTGGAGCGCGCCGCCTTCTACGGCGTCACGGCCAACCTGGTGCTGTTCCTGAACGGAGCGCCCTTCGGCTGGGAGGGCGCGCAGGCCAGCCAGGCGCTGCTGCTCTTCATGGGCCTCACCTACCTGGTGTCGCCTTTCGGCGGCTGGCTGGCCGACGCGCGGCTCGGCCGGGCGCGCGCCATCCTGCTCAGCCTGGCGCTCTACCTACTCGGCATGCTGGCCTTCCCGCTGCTGGCCGCACCCAACACGCGCGCCGCGCTCTGCGGGACTCCGCACCCCACGCGCGACCGCAACTGTTCGGAGCCGTCCTGCCTGGATCCGCCCACTCGGTACTGCGCTCCCGCCGCGCTCGGGGCGCTCGCTGTGGTCGGTCTGGGAGTGGGCGCCGTCAAGGCCAACATCACGCCCTTCGGCGCCGACCAGGTGAGCGCAGGTGCGGCCGGCGGTGGGGGGGGGGGGGGGGGGGGGGGGGGGGGGGGGGGGGGGGGGGGCGCGGACGCGCCGAGGCCCGGAGGACAGGCTGTGGGAGGGGAGGAGGAGGGGTCCGCGCGGGCGGGCTGCGGCGGGTTGCTGCGCGTAGAAGCGGCTTCCTTCCTAGGAAGTGCTGTTTGAGCGTGCTGGCGGTGGTGGCTGCAGGTGGCGAGACCGCCTTTCTACAGAGGGGGCATGTGAGCGGACCCCTGCAGAGTGTCGGCGAGAGCGAGCGCCGGGAGGCCTGGAGGAGAGGCAGCCCTTGTTGCTGTTGTGGCCACAGCAGCAACTATGTTGCAACACAGAAATGTATCAAAGCAACACTTCTATCCCCTTAAACTTATTCAAAGTTACATGTCAAGTGTATTTTTTTTAAAGTCGGAATAGGGTGGTGGGCAGGGCGGGACCTGCAGGGCAAGCTAACGAGCTCGAGGTCTGTGTTCAGTACAGTCCACGCCTGTGTGGGTTCTATCAGGGAGTGATCTGATCTGATTTGCGTTTGTAACAGATTTGGCCTCTGCCAGCCAAATCTAGCTACTTCCTGTTTTGGGGGCTGAGAATAAGACTGGGTCTTGAGCGTTTAAGTGGTAGGGAAAAAAGTGAGTTTTGTGACAGTGAAAGTTATGAAGCTCGGGTTGCAGCCTCCACGGACAAAGCCTTATTGGAACAGTGCGGCCCGTTCGGAGGGGCTGCTGCCCGGGCACGGCAGCAGGTTCAGTTGTTGTGAGACATTTTAGGTCTCTCGAAACCTAAAATGTTTCTTCTCTTCCCCTTCCCAGAAAGAGCTTGTGGAGGCCCAGTGTTGAGACTAGGCTGTGTGGGAGGTGAGGAAGGCAGGGAGCCTGGGCGAGGCTTACCCTGGCCAGGTGAGAGAGCCAAGGCCAGGTCGTGGGAGGGGCCAGGACAGGTTAGGGAGGAGGGATGAGCAGCAGGGAAGACAATGCCCTGGTTTTGTGCTGAGTGACCCTGTTCTTGGTCATGTTTGCGGAGGGCTTGCTCTGCGCCAGGGCCTGTGCTGGGCATTCACAAGCTGCCGTTTCACAGATGAGGAAGTGTGAGGCCCAAGAGGTTAGCTCTGTTGCTCCAAGTGACACAGCCAATATGTGACTGGGCCAGGATCCGAGAGCCTGTGCTGCGGATCTGACCTTTAACCACACCTGTGTGGCGCTCTCCGACACAGGAAGGTGGCACCTTATAATGGTCTCGGGGGAGTGGGGTAGTTGTGACGATCCGTGTGGGGTTGGGTGTCGAGGTCCAGGCTTGTGGCTCTGGCCTCAGGGGCCAGCGGTGAGGGCACAGAGCTGGGTGCACGATCCTGTCCGTCGCTAGAGGCCTGGTCACGGGACTACCATGTGCCATGAGTGTATATCTCACGAGTGTGCCCCTTACTGCTCAGAGGGCTCTTCCCACACCATCGTGTGCAAGCCTGCCAATGCCTGATACATAGTCGTGGTGCCTGTTTTGGAAGAAACAGAGTCTCGCCTCAAAGTTAGTGTCCCCAGGGGACAACAGGTGAGAAACGAATGGTCTCTGAAAAGCCTGCAGAGGTGACCTCGAGTGCACGGCAGGACCCGCCCTCTCTTGCTGTGTGACTCAGTGTGGCAGTAAAAAGAGATGCGTCTCTTCTGCAAGATGACTGGCCTGGCACTTCACCCCGACTCTGTCATGGAGGACAGGACCCCTCTGGGCTCGCGGCGACCAGCTGCCCTGTGTGCTTGGGCGACAGCCCAGATTTTTTAAGAGTGCTTTGTTTGGACAGTTGGGATAACGTGGTCGTGGCCCGCATTGGATAAAGCTGGGTCCATGTGACATCTCCTAGGCGTGACGACGGTGCTGTGGTCCTGTGAGGGACGGCCTGGGTTTTAGGAGAGTCACGGTGACATCTTTGGGGGGAACGGGATGCTGCCGCCTCCTTTGGAAGCACTGAGCCTCAGAGTACTTCTGGGGTGCTTGGGAAGAAAGAACTGCCGGTGTAAGAGGGGGCACAGGGGTGTGTCCTGTCCTCTCAGCTTCTGCTGGCTTGGAGAAGCTGTAGTGAACAGTTAAAAGGGATTTTTAGCAAGAGATTTTTTGCATGGATAAAGCAAAACACGCCCATCCACACAATGGGATGTGACTCAGCCACGAGCAGGAGTGAGGCTCTGACACTGGCTGCAGCATGGAGGACCCTCGAGAACACGACACTGAGTGAGGGACGCCAGACACGAAGGCCACACAACACGTGGTTCCGCTGGTGTGCAGGTGTGTACAGACTGGGACGGACTGGTGGGGGCCAGGGGCTGGTGACTGCAGAGGGACCCGGCTCTCTGAGGGTTCGATGAGGGGGGCGTTGGGTGGCGGAGGTGGCCCCACGGCTCTGGAACACACGAGAGTGCTGTCGTGCATTCTAGAGGGGGCTGTCCACGCGAGCCACGGCCTGGTGCAGAAGCTCGTAGCAGGAAGGAGTCGGTGCCCTTGCTCTGTGCCGGGGTCTGGAGGGCATCTCAGAGGCTTCCCCCATCCCCCAGAGGTGTTGGCTGCTTGGGGACAAGGGCGTGGTCAGGGGCATGAAAGTGCCAGGCCATTTTGTCATCTGCCCTGAGGAAAGCTGTTGTTTTATTAAGGTGCTTTTTGTGCTGGCGCACGTCTTGTCACTGCCTCCAACGCGTCACTGTCTCTAGCGCAGGGCTTGGGGAGACCCTCGGGGCTCTGCTGCCTTTGGAGGGAAGACAGGACCCAGATTCTAAGACTGTTAGATTCTGAGGTACACGTGCCAGCCCGTCTTCCCCCCAGTGTCTAACCTTCTTCACGGTCACAGCCAGTCTTCACAGATGGATTGAGGACTTGAAGTAGTGATCTGAACGAAGGAAAACTGATTTTACCAGTGAAGAGCAAATGAACCATTTTTTTCCTGGAGGGGGAAAGTCATGCTCTTGTGCATTTTAAGGAATGTTTCCAGATCAGCCAGCTGACTCACCGCATGTGATCCCAGTCTTTTCCTGTGCTCCTGGGAATTGATGGCTGTGGTTCCTCCTGAGCGTCATGGGGAGTGTGTGTCTGCCCTTTCTGGAGGGCAGGGGTGGTGACGTCACACAGCGGACACGCAGTGAGGGTCGCGGGCTGGTCTGCCTGGGCGTGACTTGCAGTCTGTGGGAGCCAGCTTCCCCTTTGTTACCCGCAGCTGCTGGTGTGTGCTTTTTGAGGGCCTCAGTCACAGGCTTAAGTTTCTAAAGTAAGTTCTGGGGAGTCACACCTGGAAGTTTAAATGCCTGGCTGGGTAGCTCAGTTGGTTAGAGCGTCGGTCTGATCCATCAAGGCCGCAGGTCCGATGCCCAGTCCGGGCACCTACAAGACTCAGGAGCGCACACATTAGTGGAACAACATGTTGATGCCTCTCTCTCTCTCCCTCCTTCTCTAAACGCGATAAGATAAAAATAAAAAGCACACGTGAGCTGACTGGCAGGTCTGCACAGACGTGAGGGTGAGTGGAGCCTCGAAGCTGGGAGCTCACCAGGCTGCGCGCTGGGCGTCCAAAGAGGCTGTCGGGTGCGGTGGGGTGGCCCCGCTGCGTTTCTGGGAGACGTGGCTTCGTCTGCAGTAACTTCAGATTTATGTTCCCTGGCCCCCTTCCCTTTTAAGCCCCACTCCCCACAAAAAATTACTTGTCTTTATGTTTTCAGCTGTGTCTCCTCTGTAACAGTTTCTCTGCCTGCGGTTTTCCTGGCCCTGGTCTGTGCAGGGCAGTTGACTCTCTGAGTCCAGCTCAGCACATGGAACACGGGCGGCGTCCCCATGGAGTGCTGTCCGCCTCGCAGTCCTGGGAAGCCCCACACACACCGTTTCCTTGGGAGTTGCCCAGCCGCTGGTCCAGGGCCTCTGCGCCTTTCCAACGCGGGAGGGGGCTTCCTCCCTGGAACGTGTTTCTTAAAACAGATTTTTAGGTTGAGATGGTGGCTATTTATAATTATTTGTAGCACTTGCCAGCACTATAAAAAATTCAGGTTACTGCTTAAAAGCTACTTTTTGGGTGTTATAACTGGTGGCCTGAGCCCCGTTACAAACCTCGTTTGTTACGTAGAAGAGGCGTTTGTAACAAGAACCAGAATTTAGGTCTGTCCTGGGACAGAAGCTGCCCGACCTCCCGAGACATCTGATATAGCGTGAGGACAAGACTGAGGACAAGGCAGCGGCCCGGACAGGCCCCGTGTGCAGCCCAGTCCTGGCTGTGACGCTGGCTGCCGTAGACCGTGTGGGCCTGGAGCCTGTCCTGGCGGCATCCGTGTGTGTGGGATCCGGGTGGGAAGGGCACGGCAGGGCCTGCCCTGCGTGGACGTCAGCACTTGGAGCGTCGTTGGAGCCAGTGGCCCATGGAGCGTGCCCGCGTCTGTCCGAGCTCAGGAGGCGGGGGTCCGGAGTCTTGCAGGAGACCCTCCTGTCAGCGTCTCTGGTCCCGGGGCCGGCCCTGCCAACCTAGAACCAGCCGTGGTTCTAGGGTCAGTTGTGATTCCCTCTTTGCTTCAGATGCGTGGGGCCGTGTGCAGGAACGCGCCGGCGAGCAGACTGCCAGGCAGACCCTGGGAGCCGTTGTTTGTACGGGGCAGCCAGGGGTCCCCCGGGCAGGCGGCCCACAGCGGGTGGCCGAGACTCCCTGGCGCCTGCTGGACTTAGGCATAGCCGAGGGGAGCGCGGCCCGGGCTGTGTGGTGACCGAGAGCAGGGGGTGCCTTCCTCGCGAGGGCTCTCGAAGGGTCTGTGGACGCTGAGGCTGCGCCGAGAGCCCCCTGTCGGTGCTGGCAACAGCGGTTCTGCAAACGCCGTGTTTGACATGGGGGAACGTGCATGTGTCCGCCCTCGGAGGGGGTCGCACGGTTCAGCATCTTTCTCCCATGCCCCCAGGTTAAGGATCGGGGCCCGGAGGCCACTCGGAGGTTCTTCAACTGGTTCTACTGGAGCATCAACCTGGGTGCCATCATCTCACTGGGGGGCATCGCCTACACCCAGCAGAACGTGAGCTTCGTGGCCGGCTACATCGTGCCCGCCGTCTGCATTGGCGTTGCCTTCCTCATCTTCCTCTGCGGCCAGAGCGTTTTCATCAGCAAGCCCCCCGACGGCAGTGCCTTCACCGACGTGTTCAGGATCCTGGCCTATTCGTGCCGCCCCCAGAGGCGCCCTGGAGGAGGCAATCACGGGGGGTGAGTGCTCCGGCCCTGTCACAGGCCCGGCCCGAGGGGACCGGTGGCCACTGCCGTCGAACGCCTGCTCATGTCTGTCACGTGCTCTCCGTGTGCAGGATGCGGGCTGAATGGTGGAAATGCTGCATGTCCTTAACCTCAGGCCAGCACCAGGAGGCGGGTGGGGCGTCGTCTCCACCTGACCGGCAGACACTGGCTTTTCATTTCCGATCTGGGCGTAACCTTTGCTGTTGGTGCCGAGGGCGGCTCCCGGCTGCTGTGTTAGGTGGAGACGGGAAAGACAGAAATTCGCAGGGCACCTGGGAGACAGATCACATGCTGCACGTTTCTCTCACTGTAAGGAGCTTTGTGGTCCACGTGAATGGGAAACGCAGCAGGTGCTCCTTCTGTGGCCCCTCCCTGTGCCCCCACTTCACGCCACTGCCTCTCGCTAAGGGCAGCACCTTACCCAGTATCCCTGCAGCTGGCCGGTGGCAGCAGGACGCAGCTGCTGGGAGGGCAGCCTGTCCCATCGGCGTGGGACTTCCCGACGTGTGCTCCGAAAGCTCGTGTCCTGGGGAAGCCCCGTGGTCCCAGGCACGGGGACAGACAGGCCAGCCACCCTGCCTGCAGATTCGTAAAGAAAAGTTAGGAATTTAGCCCAAGAAGAGTGGTCAGAATATTTCCCTTGGGTTATTTGTTGAGGTATAATTTGCATGTAGTAAAGTGCACCATTTCAGGGCGGGTGACAGATTCATTCCATTGTGTTGCCACAGTGTGGTCAGGGCCTCGCATGTGTCATCACTCCAGGGAAGTCCCCGGGGGCTTGCCCAGTCAGCCCCCCAGGGAGTGCTCTAGTCAGGGTCGGCTGGCGGGGGCAGCGGGGGCAGTGAGGCTGTGCAGTGGCTGGTCCCTGAGCTTGAGTGGACGGCTCAGCGTGCTCTGCAGGCCCGCCCCATGCCTGCCTTGGGCCGGACTGCGAGTGTCCAGTTTTGTCCTTGGAGCCGTGACGATGGCTGTGTCCTCCCCTGGGGCACACTGGAGGCTCAACTGAAGCGGCCCTGTGTCCCGCTCGGCACCCCTGGCCGCCCCGCTGTCCTGGCCGACCTGCGGTTCTCGGTCAGCGTGGCCTTCCAGCTCGGCCGTCAGAGCCCCGGGCTGGAGCCCGCTGAGTCCTTTCCATTCAGAGCTCTGCCTCCACAGCCTGGCCGGCCAGAGGCGCCACCAGGTCTGGCTCCCGTGCGGGCAAGCCAGGCTCTGCAGGGTGGGTTCTGCCGACGGAATGCCATTTGCGGACCTCGTCCTTTGGCGGAGCCCCTCACCGTGGCAGTGGCTGTGTGGCTGGTGCCTGGCAGACCTTCCACAGGAGGACACCCCGGCCCTGCGGGCATTTCGGGGTTTAATGCGCAGTGACGCTGGGGAGGAGGTCTGGCCGTCACTCCCCTTCGGGTCTGACTGTGGAGGCCTCCTCCGGCCCACCGAGATGGAGTGTCCCGGCTGGAGAAAAGCCGGCGGTCTGGAGGGTTCCCAGATGTCCCCCCTGATGCCCGGGGCTGGCTTGTCAGGCCTGGCCGGTTCCCTCTGGTGTGGGGCTCCGTGTGGAAGACAATGTAGTGCTGAGTTTGAACGAGATGTCCAGTCTTCTGCGTGCCCCTTGTGCACATTGGTGTCCCGGGAGAGCATGTGCCTGGGTGTGTGCGGCCCTTGTGCTCTTGTCTGTGTCCTGTGTTGCTGGGAACCGCGGCTCTGTGGGGGACCCTTGGGTGCTGCAGAATGAGACACTGAAGTTGTGGGTGGATGTGCCGGTAGCCGGTGTGAGCTGTGCTTGGTGAGAATGGATTTTGTCGCGTGTCGTCGAGTGTTGGGAAGGCACGCAGCGGTGTGATGTGACAGTGGCCCTGAGAGGTAGCGAAGGCTGCGTTCCCCTCTGTGGCTCCCCTCCACCCCAACGAGAGCAGCAATGAACGTGCTCACGTGGAAGTGTGAGTGACGCCTTTGGAACTGAGGGTCCACTTCGTGCTTTTCTCTGATTGTTTCCCTAAGACAAAGCTGCGTCGGGGCGGGAGTAGCCGCTCTTAGACGTGTCCACGTGCCCAGTGCCCAGGTACAGCGGGACGGGCGTAGAGTGGGTGCCAGTACAGCTCAGTTTCCTGTCCGAGGTGGGGAGCACCCAGTTACAGTGCTCAGTGTTCAGCCTGCTCTCAAGGTCACATTGAAAGTGACAGTGTTCTAAGACGAGGTCATCGAAACAGCTGGTAAGTCAGCCGAGGGGCAGCAGGTCGCAGGCTCTGGCCGCTGCCGCGTGAGTCAGTCCCCCAGATGGGAAGCCATCTTAACAGTGACTGGGCATCTCCCGCTCTTTCTGGCTCGGAAGACTACCGTGCAATTAAAACGGCTTTTTTCTGCTTTGCTCCTGAGGACTGTAGAGCACAACCCTGCATCAGTGTGCGGAGCTAGATGGTGTCAGTGCCACCGCTGGGGCCCGGTCCTCTAGTAAAGAACGAGACAGACCCAGGGTGGGCGGGTGAAGCTGTTCATACACGAGCCGGGACCGGGAGGCCTGAGCCAAGGGTGATGCCTGAGGGCTGGTGCACAGGGGCGGCTGGCGTCCCGTCCAGGTGGGGCCTTAGCTCTCCAGTCAGACTCAGACCCCAGCCCAGCCCAGCCTTGCTGCCCAACCCACTCCTTGCCCTCTCTGTGCCCTGGCTCCCTGCAGTGCAGGGGCTAGCAGGAGCAACCTGGGCCCACCTGGGGCTCTGGGTGGGGTTAAGGGCAGAGCGCTGAGCCTCCCCTGCCGCCAGGCGATGCAGTCCTGTGGTCGTTATCACGGCCCGGTCCCTCTCCTCGTGGTGCGCCCTCACATCGGGAGGCGACAGACTTGCCCGCTGGGGCGCCCTCGGCTCACACTGTGAATGCACCTACACGGTGTGTCGATTAATCACCTCGGTTTGGGGTCGGGTCTTGCCGTTTGGTGAATTACCTGACGGAAAATCCGAGCAGCACAGAGCAGTGCGGCTGTGTGAGCGTGTCAGGACAGGGCAGCCACAGCTCACTCGGGGCGGGAGCCACCATGGCCCTCTGCCAGCAGCCAGCGTCCCGGGGTCTGAGCAGCCTCTGCGGCTCTGCGCTCTGTTCGCAGGCCGATGGTGACGCTGAGGCGGGTTCAGAAGAGCCAGCCTTCCCACCTGCAGAGCTAGGGTGTGACCGAGGACGCGCCCTCCGGCAGGAAGAAAACTAACTCCTTCGTTCTGTCTCCCGAAGCGAAGGCAGTGGAGGCTCTCCGCCCTCTCCTAAACCCAGTCTGTTTGGTTCATGTAAGATGTCCCGTGGAGGGCCCTTCGCGGAAGACAAAGTGGAAGACGTGAGCGCTCTGGTCAAGACTGTCCCTGTGTTCTTGGCTCTGGTGCCGTATTGGACAGTGTACTTCCAAGTGAGTGGTGACAACAGGCCCTTCTCCCTGCTGGCTCGAGCCCCGCACGGGCTCCGCCCTCCCTGGAGTTGGGGTTCCAGGGCTTTTTCCCCGGGACTCTCGGGTCCCGGGATCTCAGTTCTAGTTACGAGCTCATTTTTACCAATTGAAATGTTCTGAAATCGTCTCCAAAGAGGAAGCTAGGAGTGGGTCCCCTTGTGTCTCTCCCGGCCCCACCTTTCCTGCTAAGGTCTCCTTGGGAAACTCTTAGCTCTTTTTCAAGGTGGGTCCCCAGGCGCATTCATGCCAATCAGATAACAGACTTGTCTGTTTTCCATCCCGAGCGCTGAGCGTGCGGCTGCGGATTAGCCAGGCCCACCTGCTGCAGGTGACTGCAGGCCGAGCCGTGACTGGCTGCCAGTAACGCTGCCGCTTCTCACACGCAGATGCAGACCACGTATGTTCTGCAGAGTCTTCACCTGCGGATCCCAGAGATCTCCAGCATCACGGCCTCCACACACACGGTGAGGACGGGTGCAGTGGTCTGGGCGTGGGTGCCAGGGTTCCTGTGACGCGTGGATCCCTCCCCCCCGTCCCGGTGGCTGCCTCAGAGACAGGAGCAGTCAGCATGGACTCACAGCATGCGTGTCGACGTGGGGTTTCCCCCTCTTTTCCAGGCTGTTCCATGTCGCTTACGCCGTGCACTGGGTGTTTAGTTGACTGGTGCGTTTTCACCCGAGTCTCCGTCCTCTTAGAGTGCAGAGCCCCTAGCGATAGATCTCCTCGGCTCCGATGTCTTAACCCGAGACCTTTGTCCGCAGAGGTTAGACTCTGTAGAAGTGCCCTGGAAGCCAGCTTTCCCCCCGCAGCTGGACGTCAGCCCCTCGGTGCCCGCTCGCCCCGCAGAGGGGTGACTGCGTGCCGTCCGTGTTGCCCACAGTTCCCGGCCGCCTGGCTCACCATGTTCGACGCGGTGCTCATCCTGCTGCTCATCCCGCTGAAGGACAAGCTGGTGGACCCCGTCCTGAGGCGGCGCGGCCTGCTGCCGTCGTCCCTGAAGAGGATTGCCGTGGGCATGTTCTTTGTCATGTGCTCTGCCTTCGCTGCCGGTGAGGAGCTGCTTCTGTCTCCCGGTCACGTGGCCTGGTGGCCATGGGTGTTCTGGAGCGTGGAGCGGGCCTGTCATGCTGGGGGTCCCTGGGGGACATGCGGCTGCTTTGACCCGAGCGCTGGCCCTCCTCCCTCTCCGCCATCTGCGGTTTTGGTTCTGAAATGAGTGGCCATTTTTCATCTGGAAGTAAAATGGGGGCCATGATCTAGGAAGAGGCTGGGACCGAGTCTGAGGAGGCTTGTTCCCACCCTGCTGGTGGGGGTTCCGACAAGGGGCGGGGGCGCATACTTCAGGCGCAGCGGTGACGTCTGTCTCTGACCCTCAGCCTGTGGGTGCACACGAGAGGCAGCTTTGTCCCAGCGTGGGTCTCAGTCACCTTTAAGGCCCCCCCACCTCCCTCACCCTGGCCACTCTGCTCTCGCACAGGCTGCGTGGTGGCCCGTCTCCTAGCGGCTCTTTCTCTCTCATGTTCACACGTAACGTGCTAGTAGCCAGAGCTCGCTCTCATCCTGCACGTGTTCTTCCCCACTTCAGAGTCTTCCCGTGAACTTGATTCGGAGTGCACTGCACAGGCTTACGTGTTTCTTCACGTCGGTCCTGTACCGTTACCTTTGTTTCTGACTCCTGTGTGCGTTTCTGGTTGCTCGTAGGTGATGTTCTTTACAGTTCTGAGTGTCAGGGAGTTGCTTTCCGATGGCGGCCCCACCGTGCGCCGTGAAGCGCTCTGCTCGCTGTCGCCCTGGGCTTGCGGTGCCTGCGCGTGACGACGCTGAGGTGTGACCTTCCTTCCGGGTGCCGAGTGTCGGTGGCAGAAAAGAACGTTGAGTTTTGCTCGGGCATCTTATTTCATTTTCCGAGAGCGTTACGTTACCCTGCCTCCCCGTCCACACTTCTCAGGTTTTTAATTCGTGTTAACTTCCTGCTATTTAACATGGTTGGGATTTCAAGAATGACCCCTGTGTGTTAAAGGGCTCTGTTGAAATATGGGTTTCGTTCGGCACCGTAGTGTCTGTCTGCAGACACCTGTCCTGCTTCGGGGTCAGGGCCACGGAGCTCTGAGGAGGTGTCGGCCAGCCCCCTGTGGCCAGGGTGAGGGGACACCCCACGGGCCTTGTCCCCCATCTGCTCCCGGAAATCACAGGTCTTCACCCAGAAACCCAGATGAGCCCCTGGCCTCTGAGACAGAACTCGGGAGCTTGATCGAGCTGCACGGGAGTCACTCGTGAAGATAGCAGTCGGCTGTGGAGTCAGGCCTCCCCGTTCCCTTCCTCCCTCCCGCTTCCTGCGCACGTGTCGCCGCCCGCAGCGGGCGTGCGAGGCCGTGCGGCCCGGGCCTCGACTGTGCTGTGTCCCAGAGGGGCGTCGAGTGGTGGCCACTCCCTGCTCTGCGGGGCGTTTTGTGGTTGTGTCTCGCTTCCGCAGAAACTCCTCTCTGTTTCCTCTGTCCCCATGTGGTCGTGGGACGTGTGTGCCTGTCAGCTCTTTGCCAGGTCCCCACCTGGTCCTTCACTGTCTCCTCTTTGCTTGGAGCTCCTCTCGAGGTGGGACTGGGTCCCAGGTTCCAGAGTCGTCTCCTCGCCCGCTGCTCAATGTGCCGGCCCCTCCCACCCAGGGTTTGGAAGGACGTGCCAACTCCTGCCGTCCCTCACGTGGCTCTGACGCCGTGTGCTCTGTACGCGCAGTAGGTGTGGGGTCTCAGACACACTGGTTGGCATCGTTCCCCAAGACCTTGGGCCTTTAACCCTGGGGCAGTTGCGTTTGGTTTCGTGAAGAGCAGCTGCGTCTGCTCTGGCTGGTTTCCCGTGCCTTTCTGTCACGCCTGGCAGGTGAGGCGTCACTCACGGGGTCACCGCGCTGTGTGGAGCTGACCTGGAAGTTCACTCACTGTGCTGTGGAGGCTGAGGCCGCCCTCTCTGGTCATAGCTGCTGGGTCAGCTGGCGCATGCTCCTTGGCATGTGGGACAGAGGCTCAGTGCGCTGCCTGCTGATGAGGGCAAGGCGTCCTGCTCTCTGTCACTCCCTCCTCCCTGTCACTTATATATTTTTAGAGAGAAGGGAAGGGAGGGAGGAAGAAAGGGATAGAAACGTCCATGTGTGGTTGTCTCTTGAGTGCTTCCTACTGGGGACCTGGCCCATAAGCTAGGCTTGTGCCCTGACTGGGAATCGAACCAGCGACCCTTTGGTTTGCAGACCAGCGCCCAATCCACTGAGCCATGCCAGCCAGGGCTCCCTACTGTCCTTTTTAAAGAAACAAAAAGTGTGCATCGAGACACCAGAGGGTTCGAGTACACACACTGAGCACCTGTTTTAGGGACCCCTGGTGAGGGGTGTGTGATGTGCCCTGGACCTCTGTGGCCCCCTGAGGAGCCGAGAGCTGGAGAGCCCTGAGATCGGGCCTCTAGGGGAGCTGTGACCAGACATCGCCCTTTTCCTGAGACGATGTTCAGTTTTCAGTGACAGCTGGTGTGCAGTGCCACACTAGTCCAGGCACACACTCACACACCCTCTGGCCCGGTGCCACCCAGCCCCGTGCAGAGTTACCGCGACGGCGCTGCCTATGGACCTCACGTGAGGTCCTCAGGACACTCCCAAGCAGCTTGCAACCGACGCCTTGTTTTCCAGTTTCCTGGCACAGCGTGAAGGGTGTCCCCTCTTGTGAATTCCAGGTATCTTGGAGAGCAAGCGGCTGGACCTCGTGAAGGAGAAGACCATCAACCAGACCGTCGGGGGGGTTGTGTACTTTGCGGCCGACCTGCCCCTTTGGTGGCAGGTGCCCCAATATGTGCTCATCGGCGTCAGCGAGGTGTTCGCCAGCATAGCAGGTGAGGGCAGGGCTGAGGCGTCGCGGCGAGCAGAGCAGCAAAAGCCGGGGCGTGTCCTCGACAGTGGGCTCAGCAGGGTCAGGGGCCGTGCCGCACGCCTGTCTGGGGCGGGCGCGGTGGCTCAGGATAGAGCTGGGCGGGAGGCAGTAGTGCTGGGTGAGGTGCCCCTTTTGTGTTCTGAAAACAGCTCCCCAGCAACATCACCACCACAGCCCTCTCCCACCTCGAGGGCATGCAGTGTGGAGGCGAAGCAGAGTAAACCCTGTGGGCGGCTGCTGTGGGTCCGGCCACCCCGCGGTCGCCCCTGCTGAGGGTGCAGACCGGTCCCCGCTCCGAGCTGGGGCTCAGACCCACAGGCAGGGGCCTGGGCTTTGTAACCGGCTCTTTTTGGCTGCTCCGTCCCTGGAGAGCCTGAGTTGCTCGGAGAACATGAGTGACCCCAGCTGACAAGCTCGCCAGGGTGCCACCGCCCCCCCGTGGCCCTCCGTGTGCCTGTTAAGTGCACGTGGTAGGGACCTCTGAGGAGGTCCCCGTCGTCTGCACGCTTTGTGACCCAACTCCCGTTTGTTAGACGAGAGGAAAGGTGCTCTCCACCTTGCTCTCCATGAGGGGTGGGGGTGGGAGCCTCTGTGAGCTCACAGGTGCCATTGTAGTTTGAGAGCTAGGAAGTGGCTCCCCCGTCACTGCGGTTTTGGGACTTGTCATGTGAAGGGGAGAGAAGGCGCGCGTGTAGCCCTGTCGGGCAGAGCACTGGCCGCCGCCACTCACAGACGTGCACCCTCCCCACAGGCCTGGAGTTCGCGTACGCTGCCGCACCCAAGTCCATGCAGAGTGCCGTCATGGGCCTGTTCTTCTTTTTCTCCGGCGTCGGGTCCTTCGTGGGCTCGGGCCTGCTGGCGCTGGTGTCCCTCAAGGCTGTCGGCTGGATGAGCAACCACACGGACTTCGGTAAGGACGGAGGCGTCTTTTAGAAAGGGATGAGGTGGGGGGCCTGGGGCCAGCGGCTGCCCCACGCAGGGTCTCCCGGGCTCGGCAGTTCCTGAGACGCAGGGGCCTGTGCCGCTGCGGCCTGGGGACGGCGATGTGGAGGCTGCCTTCACGCGGTGTCACAGCAGGCCCTGTATTTCCTCTGCTCCCTATTTTTTTTCCTGGCATCACGTTGTCATTTTTTGCGGTTAAAGAAACTGGCAGGGCCTTCCCCTTCCCTAAAAACGAGCACTTCAGTCGTGACCAGGCTTCGCATCCGATACCAGTGGGTGGCAGCATCTTGGGTGCTACAGTCACAAAGATGAGCTTTGTTTCCAGATTCACAGCGGCTCCTGAGTGGGCCCGGGAGAGCGAGTTTCTTCCCTGTGTGCACATGTCGGCTGCGTCCGCGCTGTGCGTGGCGTCTGCCCGTGTGCGGCCCCATAGCCACAACCAAGAGGGCGTCCCCTCGTCCCTTTCTCAGCTGTCAGCTCCACCCTCGGCCTCCCCATAGATACGGGGACCCCCTGAAAGAGCTGAGGGTGGAGACACAGCCTGAAAGCAGCCTGGCAGGAGGCGCGCCGTGCTGTCTCGGGCCTGCTGCTGGGGTGGGAGCACAGGACAGGGTGTCTGCACCCCCCTGCACTGCCCCCTTCCCCCCAGTCTGGATGAGGAGGATGGCTGGCAGTTTTCTCCTGCGGCCGCTTTTTGGAGGGGATCAAGAGCGCTCGGGCTGTCCTGTGAGTGTCCTCTCCTCTGCCCGCTCAGCAGCTCTGTCAGCCCGGCCTGGTGTTCCCGAGGCTGCGGACAGAGAAGGGCTGTGTCATGGTGGTTGGGGGGTCGCTCTGCCTCGTTGGGCAGGCGAGACAGTGGAGTTCCTGGAGTGGGGAGCCTGGTCCCGGGGCCTCCGCGCCGTGGTTTTGAATTACAATTGTGTGTTTTTGTCTCTGATGGCCGCAGGTGAGGGTCATCCCCAGCTCAGGAGGGACTCAGGTGAAGTGGGGTGTCTGCGAGCACCTCTCACAGCCCTGTGTCCCTGCCCCCCTAGGCAACATCAACGGCTGCCACCTCAACTACTACTTCTTCCTGCTGGCCGCCATCCAGGGCGCCACACTCCTGCTCTTCCTCGGCGTCTCCGTGAGGTACGAGCGGCAGCGAGCACGGGCGAGTGGCACGGCGACGCCCACCAGCAGGAGGGCCTGACGTCCGCGTGGGCCCGGAGAACAGCGTCCGGGAGGCACTGGTGGCGTGCTGGGCCCCACAGCTGGGCAGCATCTTCTCCTCCTGACGGGCCAGGCAGGTGGCTTCCTGGGAGCATCTCGTGCTGAGCGGGGCCGCTGGAGCCGGAGCGCAGCCGCCCGTCCTCCCTGTCCCTGCACGTGTCTGTCTGCAGCTGGCTCTGATGGTGCCTGCCCGCGGGGCCCACGCGGCCTGGGCTGCTGCAGGCGTGTTCTCGAGCCTCTTCATGTCTCACACACATTGGCGTTGTCCCCGCAGCTGCACTCCGGCTGGCTTTTCTTCCTGATTAATGAGCGTCCGCTTCTACTGAGATGGGAGGGCTCTCCGGATGGCAGAGTGCAGCCAGATGCCGCCCGGACCTGGTTGGGGCCGTGCGCTAGTTCCCGTGGTGAGCTGCGTCTCCTGCCGGCGGGGCAGGCCGGCGCCGAGTGTCGTCTGCTGCCCCACCTGCCCTGCTCTAACCCACGGACGCTGCTTCTCTCTCCAGCGAGTGGGGACCTCTGTGAAGGGACAGTCCAGTCTGTGGGCTCGGCCTTGCGCCACGGAACAAACCGAAGAGGGTTTTCAGCCCTGCCCACGCCCTCGTCAGCGGTTCCGTCCTGGAGCTGAGTAGAGACGGGTCGGGGAGCTGTAAGGAGAGGTCCTTCTGAGCAGAACTGATGTAATTAAGTGTTAAACGTGAACCTGAACTGTTTGCCATTTGAAGTTGTTGCCATTTGTATAGTTATTTTACATACAGGTCAGGGCTCTGGTTTTGTTAAATAAACTATTCTTGTCACTGATCTTTGGTGTAAGCTTATTAAAAACACCTCAAGTTGAGACCCATTACCTGTTCCCTTCGTGGTCTGTCCACAGCGACCGTCTGGCATTTGCACGGGGGTCCTTGAGCTGGGGGCCCCTGAGCCGAGGTGTGGCAGGCGTGGTGGTTCCCGAGTGAGCCAAGCACAAAGCTCCCGGTGAAAGCCTTCCTCCTGGCACGGCTCTGACTCTCCAGTAGCGATTCTGGAGCCGGCTCTGGATTGAAGTACAGAATTATATTTGGAGAAAACAAACACAAAAACCCCAAGTCTTCCTTTCTTCCTTTTTGTTTTTGGTTTTGGTAACAAGTATGGAAAAACCACAGAAAACTGCAGGGCAATCTCAATGGGTGGGGTTTGGCTCCCCCGAAAACCTGTCGCCTGTGCTCAGAGGGGCTGGTGCAGTGTTTACTGTGAACAACCCAGTAAAAACGTCAAAAAGCCCACAAATGCATAACCACCAGGGGTGAGCGTCTGCCTTCAGGACGTGCTGAGCCATGAACCCATACTCACTCTGAATACACATTTCTCCCTGAGGGGTCAGCCAGGGGAGGGGAGGGGGAGGGGGGTGGGGCAAGAAGCCTGCAGCGCCCCTTTGTGCTGGCTGTGGTGCTGACGCCCAGATGTCCCTCCTGGTGCGCCCTGCCTGGTGCACCCCGCCCCACTTACCTGGGTACCTGCCCTCGGGCTGGGTGCTGCGTACATCGATGTGTGAGAGGTACATCCGTCGGTTGCCTTCCGTGCACCCTGAACTGGAAGCCTGGCCCGTAACCCAGGCGTGTGCCCTGACCGGGCATCTAACTGGTAACAGTCCACTGGCATCTCGGTCCACAGGCCGGCGCTCAGTCCACTGAGCCCCAGCGGCCAGGGCCATTATGTGGCTCCACATAACATTGCCAACTTCACGTCAGCAAGTCCTTTCAAAGTTACAAGGGCCCACACGAAACCCAGACCTTCTCTAAGTTCTAGGTCATAAAAAGTGGTTGATCTTCAACGTTAATGAATCGCTCCACCGGGGTGCAGAACAGCCCCACCCCTTGGAGGCCCAGGCCCGGTGTTTCACGGCCCCTTCCAAGTAGATGAAGCCATTGAGCCCACGTTTTAAGAGGTTCACTGTGAACACCTTGCTCCTTGGGAAGCGGGATCTTTGCAGGACATAACGTGCTCTGTCGAACCAGCACATAAAAGTCATAAATACAAAGGAAGCGGGAGAACGGAGGCAGGCGGCTCAAGGCTGCCCGGCTGGCTGGCCCAGTGCAGAAGCAGCATGCGCTGCTTGGGAGGGAAGCCGCCTGGCCCGTCCATCCGGCTGGCCTACCTTATGCTGCAAACTGGAAGTTGTCCTATGGGGGCTGCGACGTGGCCCCTGTCACAGCTCCCAGGTGGCACGGGCAGGACAGGAACCGCCTTCTCCGTGCCTGCTTCTCTCGTGGCCTTGGAACCCGGCAAAACAGGTCAGGTGAGGGGAGAAGGCCGCAGACCATCACACCTCAGCTCCCTTTGTCCCCGGGGTCCCAGCAGTGGAAGTGGGAGGCAGGCAGCCCACAGGACTGTCCCTGCGGAATCTCCATGTCTGTCTCTAACTCCTCCCCCTGGGCAACCAGGGCTACCGTCATTGGTTCTTAAAAATGGACCAGTATCTTCATCCTCTTTGGAGATGCCCAGGTGCGAATGAGTCATTTCTCTGATGAGCTAGACCTCCCAGTGGTTTTCCCCAGACACATCCTCGCATGTGGGCTGGGGGTGCAGAATGAGGTCACGTGCAGCAGTGGTGCCGGAGCCCATGGCCCTGCAGCAGGGCGAGGTCAGGGAAGGATCTGACCCCAGCGCTCCGGGTCCTGGCGCTGAGGACTTGCAGGGTGGAGGTGTCTCCAGGAGTCAGATATGGGGACCCAAGGGTGGTGGGTGGGGTGGGAGAGACCATGGACAGCTGAGGAGAGAGGACAGGCACCCAGGGCCACAGTGCTGAGCTTGCCCCAAAGGGGCCCAGAGGAGAGGGCTGATCACCAAGGGTTTGCAGGGCAAAGGAGGCCTTCGTGGCCTTTTTTAAAGAAGAAGTGATTCCCTGGCTGGGGTGGCTCAGTGGATTGAGCGTGGGTCTGCAAACCAAAGGGTCTCCGTGTTTGATTCCCACTCAGGGCACAGGCCTGGGTTGCCTGCCAGGTCCCCAGTAGGGGGCGCATGAGCGGCAACCACACACGGATGTTTTCTCCGTGTTTCTCTCCCACCCTTCTCTAAAAATAAATAAATAAAAACTTAAAAAAAAAAAAGGAAAAGTGAAAACTCAGCTTTACAAAAGTCCGGGATCTGTGTGGATTGATTACAGCCACGAGAAAGCGGTGGGTGGGGTCCACGGATGCCACCCAAATTCATGTCCTTCGGGGCCTGTGCATGTGCCCTTTTTGGCAATTAGGACCTTTGTGGGTGGAATTAAGTCATCCCGGACTAGAGTGGGCCCTGAACCCAACACCACTGGTGTCCTGTTCTGCGGAGGGGAACTCGGACCCACACACACAGTGAGGAGGCCGTGACGGAGCCACACGCCACGGAGCTGTGGCCTCGGCCAGTCCTGCAGGTCGGGAACCCAGCCCTGGCCTCTCGTTCTGGGGAGACTGCCCTCCTAGGGGCCCTGCCCCCATCTCAAAGCCAGCAAAACGCTTCGGGCAGTTTTTCCCAGTTTGTTTGCTGCACTCAGGGTCCAAGCGAGGCTTACGAGGCTGCGTGACGATCCGCCGTCTAACCTCCGGGTGCCCCGCCTGGCACTGCAAACCTGGACCTGCCCGCTCGCTGCCCGAGGGCTCGTCTTCGGGGGCCTCAGGACCGGCCCTGCAGAGGCCTCTGGCTGGCAGCGACTTCCCTGCCCGCCGGGAGCTGGCTCCTCCCGGCCTCCTGCTCCCTGAGTGGGGGAAGAGAGGAGGATTTTTCTCTCAGGTGCTCCTGCGGGAAGCGGGATTCTGGCCTGAGGGCCTCTCAGACCACATGGGCACCCTAGAGCCAAGGGTGAGCCAAGGGTGAGCCAGGTGCTGGCCAAGTGCTGGCGGGCCTGGCCGGGATCCACCAGCCGAAGCAGCGCCATCTCCTGGCGGCAGGCGGCATGAACTCTGGTAAAGCAGGACCCTGAGGCGATTCTCCCAGCCCTTCCTCCAGGTCTGGGTTTGGAGCTGGAACTTGGCCTTCAGCCTTCACTTATCTGTCTGTCTCTCTACCTACCTATCTGTTTATTTTATTATCCATTTTCATCCTCACCCAAAGACATGCTTACCGATTTTAGAGCGAGGGCAAGGGCAGGAAAGAGAGACGTGCCTGCAATAAAGAAGCCAATCAGTTGCCTCTCCTACGCACCCGGGGCCGAAGACCGAACCCGCCACCCGACTGGGAATCGAACCTGTGACCTTTTGGTTCACAGGACGAGATTCCAAACACCTGAGCTGCCCGGCCAGGGCTTGACCTTTTTTTTTTTTTTTTTTTTCCAGACTAAAGGCAGACATGAGGCCAGGCCCTCCCCTGGGCTCTGGATTCAATGTGAGATGAACCTTGCGTGTCGTCAACTGTTTTCTGTCAAAATTAGACATTCCTAAGCACCCCCCCCCCCGCAACTGTCAGCCCAGTGAGCGAAGCCCTGAGATTCTCCGCACCTTCAGGGCTCAAGGCCCACCCCACCTTCCTCCGCACGGCCCTTCCCCCTTCCCACCACGGGATCCCCTCGTCCTTGCTGACGAGTCCCCGGCCAGCTGCGGCTCCTGACAACTGCGGCGGGGCCCCGCTCCCCTGTAATTGTTTCCTCGATACTACGTGATCCTGAATGACCTCTCCAATCGATTTCTCTCCCTGGGAGCCAGTGGCTGCTGAGGTGAAGCTCAAGGCTGATGGGAAATTCAATCTGCTTCCCACGTTCCCCAGCCCTGCGGAGGATGCTAACAGATAAGAAATCGTCTGCCTGGGTGTTGAAGTTAAACAGCCCAGAAGCTGAGCGCCTGGTCGAAGCGAGGAACACCGAGCAGGGAGAGGCACCTTCACACGCCGGTCAGGACACAGGACGCAGGCACTGGGAGACGGGAAGGCAGGGCGAGGTGTTTGTAGCCTTCGAAGGCCCCAGCGGGGCTCAGCTCAGCCCCCGCCCGCGTCTCAGGTGCGAAGGGAGCCTCTCCCACGCTCACCTGCCTGCCTCCTGGTCGGAGGAGTCTCCCTAGTGCTGGTGGGAGCCCATCTCTGCACAGACCGGCTGCCTCCTTAAACTGGGCATGGTCCCGCCTGGGTGACAGTGGCTTTGGGAAGGAGAAGGTGAAAGAAACCCTTCCAGGCAAGGACAGGGTCAGCTGGGCTGCTTGCAGGCAGGCAGGAAATGCAGCCCAGGCATGGCTTTTCCCTCCACGTGTGGTTCTCACCAGCGGCACCCTCTGGAACCCCTGAGGGGATTTTTCTGAGAAGAACGGCGGGTTTTTTTGTTGTTCAAGCCACTTGGACTTGGGCGACCCTGGGGGGACCCTGAACTCGAGGGGCCCATGGCTGGACGCCACTCTGCCCGCTGTATGTCCTCAAGCTGTGGGCGTCCCCTTCCGACTCCATGTCTGTGAAATACCCACAGCAGGTGACTCCAGAGACAGAGGAAGGTCTGCTGTTGCCAGGGGCTGGGGTGGGGCGGGCAGGGGGTCTGGTGGGCGGGTGTCCCTGTGTCTGGGCACGCACATCTCTTTGTATGTAGGGGCCATGCGTGTGCATGCACCAGCTCAGTTGCCTTTGTGGGCACACAACCTCAGGGAACAGTCCCGGGACATCCAGACTCAGGGAGGCCCTCACGCAGGGTCACGGCCCAGGCCCCGTGGACAGGAGTCAGCAACCTCCTGCAGCTCGCCAGCCTGCCGTCGTCCTTGGCAGAGGGGACGCCCAGCCCTCTGAAGCATGAACGTCTCTGTCACCTCCAAACCAACCACTTTGTAATGAAAAATAAAATTCCTTTATTGGACGCAGGCCTCACGTTATTCACTTTCATCGTCCAACAACTTTTATAGGTTCCTGACACATGGGAAGGGGGCGTCCATAGCCCATAACCCTTTAAAATGAGAAACCGTATATTTTCTTTCCTACAATAAAGAGGGGAGCGAGCATGGCGGTGGTGGCGGTGTTTCCTCCAGGCACCACGGCCAAGGTCACTGGTCTGAGAGCAAAGCAACGGGACGGCCAGTCCTGGGAGTGGGGGAGGGCTGTGGGCCTGGGGCAGGGCCGCTGGACTGTGAGGTGGGAAGAGACAGGTCCTTCCCAAGCCCGTGTGCGACCTCCCCTCCCCTGCTCCGGCCTTTGCCTCTGTCCTTGCCACAAGGCGCCATCACCGAACGGCCTGAACAACTGACGCCCTGTCTCCCAGCGCGCTGGCGGAGAAATGCTCACAGCCAGGGGCGCAGGGTCGGCCGCTCCTGCCCTGGGTGTCTCGGGGTGCAGGCACATCACTCTCTCCACTTCCGTGGCCACACGGGCTTCTGTCCTGCCTGCGTGTCTGAATGTCCCTCTCTTCAGGACATTAGTCACTGCCCTTGTGCTCACCCCAGTCTGGTGTGATCTCATCCTCAAGTGATCACATCTGGAGAGATCCAGTTTCCAAATAAGGTCACATTCTGACGTTCCAGGGACTCACCAGCCCAGGTGGGGGGGCGGTCCCCTTGCTCCTGGTGGCCCCTTTTCCCAGGGGACCTACTAACTGCTCCACTCAGGTCAGGGTTGCCTGTCCTGCCACCTGCTCTCCCAGGAACAAGGACAGCAGGACAGTGTTCACTGAACACGGACCCTCAAAGGAAATTCTGGACCTGCCTGGACTCTGAGACCCGCCTTCCGGTGTGATGAGAATGGGAAGCAAGGGAGCCCCGAGCAGTGAGCTGCGTCCTGCTCTGCCGGGTTCAGTGCTGTGCCTGCGTTCAATGGGAGACTGTCCCCGTGACCGCGGAGCTGGGCCTCGTCCCCAGGTCACAGCTGAGGACATCAAGGGCAAAGGCGCGGAGTGTCAGGAACGACAGCAGGGACGCGCCGGGCCAGGCAGGTGCGTGTTCCGCCGAAGTGCATGCTTCAGTGGTTCTCAGCATGTCAGCCTGTCACCACAGCCACTTTACGACGCGTCCGTCACCCCCACAGAAGCCATGTCCCCCGGCTGTGTGCCCCGACTACCCAGTGCCCTGGCCGCGACGCCTCACTTCCGGCCTCTGGGGATGTGTCTGTTCCGGACGCTCTGTAGAAAACAGGGAGGTCTGCACTTGTTCGTGTGGAGAGCAATACACTCACGAATTAATAACAAGAATAAACCCTCTGTTTTGTGTACTCACGACTGTGGAGCTGCCTCTGTCCCGCCCGGTGGCCCTTCGGCATCTGCCCTCCTTCATGGCGCACCACGTGTTCAGGTGGTGGCGTGTGTCAGAACGGACGCCTGTGTGGGGCCGAACGGTGGCCCGTTGCACGGACAGACGGCATTCTGCCCCTCGGCTCACCCGTGGACGGAGCTCTGGGCTGCTTCCACCTCGTGGAGACCGTGAGCAACGCTGCTGTGCGCTCGTGGGCAGGTTCCTGGGTGGTGGCCTTTTCCCGTTCCTGCCTCTGGAAGTTACTTTACGGACGTGGGAAAGGCAGGGCATCTTCGATGGCCACACCTCAGGGAGCTTGGAGCTAGTGTGGCGTCCAGCCCGCGGCCCAGCACAGCGTCACAAATGTACCTAGAACACGACGTCGTCATCTTCCATGATTGCCTGTTGCAATGTGCTTAACGTGGGGCCCAAGGCAGCGCCGCTTCCTCCAGCGCGGCCCAGAGACGCCCAAGGCGGGACACCGTGGACACCCGTGTAACCGCCGCCACCCTCAGCCCCATCACACGGCCATTGTCGCCCGACCTGCACCCACCTCGTTACTGGTGTTGCTGTTGTTACTGTTATTGTGACTGTGTTTGTGGCAATGACATTTAATCCAAGAGGTGCCGTCCCGGAGAGTTTAAGGTCCACGGCGCCGCACTGTTCGCTGCAGGTGCCAGGCCGAATGTCCGTTCCCCAGAGTTCATCCTGCATCACGGAACTGCCGGGCTGTGTCCGCCCCGCAGGCGCAAGTCCCGGTTGGGAGGAAGAGCAGCCCTGTCTGTCCACCTGGGACGGGAGGGACGTCAGTCAAGGCCGGCCGGGACACGGCTTCTACCGGCTGCAGCACGCGCTCAGCCGTCCCGCTTCCTCCGGCCTGCTCCATTCTCGCCACTGCACTTGGGGTTTCCGCCTGATTTGTCACTGAATTGCTCCGAGCACAGAAAAGTCCCCCAGCCACAGGGGTGCCTCTTCGAATCACACAAAAGGTCCTTGTTATTTGGTCACATTTTAAAAAATTCGACCTGTGTGCACACACTGGGGGCCGCGGTGAACGGGACGTGACTCGGAGGCCTGGGGCCCCCCCATGAACTGACCTTCCTGCAGTTCGTGTGCAAACCGGGCCGAGGGAAGGCAGCGTGACGAGAGAGACCCAGACAGAAGCTTATGCACGCGTCCTGTGGGGGATCGGTGACGAGCACCTCAAAGGGGTGGTCACCGCTTGAGCTCACATGGCATCTCAACAAAGGACAATGATTTTGTAGAGTGGTGACCAAAGGAAAGGGACTTGGGCTTCTCGGGTGGCAGCTGGTGGCCGGGAGATGAGGGCGGAGGATTGATCGGGTGGGTGTGTCGGTCCCCTGGCGTCTCACGGGTCTGAGACGCGTCTGGAGCGCACAGGGTCCTGTGAAGGAGAATTGTCACAATGCTGCAGTAACTTCGAGTGGTGACATCCCGTGGTGACCACGGTGTGAGGCACATAAATGTCAAATCGCTGTGTGTGCCCCGGAAACAAATGTGATGTTGTACGTCAATAACACTTTAATTACAAAGGGATTTGCGTTCCAGGCGCTGCGCACCCTGGCGGCAAGCCTGGGCCCCTGCAGAGACCCTGGAGCGAGCACTCCGAGGGTGGGGCTCGGCGGGGCATGTTCCCAGCATCGCAGTGGACTCACGATACTTACACAGTATTTGCGGGGTTTTGAAGACAGCACAAGAGCACCCAATGCCCACTAATAAGAGTTCTATCGACTGCATGTCCAAAGGGTAGTATTTTAGGTAGATGGGACTGAATACAAAAACGTTAAAGTTAATTTTTTCACTTTTAAAAATGTAGCTTCCAGGAAATTTAAAATTACATTGTTATTGGGCCAAGCTGGCATAAGATCCCCATGAAATGTCTGCTGTCCATCCCGCGTCCCCACAGGTCACCCAGCCGCCACCGGGAGCACCGCCACCAAGAGCTGGGGGAAACGCCCGTGGGAACCAGCACAGAGGCATCGGGCTCCGCCCCTAACGGAGTCATGTCCCCTCCTCTTGCCCTGCTGCTCAGACAGCCCAGGCCTCTGAGGCCTCCTGTGCTCGGGACACGCCACGCCTCCCCTGAGTGGCCTTCGCGGGCCTCCAGGACACTCGCATGCCATCAGAGGCCGTCTGGGCCCAGCGCCCTCTGCAGCATTTGTCACAGCGGAAGGGTCTCACTGCTCTGTGGGAAGCTGTGATGAGCATTTGTAGGGGGGGGGGCACACGTGTTCTGCCAGGTCCAGCCCTCTGGACACCACTCCTTCTGTGCCTCCCGCCCCCTGTCTGCCCAACTTCCACGTCTGTCCCCTCCAATCTCCTGTACCTGTGGCTCTTTCCCAGAGGGACCCCATCTTGCCCAGAGCCACAAAGTGCTCGGGACTCCCACTGCCCGGGGCAGTGCCTGGGCTCGAGTCCCATGAAGCACCCACGTCTCAGCTGAGCGTTCAGCACCTCCGACCATCACATCCAGGTCCCTGCCGCCTTTGTAGGCGTGGATGTCATGCTGTCTGTCCAGCCCAGTGAGCCTGGGGCCACCACTGGCTCCATCTCTGAGCTCCACGGTGCAAATCGGTAATACCCCAAGGGGTCCAATGTGGGGCTCGCCTCCACCCACTCCCCACCCTGATCTTCACCCTGACTCTCCTCGCCCTGTGCCCTTGCATCGATGGGAGAGTTAGCCGATGGACCAATCGGCTCTGCCACCAGTCACAGACCAGGCTGAGCACAGGCGTCTGGCCCTGACACCTGT
This sequence comes from Macrotus californicus, assembly GCA_007922815.1. Taxonomy (NCBI): domain Eukaryota; kingdom Metazoa; phylum Chordata; class Mammalia; order Chiroptera; family Phyllostomidae; genus Macrotus; species Macrotus californicus. The sequence goes on from VMDR010000129.1 coordinate 33,524, forward strand.
CCTATCACCTTCCCACACTCCCCCTGCCTGTGGGAACGGCTGTGCACCACGGCCCCTCTCGGGAGGGGCAGCCGGGGGCCTTGCTGGGCAAGCAGGTGCTGGTGTTGCCGAAATCAGTGGGACCCAGTGGTGGTCCTGCAGGCGGAGGCACCCCCAGGAGCAGGGCTGGCTGCACGCTCACCCTCAGCCCCTCCCTCGGGGCCCCACACCCACGGCTGTCCTACCCTCTGTCCGGGCACCTTCCTGTTAATTGCACTTAAAAGTCAACATGGGCCCTTTGATCTCTCCTGCTGGGAAAGAACTCTGTAAGAACTTGTAAGGACAGATGCAAGGCGCCACGCGAGGTGAACTTGGTCATTTTAATAAATTTTTTACAGTGCTCATGGGCTGCTTTTAAAATTGGAAAAATAATTTAAAAGTCGTATTTCTAATGGCGTCCTTTGAAACTTTGAATACAGCCACGAACAAAAATCATGAGCAGCATTAAAGCCAAACAGTGAAGGATCCAGAAGACAGGCTCTTCATTTTTATTTCTGGGAAGCGGGGCTGGAGGGCTTTTTTAAGACACTTCATTTCTTCCACTTTTCTTTATTCTCCAGGTTTTGTGCAATAAGCCTGAATTGCTTTTCTTTTCTCTTTTTTTCCCGGTCAGTCTTATTACATTTTTTAACGCAAGGAAACGGACGAAAAGCTCGTGTTGGTGCAATAACCGAGGCCACGGTCTCCAGAGACACGAGTGTGGGTCCGAACCTGCCCCCGCCCCTGCCCAGCCTCGACCTCGGAGAGGGTGCGTGGGGCGCATTCCCTCGGCCGTAACCCGGGGCGGGGGCTGTGCGTGTCGGGCACCTCCCGCAGACGGCAGTGTGAGTGAGCGACTGATGGGCGCTGTGCCCCGACGTGGGAGGGCTTCCGCCGTCCTCACGGCCTCAGGTCTCAGAGCCAATGGAGCTCAGCTGACCAGAGTGGACGTGAAGGCACCGTTTTTATAGTTTACCTCAGGGCGGAAGTCCACCACCCAGCAGTAGACCCAACCGGGGTCCCCTTTCCCTTAGTTGGAGCCTGCATGGCGGAAAGAAACGGGTGGGCTCGTGGGGCAGGGAGCGAGACGTAGGGGGGACATGGTATATCACACAGTGAGTCGTGAAGGCCGGTCCCCCCGGCCCCACCCACGGCAGCCCGGCCTCGGGAGGGCAGCGGCCTCCTGGTGCCGTGATTGAGAAACCAGTCACAGCACACGAACCCCCTCCGCCTCCCCGAGAATAACTGCTCTGTGCTGATGGCGGACGATCGTGCACCCGGCGGGGGATCCCCAGGACAATCTCTCATCCCGACACAGGCACCTCTGGGCAAAGCCACAGCGACAGAGAGCAGATTGGTGGTGGCCTGGGGGTGGGGCTTCGGGGGGCAAATCGGGAGTGGGTCTGATGGGAGTGGAGTTTCTTCCAAGGACGATGACAACTCTCTAACCCTGATGTAATGAGGGCGCCTGACTCTGCAAATACACGTACAGTAACCATTGACCCGCACGCTCCACCTGGGTCCATTTTTATAGTGTGTGAATTATAGCTCAATAAAGCTTTGTTTTAAGTACCACCGTCTTCTACCAAAAAATTCTCTTTCCCCGACTAAAAGCAACAGCGATGCCACCAAAACCTCCAGGAGCAACAACACGCACAAAAGCAAGACAAACGAAAGTGAACCTTTTTGCCGGGGCCACATCCACGCGGTTCTCCACTGAAGGTCAAGGCCCCCGCGGAGAGGGAGGCGGGGGGACGCACTAAGGTAGATCGGCATGTCGGAAACACCCCGGAACTGGTTAGAAATGCACTTTGTGGCCTGTAAAAAATAGTGTAAACAGAGCTATTTGGAAACGGAACCAGAGCTGCCACCCCAGAGGGCCGCCCACCCGTTTTCCACCTAAAACCTGTGGGTGTTAGAACAAAGTAGCCTTCGGGCTGGGCCCAAAGCAACACGGTCCCGAACAACGGTCTGCAGAGGACAAGCCAGCAGGCACCGTGACAGCCAGACCGGGGCCCACAGGGGCCCAGAGTGGGCCCCACTGCTGAGAACTGGCGACCTGTGTCACCTTACCTGCTCCCACGGCCACGCCGTCCCGTGGATGCACCTGTTCTTCCCTTTCTCACTGGTGCCCCTTGTCACCTTAGTCTCTCCGTTGAAACCCTGTTTGGGCTTCTGCCTGGGTCAGAGCTTCCTGAAATGCTGTTCTTTTGTTTTGTTTTGTTTTGTTTTGTGTGTGTGGATCTCAACAAAGGTTTGCGGCCTCTCGCTGTGGCCCTTCTGGGTTTCGGTTCCCAGGCCCCAGCTCACTGAGCTGCGTTTGATCAGCCGTCCCGGCGATTCTGAGCATACTCAAGTTCACTGCTGTCGACAATGACGTGGGCAAGGGACTGAGAGGGTGTCCTCGGCAGGCGTCGCTCTGGGTCCGTCCGGGGGGAAAAGAAAGTTTGGCGAGTGTCGTGTTTTCCTTCGGTGCAGCAGGCAGGTCATTTCTTTAGCAAGCGCTGCGTTTGTTGGGGACAGAGACCGAGAGTCAGAGGGAATAAGATACACCCCACAAGGTAAGGGTTTGTTGAGCCACGAAAGCATTTTAATGACAATTGACATCACAAGTATAAATAAATAGCTCTTTTTTTGCCCGCCTATCACATGTGCTAGAAATATCCTTTTGAGAGGTCCAGCTAAGGTCACAAGGCTTCGAGGACTCTGCCTTAGCCACCGATTCTAGGAATTACAAAAATAAAACCAAGACACACCCTGGGAGCCCATGAGCACCGCTGGCCGACAGCCAGGTGCCCAGGCGGTGGCTGCAACACACGGAGCCAGCGTCACAAAGGGGCCACCTTGCCCCAGGGCGTCCGCATGGCCCCGGACACGCCACTTTTAGTGAACGCATTTCCCGACGGGCTGCCACAAAGCGCAGCTGGCCGGCATCTTGCACAGACCTCTGCCTTTCCAGGCTGTGCCGGTGCACCCCACCCAGCAGAGCCAGGAAAGCAGCTTGAAAAACTCCCTGTTTTTATCTATGTTCGTTTCTCAGCGTCAGCAGGTGTCCCAATAGAGCCATGTGCGAGGGAACACCGGGAACCCTTGGGGGTGGGCTCCCCCTGGGGTCTGACATGACGTCCCCGATGGAGGGGTGTCCCTGCAACAGCGGCCACAGAGTGGTCGGGTGGTCGGTGGCCCGGCTGGGCTTGTGCTGCCGGCTGTGCGCTGCACGGCCAGCCTCTGACAGTGTCCCCAGGGTGGCTGTGCCCCGTGCTGCCTGTGACTGCTGGTGCCAGTGGGTCCAGGCCCCCGGAAGCTCTGGGACCTCCCTTTATGGGAAATGCCCCTGGCCAATGGCGACAAGACCGCAGAGAGAAAAGCATCAAACGCACCCAAAAAATGAGTCAACAGTGACCGTTTCTGAGAGTCTATCCAATGAAAAGGAACATGATTGATGTTTAATTTAGGGAAAACACACCATTTGATGCTCAGAAGATCAACACTAAATCAAAATCAAATGGACATCCAGGACACCAGAAGGAAAAAGACAGGAAGAGGAAAAACAGGAGAAGGGAAGGTGAGCAAATAAGACCTAGAAACGCTCAAGCTGTCCCCAGAGGTGACGGACACCCAGACGCCTGTCCTCCCAGCCCCCCCCTCCGTGGACTGCCCCTGGGAAAGGGGGCGTCGAACTGGCAGGGGACTGCCTCTCAGCTGGCCCTGGTTCTAGGTGACATTCCTTCATGAGAAATATAAACCCGTGGCGATTTCTGTCTCTTTGTGTTTGTCTCTTTGTAGTTTTCCATGAGTCGTTTTTGGTAGCGTGACGGTGTCGTCCTGTGACTCGTGAAACAAGCTCCCTCACGTGGCCTGGCGCAGCCCTGCATCTCGGTCCCCTGCGTCCCCAGTGTTCCTTTGCTGATGCACGCAGGTCTGCCCCCGTCCACTGCTAAAAAACCTTCGATTATAAAAAAGGTCCCTTCGTGGCTTCAAAACACCCCACGGGCCTATAAGGGGCCCCGGTGTGCCCCCACTCAGCCCACCGTGACCCGAGACCTCCATGCGGGGGCCCAGGTCCACCCTGGAGGTGATGGGGGGAGGGGCGGGCACAGGGCCCTCAGGCCTGAGGGGCCTACACTTTGTCCTTGAACTTCTCCAGGTAGTTTCTGAGATCTTTGGGGGCGCCCAGGTCCAGGTCCCGGCACACCCACTTGATGTCCTCATCGTGGCCGCTGAGGGTGCAGTTCGCGGAGGGGCAGCCGTCGTCCGGGGCGATGGCGGTGAAGGCGGCAAACTTCACCTTCTTCCTCTTGGAAGTGGGCGAGTGCAGGGGCTCGTGCTTCTGGTCCCGGCCCTGCCTGCCCCCCGCCTCGGCCGGCCTGGGCCCCTGGCCCGGCACCTGCTTCTGGGAGGCGCCGCCGTTGAGCAGGAGGTGGCTGCCGTCCGCGCAGGCGCCCGGCCCGCGGTCGAGGATGGTTGTGTGCTCGTCGGGCGGCGGCGACCCCTCGCCCACGCTCTCCAGGAGCTCGGCCTCGTTGCCCAGCCACACCCAGTCGTGCGAATGGGTCACGGAGGCCTGGCCTTCCAGGGGCACCTGCTTGTGCCGGTACCTGAGGGCGAAGGTGGCACAGTTGATGAGGAAGACCAGGATGGCCAGGCAGAAGACGCCCAGCAGCGCGTACATGCCGATCTGCAGGTCGCTCAGGCTGCGGGCCGAGTGCACCAGGCCGCCGTCCCCCTGCCCAACCCCGGCCTGCGGGGGGTCCACGGGCGCCGGGAAGTCGCTGACGTCGATGGGGATGTTCTGCAGCGGAGCCTCCCCAAGTGGCTGGCCCCTGTCCAGCCGGCTGTTCTCGGCCACCTGGTTGTCCAGCAGCGACTTGGCCGTGGGGCCGCCCCTGCGAGCCCCCTCCTCACGCCCCAGCGAGGAGCTGCCCTGGAGAAGCCCGTCCTGGCCCACGCGCTCGGGGTCCTGGCCCTTGGGGCGCCGATCGCTGGCGTGGTTCTTGATTTCGGCCTCGTCGTCGTCTCCTCCAGGGCTGGAGTCCGCGTCGCTCTGGCCGAACTTGACCCTGACATTGGCGATGCCCACTGCCAGGACGCTCTTGCGTTTGGATTTCTGGCAGGTCTCCGCGATGGCCAGGTCCACGCGGAGCAGCGGCCCCTGGCCCTCCCCTTCGGCCACCGCGATGGGCCACCTGGGAGAGCGGGCCCGGGGGACAGACACCACGGCCTCGTCCAGGGAGGTGGCCGTCAGGGCGAAGTCCTCGGTGCTGTAGATGTCCAGGGGCGTCACAGAGCCGTCGCTGAACTGGAGCCAAGTGCTGACCACAGCCTCCTGCAGAGAGACAGCCTGTCAGAGGGCCTGGCGGGCGGGGGGCACCTGCTCTCCGAGGCCCCACCCCGGCCCTCTCAGCACAGAGCCCAAAGACGCAGCGGGCAGACCTCCAGGCCCAGGCGGGACGGTCGGTAAGTCCGGGGAGAAAGTGATGGTTTAAACCAGAGCAAACGCGGGCAGGCAGCAATAGCCTCCGCAAAACCCATCCCAGGGAAAAAACCCCCAAACCCCCGAATGCCACAACGTCCCACTGCTTTTGCGAACAAAGACACCCCTGAGCGCGTGGCCGCACCTCCCGGGTCCTGCTGCTCAGTCTGACGCTCCCTCGTCCTTTCGATCAGGACCCGCGTGAGGACAGCGAGGCCAGCACATCACATCACTGGTCATCCACAGTGACCTCTGCAGCTCGTGTTCAACTATGTCTGCAAAGTCCCCTTTCCCATGTAAGGTGACCTGGTCCCCAGCGGCAGAGACCAGAACGTGGCCCCTTTGGTGTGCAGCTACCGAGAGGCTGCTGCGCTTCCTGGGCGGCAGCCACCATCCCAAGTGCCATGCACGTGCGCACGGGGGTCCCCTGCCCGGGAACAAAACGAGCAACCTCAGCTCCAGAGGCGCTTGTGATGGAAGACAACAGTCACTGAGGGACGTCTCTCAGTGGCCACTGCCTCCCCTATCCCCAGGCTGACACTGGCCGCCTGTGACGGGAGGTGGTACTGCCAGAGCCCAGACGGGTGTAGCCTGGCTGCTGGCGTGGTCTCTCCCATGAGGCACAGACCCTGGCAGACCACAGAACACAGCTGGCAGAGAGACGGGCACTCAGCTCCATGACCACAAGGAGCGGATTCTGTCAACAACATGAACAAGCGTGGAAATAACCTGCCAGCTGGCTCATTCTCAGCCAGCGAGACGCTGCGTGTGGAACCCAGTGGCCCCCGCCAGGACCCCTGACCACACAGCTGGGCGGTAAGCAGTGGGTGGAGCAGGCCATGACTGGCAGGTCCCGGGGTACCTCCTATCACAGCTCCCGCCACTCGCCCGCATCGCCCATGTTGCCCTAGGTCTGTGTGGGTTACAGAGCGCCTCTGTCTGCAGGGACTGCCTAGTCAGAACGCAGCTGGTCCCTGCCCCTGCCACCCCCCACCAACACCACCCTTCTGCAGAATCGGGGATGGTGACTGGCCAGCTGCCCCTCTCCGCCCCCAGCCTCCGGGCTCCCACCTGCTTGGGGGCCCGCAGCAGCTCCTTGGCTGTGGCCACAGCTGTGACGGCCCCACTGTTCTCCGTGCTGGGGTGCAGGGTGACCGACAGCCCTGCCACGAGCTGGACGGCCAAGTCCGTCAGCGACACTTTGTCATCTAGCACGGTCACCGTCTTCTCTGCCAGGATGGAGTCGGACAGCGGAGACAACACCTGTGGGGTGGGCAGCACACGAGACAAACCCGTCGCACCTCTTTCTGGGGTTGGACGTGTCCCCAGCCGCGTCCCCGCGTCCCCTACAGGCCAGGGGTCTGGAGGACGGGGGAAGGGCGCAGGCACCTTCCTCGCCCCACACGCGTCCACACGGTGCCTCTGAGAATCACATGAAGTCACCCCTCCCAGGACACTTCCGTTCTGCCTGTCGGAAAACTGACACAGGCACTGCGCCCCACGCTCTCACTGAAGGGAGACGACCCTCCGCCTGCTCAGGGGTTAGGCACGCTTGGACAAGCACAGCCTGGCGTCAGCGCGTGGCAATCCCGCCGGCTGATCCCCCCGAGGGGGCCGCCCGAACCCCGTTCCAAGGCAACTACGGAACCAACCGGGGGTGCTGAGACCTGGCTCCCCCACAGCCCTGGCGCTCGAGCCCAGGGCTGGACAGCAGATGTCCAGGTGAATGAGAGGTGTGCACAGCATTTCCCCACACGGTGGTTGTGGAAGGATCCGGAATGACTTTCCAAACAGGAGGAGCAAGAGGGTGGGAATTGTGGGCTTGTGGAAGAGCCCCCCACGCTTCTGGGGTAGCTTGGAGACCTGCCCTTCGAGAGGCAGAGCCTGGCGCGGGGGTTGTTGGATGAACACATGGCGGAAAGACAGAGAGACTTAAGAAAGGGGATGGATGCGTCTTCCCAGCCGTCGGAGGAGCATGCGTGGAGGAGGCTCAGGGTCGGGTCAGGGGTCCTGGGAGGTGGCGGGAAAGCAGGGTGCCGCAGGGAGAGGGGTCACATGGGGAGCTAAGTGCCACCCCCTTCTCCACTCCATTCAGAAGGAGGCTGGGACTCAACAAGCTGGTGCAGCTCACTGTCTGGTGTCCCCAGGAAGCCACCACGCAGACAAGGTGCTGGCCCCAGGGCCCCGCCCACCTGGTGAGCCTCCCCTGTGCCCTCCGGGCTCAGGGCTGCACATGCGGGAATGCCCAGCTGCACTTCCTACCTGGATGGTGGTCATCCCGACCTCCCGCCCGACCAGGATCCCGCTGTCCTGCAGGGTGGCGACGTGGGGCTCCTCCACCTTCATGAAGTCGGCCACCAGGTGCGTGATGTCCACCTGCCAGTCGGGACTGAGCAGGTGGCTCGGCTGTTCCCATGGGCCGGCGCCCTCGGACACGAACTGGGTGAGGACCCGCACTGTAGCATGCTGGTACTGCAGGGCGCAGCCCCTGCCCCGGCGCTCCTCATCATCCTCATCCTCGCTCTCCCGCGTGGGCCTGTGGGGAAGGAGGTGGTGTCCTCAGGCCCAGAGCTGGGCGGGTGCCAGGTGCCCGCCGCAGCCTCCTGCAGACGGCCCCCTAGGCGGGGGCCGCAGGGCCCCGCAGAAGCACGGAGCCTCGGACACTCCCTTCTTGAAGACAGTTACTGACACGGGGAGATGTACGAGCTCCTGTTCTCTGAGCCTCCACTGTCCCGTAAGTGGCTGAAAGCCACAGGCAGCCATTTACAGTTTAACTTAAATTATAAAACTGGTTGTGGTGGATAAAACTGTACCTTGCACTTATAATTTATTTAATTGTAAAATCGGGATGGATAAAAATGAAATGCTTGAAGAAGCTAAGCTTCTCAGTGACACAGGCTATGTTCCGAGGGTTCCATGAGTACATGGGCCAGTGGCCACCCTACTGGGCAGCACGTTTCTAGAACATTCCGGCACTGTAGAAAGTTCTGTTGGGACAGAGCCACGTGACACTTTGGAGGCGTAATGCCCTTGTAAGCTCCACGTGCACGAGCTTTTTCCGCTTCATAAAACTGAGTCACATGCTAAATAATGACTCTCAGGTTCCAGGTGAGAAAACGGGCACAGAGAGGTCAGGCGGTGTGCCCAAGGTCACACAGCAGGAGGCGGCAGAGCTTACGTTGACAACTGCAAGTCTCAGCTGTGCCCTCTTCGGTGACACGTGCACCTTCCTCTCCACGTCCACAAACCTTGTCCCTTGGCCATGCACGGCCACTGCGTCCTCTGAGGTGTTGGCTGGACTTGCGGCTGCCTTCCCCGAGCCAGGCCAGGTTTGTCCTTGTAGACACGGAGTGAACGTCCCACCCAGCCGGCTCCCCCTCTTGCGTCGCGCTCTGGCTTAGAGCTGCAATGGAGACACCGGCCGGTGCCCGGAAGGCGGTGGGGAGAGGCCCCGGTGGCCAAGGAGGGGAGGCTTCCAGGCAGAAAACTGGGACTCTCATCAGCCGAGAGCAGCCTCACAGTTGGGAAACAGGACCCCAAACGCCTGCATGTGACAATCCAGAGTCACATGGAGTAAATTAAAGGCTTTTTTGTTTGTTTGTTTAAGAGCAAATAGGGACCCCGGGGTCCAGTGTGCAGACATTTAAATTTTACCCAGGGCTTCCACAGGCACAGAGCTTTCTGAGCTGACGTTCCTAAACCACAGAAAAGGGAGCCGCGGCTTCACTAAAGGAAAATAAATCAAAACTGAAATTTCCCTGGGGGCGGAGGGGCTAGAAAAACGCGTGACTTCCGGCCCTGACCGGCGTGGCTCAGTGGGCGGGGCGTCGTCCCGCAAAGCCAAGGGTGGTGGGTTGAATCCCTGGTCTGGGCTCAGGCCTGGGTTACAGGTTCGGTCCCCAGTGGGGGCGCACGAGAGGCAACCGATCGATGTTTCTCTCCCTCTTTCTCCCTCCATTCCCTTCACTCTAAAAATAAATAAAATCTTAAAATAAGTATAACTTCCACCTCACTGTCTTCAGGGAGGCACGTTCAGAAGACAGCCCCCTGTAAGCCCAAGGGCAGATGCGGCAGCCTTCCTGCCCGCCCAGCTCCTCCTGGCCTCGTCCCCTCAGAGGGCTGGTGTTGGGCTGTAAGACATGGAATCACTGTGACAACAGCAGTGCCTACTATGTGCTGGACCCCGCGCTGGCTGCTTTAACGTGATGCTGGGTAAACAGGGCAGGGTCATGCTCGGGCGCCTCTCCCCACCCGGGCTCACCTCTTGCTGGCCACGATGGGAACCCGCCAGCCTTTGACCTGGCTCAGCTCCGTGTCGGAGACCTCGATCTGCAGGGGCAGCCGGGGCGCCCACACGGTGACGTGCAGGGGTGCACGCAGGTGCTGGTAAGTGAAGTTCACCACCACGTCCACCTTGCCCTTCACCTCTTTGCCGTTGACGAAGACGTAGTCGCAGTGGTCGGACACCTGTGCAGAGACAGAGAAGGGTGCAGGCCAAGTTCACGGGCCTGGAGACCATCTTTCCATTTGTCCTTGTTGTTTGCAAAGCACACAGGCTTGAACCAGCTGCCTCCCACGCAGAGCCTACGACAAGGGGTCCGTGCAGCGGGCTGACCGGGGAGGTGACCCTGGAGGGCAGCGGCCAGGGCACAGAGTGAGGGAGGCAGATGGCACACAGAAAGGTGCGTTTCTGTGTTTGCTGCACTGGCCACAAGGCTGTTTCTCCAGGGACGTGTGGATAAGCTACAGAATTGCCCCCCTGGCAAATCGGAGGCAGGAGTGCTACCCCCAGCCCCTCCCTCTTGCTGGCTGAGGGCGGTGGGCTGCCCCAGGGGTTGGCAGCCCTGCACTTCCAGGCTGAGACACAGACCCTGGGCATCTGAGAAGGCCCTGGGGCAGAAGGCAGCTCGAGGGGTTCGCTGCATCCACAAAGTGACCTTGAACTGCACAGAACTGCGGCTGGGACTGAACTCTGTGTGGCCAAGGGAGTGAGACGGGGGCACCAGAGTGGCTGCTGTCCAGGCCGCTGTCTGCTCAGTGAGGGAGCCACCTCCACAGCCCACCCCCCCCAGGTGGCCTCCCAGGAGACGCTGTCCCTCCACCTTAATGAAAAGTGAACACCGAGGTCAAGCTGGGTCACGGAGAAGCAACACGACCCCATCTCACACAGCCATGTTTATGAGGTGATTGGCATCGGACTCTGACCACATTGACGGCCGAACTCTGAGGTCTTTGAGGGCAAGACGGGCATCTGCTTCACCTTTGATCTCTTGGTTCCTCGAGTTGGTTGCTCAGCAGGAGCTCAGCAAGGTAGACATTGAAGGGGTGGGTGGACGGTTGGACGGACGGATGATGAATGGATAGTGAGTGGATAGACAGCTGGATGAACGGTGGGTATGTGGACGAATGGATGTTCGGATGGATGACGGATGGAGGGGTGAACGGATGCGTGGGTGGGTGAAAGGAAGGATCGATGGATCAGTTGTAGACGTATGGTGTAGGGACGGATGGACGGATGGATGGGAAGATGATGGATGGGTGAATGATGGACAGCTGGATCGGGGGATGAAGGGACCCTTTCTTCATGGGCACGCCCACTTCTAAACCACCACACAAATCTCAGGGTCAAGGGGCACGAGGCGAGAGACTGCAGTGAGATGAGGTCGGGAGCAGCGGAACCGCAAGAAGCTGACTTGAAACCGTCCACAGGGCACTCAAGCAGAGTCTCCCAACCTTTCTGGGGTCACTGACGCCTTGGAGCTCACACGCATGGAGCTGATTCTTGTGGGTCTGTGTAAGCGTGTCAGAGCTACTGAAGTCACACACGGAGTCCCTGCACGGTGCTCTCCAACCCTGGGCTGCAGTTGCCGCTTTGCTCCTCGGCCTCCTGTGCGAGCCTCCTGCCTGTGCGCCCGCTCTACCACCACCTGGCGCCGAGCAGTGAGGCCTCTCTCTGCCTGCCCTTCCCTGGCTGCCGGGACGGTGACGGCTGCCCGGGGCCCTATTTTCACCCTCAGGCACACTGGTGTTTGCAGGGGCAGCTGGGAGGGCCGAGCTCAGCACCGCCCCCCACCTGCCAGGGATTGTGGCCGGGAGCCGCGGGGAGGGGAACCCACAGATTCGTCTTCTCCCTCATGGTTAAGAGCGGTTTAAAAATGTTGACGTACTGATGAAGGGTGGGAACCAATTTGAGTCCCTGTCCCAGACTTGTCGTTAGTGCGTCCACGCTGTCCCGGATCCGGGCAGACATCAGCATAATAGCTGGGCCAGAGTCGGATCCGTAATCACTTCTTTAATCAATGTTGTAATTTACAGGCCATTGACTCTCCTCATTTATTACCTTTCTGAGCTCTGGGGGAGGGACGGCGGCTGCTCCAGAATACATAAGTAATTAAGGGGAACGCAGAGGGCACGGAGCCGCAGAGCACGAGGAGCCATGGTCCCCGCTGTTCCTGGCAGTGCCGTAAATGTCCGGGGAAGTGGGAAGGCACATCCATCATCTCCTAAGTGGCTGGAGTGGAGACCAAGGTACTGCCCAATGAGCTGGCCAGTCAGCACAAAGGAACCAAAAGCCTACGGGAGTCCCTTCCGCCCCTCGGCTTGGGTCCTGGAAACCCTTCACCCTGTCACCGTGGGAGGGCCGTCCGTGGAGAGCTGCCCTCTGCGGACTCTGCCCTCGGCCTGAGCATGTGGTGGACACTGAACTGGCCACACTGCCTGTTCTTAAGGACCTGGAGGGCCGCGGTGGGTCACGTGGATGCTGGTTGAGCAGGATGCGGTCAGTGGACATCTTCTGTTGTCATTCAGGCTTCGGCAACTTCTGAGAACATTGCTTGCCACCTGGAGGAGAGGCTGGGGACGTCCACTGTTGATGTCCACAGTGACTTTAGTACGCCAAGCAGGTTCTCGGACCTCAGTGAGCATCCAGGAGGGCTTGTCAGCACAGACCGCCGGGCCCCCCAACGCCTGCCCTGAGTCTCGGATGGAGCAGACCTGGGGGTCCTCGGTTGCATTTCCAACGAGGCCCCAGGTGACGCTGCTGTGTAGGTCTGGGGACCACAGCTGGAGACATGTCCCTCAGAATAATGCAGCAGCCCTGTCTGCTGTGGCCGTGTTTCCACGGCAACTGAGGCCTCCCTCTCAGTCATCCTGGGCTGTTCCACAGACTCAGGGGGCTTAAGCAGCTCACAGTTATTTCTCAAAGTTCTAGAGGCCGGGGGTCCAAGATCAAGGAGCTGGCAGAAACCGTGCCTCGAGATGACAACATGCTTCCTGGGTCCTGGGGGACACCTGGCTGAGCCCTCCCTCACGGAAGGGGCTGGGGAGCTCGGGGTCCCTCTTATCAGGGCACTGACCCTGCCCGTGAGGCCCTGTCTTCACTGTACTCTCTGAAGCTCCGTATTCCATCTTTGTGCCGACGGTGCCCTAGATCCGCCTCCAGACTCCCCGCTGCGTCCGGCGTCTCCCCCGGGAACTCTAACACGGCTGCACCTTCCTGTGTTCAGAAGTCAGACTCTGCTAGATTCTGTCTTCTTCTTGCCACTCAGGGGACCGGGGCTGGAGAGAGAAATTAACTTCAGGGACAGAAACGTTGGGCTTCTGTGGCTGGCAGGCCGAGCTTGGGTCCTGCCCTGTGAACTGACATTCTCTGTTCAGTGAGGCAGGCTCGCTCTGTGTCTGCGGCGGGGGTTCCCCCTCGGCTGGTCCCCCAGGTCCTCCCTGGAGTTTGCTCAGGTGCGAACACCTCAGAGAGCCTTTCTCTGACATTTCTACTTGAAATTACAACGCCCTCCTACCGCCATCCCTCCTGGCTTTACTGTTCCCTGTTAGCTCCTGGGTCTTTGACTCTGTCCAGGTGGCCTGCTGATTTTGGCCTCTACACAAGGAATTGCACTGTTCTCTTCAGTGCTGTTCTCCTAGTGACTGAAACCCGGCACACAGTAGGTGCTCAAGAAATGCGTTAGCAAGGAATGAATGAATCGGAGCTTATAAATGGGGCCCTGGGTCCCACTGGCCCTGCCTGGAGTTTTGAAAATGTCAGATCAGTTCTCAGCGTTGAAAAGCCATTGCCTTCCCTCTGGTCACCAGCCTGGGCCCCGGAAGCAGCTGAGCTTTCTGCCCTGGCGTCCTGCTGCTGTCGGAGACCGGTCTGAGGTGGGGAGGGCCCTGCTGGGAGGCACAGGGGATGGCCGCTGGCTGTGGAGGGGCTGAGAGTGGCCCCTGAGGCGGCCCCACCCACTGGCAGGCTGCCTTGGGCCTGCTCTCTCCCTGCTGTCCACTGTCACCGTTCGCCAGAGCCAAGTGCCAGCCTTTACTGATGGATTGTGTCACCCTCCTCTAAATTTCCGTATTTGCAGGGTGTTCCCAGCTGACGGCGTGCAAAGTGGGGGCCTGCCCCATCGGGAGCGGCCTGCGCTTTCATCCAGAGGGGGCAGGCTGCTGGGGCCACTGGGGAGCCCAGCCCGGGAGCCTGCTGGGCGGGCAGTTCCTTCCTGCAAATAACATGCAGTCTCTCGATGGAGAACTAAGGGGGCAGGAGTGGTCTCAACATCCCCAGGGCAGGGTGTTGCCAAGGCAACCGCAGCCAGCGGCCTCAGTGAAGACAAAGGTGCTTGGGTGCCTGTCTCTCCACACCCCCACCTCAGGGGACGCTTTGGGCTGCCGCCCCCCCTACCAAGGCACACATGTGTAAGCTCACCTGCACACACGCAGGACGACAGATTTCCCGGGCACCGTGTGCTTCATCACCGCACAACTCTTCCCTGAGTGCATGTGATCAGCCAGGGCCACGTGGACCATCTCCCTAAACTCTCACCATGAGTGAGAGGGGCTTCTTTTTTGTTTTGCTCATGTCCAGGTTCTCAGCAAGGAGCCGAAGGCACAGCGTGCCCGAGACCCCACGGCCAGTAGGCAACGGGGCAGGGCTTACCCGTGGGCCGTCCACCCCAGGGCTCTGCTCTCAGCCGTGGTGCCCACGGCCCGGTGTGGACGGTCACTGTTGATTTTCTCCCGTCTCTTCTACTGTGGATACGCTCTGTCCCCCTCCTGTCAGCGGTGGACCTGGCCATGCGACCAGCTTTGGCCAAAAGGATGTGGACAGAGTGACAGCTGACCAGTCCAACCTCCATGACCTTTGCCATGAGGGTCTGTCCTGCAGGTTCCCTGCCAGCCCAGCCCTGGAAAGAGACAGGGGGCTGGACCCAGCCCACGACTGGCTGCCAACGCCCGAGCAAGACTCAGCGACCGCCGTGTTGCACACACAGAACGCCAGGTCATGTGTCACGCGGCAGAAGCCTTCTGGGACGGGACCTGACCGGAACTCTCGGCAGCTTTCCTGTCCCTCGCCCCTCGACCCCATTGGTCCCCCTTTGTCTTTGCCCTCCCCTCTGTGAACGGTAAGGAGGGCAGTCACTGGGAGGGCCCGATCTCAGGAAGCCTCCAGAGCAGCTGGTCCTGGGCCTGCTGTGGGCTGGACCCGCCCCCTTTCTCTGTCTGTAGGTGAGTGGTGGCTCCTCTCCCACCTCATCCACAGCTGCCCCTCCCCCAGGGCTGCCAGCGGGGTAGTCCCACGCCCAGGTCTGAGATGCAGCATCGGGGGCCCTTCTTCCGTGACTACAGACGAGGACGAAGCGCACAGGGAGGGGTGGTGGCTGAGCGCCCGGCTGCGACCCTGTCTGCCCCCTCCCTCGCCGCGCTGCATGCCCCTTGCAGGGATGGCCGACCCAGATCCCAGGGCCGGGCAGACACGGTGGCTTCGGCAGCCGCCCCATGGACCAAACCACCATTGCAGACGCATTTTTAATCTTTTGCCCATTAAAAAAATAAAGACACATAGTTGGTTGTCGGCACGGAAAAACAAGGTGCCTTGCACCCAAAGTCTCCGTCTCCCTTGAGGAGGTGGCGACACCGGGGCACTCGCATTCACTCACGGCCACGAGTGGCAGCAGCTGAGCAGGGGCGCGTCAGTCACCTGCTCGGCTGACGGGGCATCTGGGGTCGGGCCCCGGGTCCCACACACGCTCAACGCGAACGGCCGGCAGGATGCCAGCACCAAGTGACGGAAGCGAGGACTTGGAGAATGTGGTGGCACACAAGCCGGCCGGTTCACCGCCACACGCACGCTCTGGGCTTACCTCCTGAGTGACCGGCGCGCCCGGGGCACGTCCAGTGCACGGGGTGAAGAGTCACTTACTTTGATGACGTCCTCGTCCGCGGACTCGCATCCCACAGATTCCGAGATGTCGGTCACCGCACTGTTCTCTTCCACGGACACCACCTTGATGGGCAAGGTGACCATCTTCCCTGTGAGTATGGCTGTGTTCAGCAGTTCGGTGTCCTGCGGAGAACCAGACGGGCAGGGTCAAGGGGCGGACCTCTCGGGACACCTTCGCAGGTGTGGAGATGAGACACCTACCTCAGGGACCTGGGCCCAGGGGCCATTCTCCGGGGCAGTGTCCCACGCACGTGGAACGACGTTCCTGTGGTTTATTTACGGTCGCTTCCTAGTCCCCGACAGTCACAGTGAAGGTCTGGCTGTCTTTGCAGAACCCCATGTCAGCAGGGTTTGGGGTGTGAGCAGGAAGGTCCTGTGCTCCCCCGGGGTGCCTGTGTTCTCAGCTCTAGAACCTGGGACAGTCCCCGGCATGGTAAGAGGGACTTGGCGGTGTGATTCGGGCCCTTGAGATGGGGAACTACCCTGGCGCAGCTGGCAGAACCACACAGCTCTTGGAGCTGCGAGGGTCAGCGGAGAGACGACACCGCGGTGACGGGGGTGGGGGTCAGGGGGATACCGTCACGAGCCAGATGGGGGTGGCCGCCGGAAGCTGGAACAGGGACAGGTTTCCCCGGGTCTCTTGAAGGAACAGTGCTTGGACACCTTGACTTTGGCCCCGTAAGACTCCCCCCTGACGTCTGTCCCCCGGGACTGTCACATCCTCATGCTAACCTGTGGGCGGCTCCTCCCAGGATGGGTCCTGGGCTGCTCCCAGGACCAGAGCAGGTGCTAAAGGAGCCCTGGAGAGGCAGGACGCAGCGCAGCATCCAAGACTTTGAACCCAGGAAGGAGTGGCCAGCTCCCTTAAGTGAAGTGCAGGGAGCCCTTCCACCGTCCGGCCCCGGAGTCACTCGGCTCACCACTGAAATTCTCCAGAGGGGCCCAGGCCCCTCCGTCGTCCAGAGAGCAAGGGGCCCCTGGCCCGACAGGCCTGCCAAGGCTGCTCCTCCAGGAAAATGGCGGAAGACAGAACGGATGTTGGGAGAAGACGGAATGGACAGATTCCCATCAGACAGATGGCGCAGTGAGGGGACCAACCACTGCCACACCACCGGGTCAGGTGACTTCTACCCTGCACGCCCGTGGTCACATTGCCCCACCTTGGCAGTGAACACCAGCCCACCGGGGCTTCTTATTTTTACAGGCTTTCAGGCAAACCACCCTGCCTCCCTCTGTCGCCCGTGGGAGCCCGCTCCGTCGCGGCCGCGGGGACTTCGGCTTGTCCTGTTCCTCTCGAGTTCAGACCACGTGACTGGGTCACATCTCTCGCCTGTTGTGATCGGCACAGTGATGGAGAGAATACCTTCTCTCTTGAGCCTGCAGGCACTGCCTGCTTGCACCTTGGAAATCCTTTCGAGCCTGAGGAGGGTGACAAAGGGTCTGTAGCTCTGGGACATCTATGGGCCCCGCTGACCTTGGGACTGATGTCTCCCAAAGCCTGTCTCGGAAATACCGCTCAACTTTGAAGCAGGGGATGCAAGGACAGAGGGCTTCTCAGTTCCTTCTCCAGGGGAGCAATTGACGCAGAAACAACCTTTTGCGTTAAACAAGCGCTCAGCTGGAATGGCTGTCGTCTGTCCGTCTGTCCATCCATCCATTACCCAGGGAGTCCCAGGCACCCAGCAGTGAGTGAGTCTCTGCCGGGCGCTCTCTCAGGCACATAGGACGCCTGCAGTGGGGGCCACAGTCTGGGCAGCTCCCACGCCGGCGGTTACAGAGGCTAAGAATACCGCGGGAGTCCCCCAAGTCCAAGTCCAGTCTCAGGTTCATTACAGGTAATGTGCTCGGGGCTCAGTCTTCCCACTTCCTCTCGTGAAACAGCCTTTGGCTAATGGCTTCATTAGAGCCGCGCACTCCCTCCTGGATTAATGAGCCTTGGAGCGGCGGCTGCAGACTCTCTCTCTCTCTTTCTCACACACACACACACACACACACACACACACACTCTCTCTCACACACACACACACACACACACCCTCCTCTATCCAACACGTCCTGGCCCTCAGCTGAACGGCTGTTAAGACCAGAAGTGGTGGGGTGGCCGTTATGTTCCACCGAACCCTCTCGATCCACAGAACCGGGTGAGGGGGGCGCAGCTCTCCAGGGTCACCTGGCTGAGGACTTGGGAGACGGTTATGCTGAGCATGTGTCCCCGTGGGCACCGGGGCTCTGGGACCCTGGCTTCCACTCGCAGCTGTGCCATCAGCGTCCGTGTGACCCCATCTTCTCTTTTAGAATTTTCATCTCCTCATTTTACCAGTTAGGGACCGAGCCGCACCCTCTGGCCAGCTGTCAAATCCTCAATGTCCACGAAGCGTCACTCGCCATTTAGTGAATTCTTACTGTGTACCAGGCATGTTCTTGTCGCTGGGTCACAGTAGTGATGACCGGGTGACAGGTCCCTGCTCACGCAGAGGGACAGGATGGCAGGTAGACATGAGCAAGCAGGGATTCCAACACGGTGTTCACCGGGACTGTGTCACCAGCTGGTGGCAAAGACCCAGCTCATGTTGGCCCAGGCAAGGCAGGACTGACTGTGTGATAGAACAAGAACATCCGAGGACAGAGGCTCAGGAACAGCCCCTGTAGACACCTTGAACTTGGGCTTCCCAGTCTCTAGCCCATGAGAAGTGGAAGTCCTTCTGTCAAGTCCCCAGTCCCCAGTGATTTGCTGTGGCTGCCACAGCTGACTCACGCAGCGTCTTTGCACACTGCAGGATGTGACGCCGGAAAGAGGACCTGTGCAAGGTGTTTGGGGCCAAGAGGGTCTGTAGGCACGAAGACACAGGGCACTGGCGTTGGCAGAGGCAGCTGGTCCTGGCGTGTATGGAGGACGCTCTCCTCTGGGACCCAGGGGGTGTGTATCTGGGACCCTGGGGCAGGAGAGAGAGGACAAACCTGAGGGCAGCACGGGTCAGGGACCGGGGGTTGAGTCACCGAGGAGGAGCCCCACCCGCCATCCCAAGCCATGTGGTGCGCTGGAGATGCCAGACAGTAAAGAACTGTGGCTGCCCGCTGTGCTGTGGAGTAGGCCACATCTGGGTTGGGTGGTGCCCTCCACCTTTCCCCAGTTATGGGCACAGTGACGGGTCACACATAGGTGCTGGCACCACAGAAGTGGCACCTGCACAGGGCTACAGGAGCCGGGACTGATCACGGAGGGCATGTTGGGTCCTAGGGGCGTGGAGGGAGTGCGTGTCGGCATGGAAGGAAGCTTTCCTGGAGAGTTAAACCTGTGTGTGCGTGCCCGTGTGTGTGTGCACACCAATGTGCATCTGCACGTGTGTGGGAGACACTCACATAGTGCACACACAGGGACCTGCCTGGTTGCTCTCCCTAAATCCCTCTCGGTCGAGGGGAGTTCACAGTGACAGGCCCAGCACATAATTCAGATGCGTAACAAATGCAGTTTTTGGAAACTGACCCCAACCCCAGCTGGACCTGTAGGGTCGGGTGTGCCGGGCAGGCAGGGGGCACACATCTCCTGCCTTTACTGGCCACGGGGCTGGCTCTGCAGGAGGCCGGTCCGGCCACCACCTGCCCTGCAGCCCTCTGAACTGTGAGCTGCTCAGCACCACGGTGACAAGCCCCTGGTCACATGGGAGGAGGCAGTCCTTGGTCTGGGGGCACAAGAGAGGCACCCCCTAGGCTCCAGCAGATGCCAGAGCACGCCATCCATGCCGGCTCCCAGCCGCCAGACCACAACCGGGCACAGGCCTCACTCGAGGCTGCTGGTGCGGTTCCGTGGGCGCCCTCTGCTTCCACCGTCCTCCGGGTCCCCTCCGCAGAGGGCGCTCTGTTCTGCCGCAGAGTCAGCGACCAATGGCCCCAAATCACTGCCGTCCCCAACCTGCACAGAGCCGGGGGCCTTGGAGAAAACACCGCTGTTCTTTGATTCATCCTCATAAATGGAAATTGGTTTTGCCATGTTCTGTAATTTTACAAATCCTATTTTTAATTTTTAAGTAAATAGAGAGCACAGAATTACTTCTGGAGCATTAGAAAGGCAGAGAAGGGCCACAATGAGACAAGCCCGTCTGGCCGGGGGATGGCAGGTGTGCCCCCGGGGGGGTGGTGCCTGCGCCAGAGGCTCATGCAGGGGAAGACAGGCGTGTGTAGGTGTGTGCGGATGTGTGCAGGCGTGTGGCACGCCTGCCGAACACCCATCTCACCCATCGGCCAGATAGCGCCTGGAGTTCCACCGTGGCCTTTTCCAGGCTCCTTCCAGGGACGGACGGCCACAGCGGGGCTGCCTCTTCCCTGCAATCCCTGTGCCACCAGCTCTCCTGCATGGACCAGGTTCTCCAGCTGTGGGGCTGCCGTGGGGTGGGCCCCCGTTTCCTTCTGCGACCCTGCCACGGGGGCCTGTTTTATAAGCATCTGTGAGCCATGAATGGTCCTTACATTTGTTAAGGCTCAAAAAAACAGAGACAGAAGGAATATGTCACCAAAACTGTACACAGTCTGCAAAGCCTGACATGTTCCCCACGAGCCCTTTAGAGGAAACGCTTGCTGATCCCTGAGCAAGATGCGTATTTTCCCGAAATCATGGGCTCTCGGTTTGTCCCCAAGGGTCTCTCCGAGTCCTGTGGCATCCCGGTCACTCTCTGTGTGGAGCCGATGGCATCAGCATCCCTGCCAGTGTCCCCACAGCCTGCCTCTTCAGCTGTCACGCCCTCTGACTCACTATTCCCGGCAGGGCCTCCCGTGGGTGCCCAGGCCCAGATGCCTGCGCCCTTTGCGGGACCCGGACAGGTTGGCATTGCGATAATTCTCATTGCACATGGGGGACTTGGAGGCTTTGCCCCCTGAGAAGCGCTGCTCCGAAACGGAGGGACTCGGGTTAAACAGGAAGAGGTGTTGGAACTGGGGCTCGGTTTGCGGTGGCTCGTAATTGACGGCTGCGACCACTTACGTGTGGTCACTGCCTTGGCTCCAGGCGCACTTCATCTCCAGGAGGGGGAGCAGGGCACGTGCACAGTACGAAGCCTTTACGATTGGCCTTTCCAGACTTCAGTGTGGCAGAGAACATTCCAGAATGCTTCCAAAGGAAAGGTATATGGGTAAAAAAAACCCCATCATCATTTCCTCCTCATCGGCTGGAGCACAGTGTAGGTCAGGAAAACATGTCAGGTGGTCAGGAAAAGGACGTCTGAGACAGCTGGACGGGCCCCTGGCACGTGTGGCCAGTGTGGGGAAGACCGAAGGCCCTGCCCGGTTGGCAAACCAAGAAGAGAGGCCCCAGCCACTGGTCTCCAGGCTTGAGATCCTGGAGGCCTCTGAACCCGCCACCTGCACCCGCTGCACAGCCTTCCAGTCCTGCCTGCTCTGGGCCCGGTGCTGCCATCGGAGAAATGGATGTGCCCTCCTCCTGAGGGGCCCTCTGGGGACAGGTGAGAGCCTAGGAGAAAGCCCCTCGCTCAGTGCCCCGCGCTCTGCGACCACCAGCCCCGTCGTCCTCAGTCCCGGAAAACAGCCCGAGAGTCACAAGTCTGAACTTCCGCGTCAATGTCCTCCGTCCCCACACCGCTCCTCTTGGCTCTCAGAGTGAGCACTTGACGGTCACTAATGTGGAAACTAATTTAGCATTGCCCGGAAGTCGATGTAGGAGTCATTTAATTAAACTTTCCAGTCGATCAGGAGGCGCCCGCAGCAGGACTGTGCGGGTGGCGGGCACGGAGCTTGCTGTGGCCTCTGAGCCTGGAAGCTGAGCCGCAGGCTGTGGAGCGGGGAGGGGTCCGGCTGATGCTGGCCCCTCGGGAATGTGGGGTCTCAGACCAGCCTTCCAGGGAGGGAGTGATAAAGGACCCTTCCTGACACAGAGAGGAAGAGCCCCCCCAGTTCCTGCCTACAAACCACGGGGAGTCCTGCTTTGCGGGAGAAGGCTCCGGAACACCAGTGCACTTTGTCATCCCTGGGGCCCTTCCCTCCCTCCCTCCCGAGCCTGGAAGGCAGCTCAGAGTCTGGAGGGGGAGGAGCCGGAGGCAAGCACACCCCCAATTCCAAGAGGGAGAAGTTTCACACGTTGCCAAAGCATCTGGACCAAATTCAGCAGAAAGAATGGGGGTCCCCTGCACCCATCCCCCTGAGCAGAAAGCCCCCTCCTCTCCTCGGTGGAAGCCGACTTTGGATTCTCAGACAGGGGGACAAGTGCCCTGGGTGGCACCTCTGAAGAGGCAAGAGCAGGTAGCTGTCCCATGTCTATGCAGCAATGGCAAAGATCTCCGAGGTTTGGAGGTGGCCCCAGAATAGAGCTACTGGGTTTGAAGGGACTAGAGACTTGAGCTGTTGTGGCAAAGAGCGGCTAGCTGCTGACTCAGTACAGATTCTCCTGCTTTTCCTTAGTAACCAAGCTGTGACTTTCGGGTGGGGGGGGGTGGAGTGGAGGAGTACCCAGCTCAAAGACTAACCTTCCCAGGCTCCTTTGCAGCTACGTGTGACAAAGATCTGGGAAAATGGCCCTCAAAGTGTGGTGCTGGACCCAGAAGCATCTCCAAGGAGCTTGTTACAAATGCACATTCTTGGGCCCCAGCCCAGACCCACGGAGTCAGCAAGGATGGAGGTGGGGCCTGTTTGTTTTAACAATGTCTCCTGGATTCTGATCGGTTGAGAATTATTGTCAGTCCAAATATAAGCCCAAATATTATGCAGCCCTTTAGGAAATCGGCTTAATGGGAGCTGGATTCAGTCAGTGCTCAGGGGAATGTTATTTTCCCCCTCTGGCTACCTGGAATACAGATACAATGGCTGGAACCCAGCAGCCATCTTGGACCATGAGGCAAGCTGGGAAATGAAAGCCACTCCCTGAGGATGGTGGAGTAGAACGAGAGGAGAAGCCTACATCTCTGATGACTAAGGGATGCTCATGGATTTATTTACATTTGGGAGATAAGCTTCCTTTGCGTTTCGGCCACTGGTTTGAAGGGTTTCCTGTTACACTCAGGCACACCTCAGGCCAATTGCTGTGGCTCTTTCTTGGTGTGCTGGAGGCGGTGGGTGAAGACTGAAACTTGGTAGAATGGCATGCAGCACTTCTAGGTTTGGAACCGAGGTGGCAGCTCCGTGGCCAGGGTGCTGGATGGCCACTTGCACTTGGAAATGGCAGGGAGTGGCGGTCATCCCACTGTTCTTGGCTGGGGGTTGTGGCGGGAGCCTCTGTTGAGCAAGGCTGACAGCAGAGATAAGCAGAGCATGACAACTCAGCCGGATTTATGGCAGCGGAAAAATGGCTCTCAGAAGGCGCTCTGCTTTCCTGGTTCCAGGGATCCTCGTTAAAATGAGGCGTGGGTCGCCAGGCAGCCAACTGGTGTGCTGATGAGTGGGGTGCTTGCGAGGAGGGTTCTGGATTTGGGGCAGATGAGCCCAGAGCAGTGCCATCTGATTAACAAGCTGACTTCGTTAGGCTTCAACCAGCCATTTCCATAATCCTGTGATTAAGAATGCATTATGCACGCACACACGGGCGCTGTGGGGCGGCCCCTCGAAATTCCACCCACTAATGTGGTTTCCCCTCCCAGCCGGCCGTGTGCAGACTCCCAGCCCCACCGCACGGCTCGGGCTGATGATCTGTCTCATCGGGAGGGAGAGAGAAACCTTGTCACCCGCCGGCAGCGGGCACGTCGGACCCACGTCTCTGACCAGGCTGCCTCCTCCCTTCCTGTTTCCTAATGAAAGGGTCCCCCAAATTCCACATGTTTTGTTTTGGTGAAATTGACTTAAAAATGCTTGGGAAGAGGCTGGTGGGGAAGCGCGCAGCCGATGGGGGTGTGGAAACCGGTGTCCTGTTGTCTCCTGGTTGCAGCAGCTTTTGGGTTCTGCAGGAGCAGCGAGGACCAGGGCATGGAGAGGCAGGGGCATGAGGGGAGGGGACTGTCCCTGAGGACGTCCTTCCCTTCCTGACATTACAGGGAGCCTGAGGAAAGACCTCCACCAATGACCCAGCAAGTGCACCCGTCCTGCGGCCCATCTCAGGGTCGCTCTCTCCTCCGCCATCTCTTTGAAATTCCTCGCGGAAAGCGTAGCATGGTCAGCGGAGGACCCATCTGGGTGTGGGTCTAGAAGCAGAGCGCGTTTGGCGCTCCCGAGCAGAGTGCATGCCGGGCGCGCCGGGAGCTCCCGAGCTGCTCAGACGTCCCAGGGGCCGCCTCTAACAAATCTCTGCGGCTCGAATTTACGGCCTGCGAGGCGCCAGGCGGCGAGCGTTCACACTCACGCCGGCCATCATCATTACAACTCACGTTTTTGTCTATTAGTTTTCAAGGGCTGCAGCTATAAAGCACCACAAACCGGGAGGCTTGGAACAACACAAATTTGTTCTCTCTCCGTCCTGGGGGCCGGGAACCTGAAACCAAGGTGTCAGCAGGCAGGGCCGTGCTCCCTCTGAAACCCACAGAGAGAAATCTTTCCTCACGTCTTCTGGCTTCGGGTGGTGGCTGGCCACCCTGGGTGTCCCTTGGTTTGTAGAGACACGGCCCCCGGTCGTCTCTTGGCCTTTTCTGCTTTGTGTGCGTCTGTGTCCGCACGTCCCCTCTCATAAGGACCCCATTGGGTTAGGGCCGCCCCCCACCCCCAGCTCACGCTGATGTGATCGGCAAAGACCCTGTTCCCAAGGAAGGCTCCAGGCACAGGTATTGAGGGTCAAACTCAACTTACCTTCTTGGGGGGCAGAATTAAACCCACGACTGGCTCTTTATGCTCTGCAGAAGACGTTCACATGAATTACTGTCGCATTTGACGGTAACCAACATGGCGGAGCAGAGGGTCGAAGTTAGTGCCAGGGGAGGAACCGAGGCTGGAGGACGCGGGCCTGACCCCCCCCGCCACCGGTCTCCTGCTGGACAAGCTCTCCAGCGTGGGCTCCCTCCTTTATGCAAAACAGACCCTCTGAGCCGACACTGAACTTGGGCACTCAGCACCGTTGTAACTGAGGACTACCAATCCTGCCACCGGCCACCTCCCAGCCCACTGTGACCTCGAATTTTCCAAGGACCACGTCCGGTTCCAGGCCTCTCTGCACATGCCCATGTCTCTGTTCTTTCCACAGCCCGATGAAGCGGGGCTCTGATTCCCCCCACTTCATCGGGCAGGCGAAGGGGTCGCCGGAAGGGAAGGAACTTGACTCCACAGCCACTGAGAAATGTGGAGGTGGGAGCAGAGCAGCGACAGAGCCCCAAATGGATCCCTCCAGGATCTGCCAGCCATGTCCCTAAACCTACCGAGAATCAACCTTAGAAATGCAAATGCACAGCCGCACACCCCAGGGCAGCCCCTTCCAAAGCCCCCCATTCTGCACGCCACCACCCACGTTGTCTTCATCCCCAAAGGCAACCCCGTGGCCGTCCACAGTCACTGTCTCACGTCCCCGCCCAGCAACCACTCATTGGCGTCCTGTCCCTGTGGACTCGCCTGCTCCGCACGCTTCACAGAAATGGAATCGCACACCACAGAACATTCTGTGTCTGGCGTCCCTCACGCAGCGTCATGTTTTGAGGTTCATCCACGTTGTGGTGAGTGTCGGAGCTCTGCTCCTGTTCCCGGCTGAGTCACGGGACTGGACTCCACCTCCAGGTGCTTTGCATGGCCGTGACCTCTTGGCTGTGCTCGAACGAGATGGAGTCATTGCACATTCTGTTCCTTCCACCTGGAATGCTTTTCCCTCCGTTCCTCAGCTCCCTGGGGTCAGCTCACACACCACCTCCCACGCCCACCCCTCCCCATTGCTGTTCCCGGCTGGCGCTCCAGAGCGCGGCTCCCCCGTGAGACACTCCGTGTTTCATTTCAGCTGTGGGGTGATGTCTGTCTCCCTCTGAGGTGGAAGGAACATGAGACCACATCGTGTCTGTCTTGTTGACACCTCTGTCCCCAGTCCTGGACCAGTGGCTCATGGGAGACACTCACAAACGTAGGGACAGATGAGAAAAGAGAGAGGCTGTCTCATGTCATTTTAGTTTGAGGTTATGAAAGCACGTAGGGGATGGGAATGAGAGGGTTTTTGGAAGGTGGCCCCGGATTGGGTAGAAGAGGAGGAGTCTCGGCCGCTTCCCTCGGGCAGGCCACAGAGCCCCGGAGGGGTCGTTGCCTGACAGGGCCAGCTGTGGAAATGAGGTCGAAGCCTTGGGTCTGGCAGAGACAGCTGCAGGGGCACCGACACCACAGCCCAGGTGATGGAGGCCAAGGGCACCGTGTGGCTCAGGATTCGGATCTGAATTGTCCTCAGTGACGGGGGGCGGGATAGCCAGGAGCTGCTGCAGAAAATGCACGGGGCAGAAACCCCGAGGGGGGCTGCGGGGACTTGTTCTCAACGGGCCAGACGGAATGGGAGGTGAGGGCAAAATCAGGGCGCCTGAGTGGTGGTTTATGTCTGCACACCTGAGCTGACAGGTGGAGATTTCATGGTGCAGCCAGTCTGCTTTCTGATTGGTCAATGTTCCGTCTCTGGTCTCTTCTGATTGGCTGGAGCCTGTGCCATTCCATTAGATAAAGCACTGGACCCTTGGTCCTGTTTCCACCACTGCCAATGGGGACGGAAGGCCACGGGCGAGATTCTGTACTTTCTTGGGCCCCTGCACATGGTGGCCACGAAGATGCCCTAATCTCCTGTCCAGAGTGGCCCAGAAATGACGTTTTTTTAACCTTTTAAAAGTTAAATTTATTGGGGTGACACTGGTTAACACAATGATATTGGTTTCAAGTGTGGCAATGACTTTTTACGGGACTCTCACCTGTGTCTTCATCGGGGGTGCCCGGACGGTCAGACACAAAGGCAGCCGGTCTTACGGAAATGACCTCCAGACGTCCAGCCCGTGGGTTTTCGGGTCCGCAGAACTCTGCACGCCACGTCACCCACACGAAGTTAAACGCGTGCCTCGCCCCTCTTCTCCGCCGCCACTCCGCGCCCCCGCCGGCTGCTACTGCCGGAGAAACACAGCCTCACAACAGCAGGCCATTTAGCAGATCAATCCTGGGAGAGGCAGCTTGTCTCCAGCGGCGGCGGAGTACATGCGCCTCCTTCCCCGAGGACGCACACTAACAGCCCTGCGGGCTTGCGGTAGCGGGCCACTAATTCTGGGCTCTGTCATGACGGGAAAGTCAACTCCCACTTCACTTACTTCCAATTTGCTCACGGAGCAAACCCGGGTGCCGGAGCCGGGCCGCACTTACCCGTCAATTTACCTCTAATACAAGATGGAGATGCCATTCCAAAATGCTCATTTAAAACAAGAAAGCAATTCAATTTACGAAGGCCTGCATCTCCACGAGGTCCGGCGCTGCAAATGAGTTATTACACGGGGCTGTCCTTGGGGACGGCACGTGGAGCACGTGGCATCAGGCTCCCAGAGAAGCGCCACACGTCTGCAGCCCTCTTCACTGCCCAGCAGTGCCGCTCTCTGTTCTGGCTGTCTGTCCCCTCCCCGAGCCTTTCCCCAGCTCAGGGGACTGCTGGGGGGTACAGAGCAGGGTAAAGGCAGGGCTGGTCGCAGCTGAGTAGTGAAATGCCGAGTTCGTTCTCGTGTCCTTATTCATTCATTGTTGTATTAATTTCCACACAAAAAGCTGCAAACCTACCTGTGCCTGACCCTGTATGTCTCACTCCTCCGAAGCTGGAGTGCCTTTCAGTCCCATGGACGGTGTGTACAAGTGCCGTTGCTAAGAATCCAGGGTGTTTCAAAGGCCGGTTCCCAGGGCAGAGCCGGCTCCAGCCACCTTCTGCAGGGACAGCGGCGGCCCGTGGGCCCCTCTGTCACTGACAGCAGACACACAGCATAGAGGCATTTCAGGTGCCTCCAGACCTGGGCTGCCTTCCTCTCCTCCCTGAGCCCCCAGGACCAGGCTCTCCGCAGCTGATGAAACGTGACTACAGGCGATGTGTGTTCCTTCTGGGTCACCCTGGTCAGGACCCGTGGGCCAGCCCTCTGCTTTCTCTCTCCCTGGTGGGGCCACTTGTGGGGGGGCATGCAGGCTGCTGGGAGTTGCACCTGTGTCTGGCCGACCTGCACCGTACTCTGCGTGAGTGTGAGAAGTGACCCCAGCTGCATGAATCCCAAGGCTGGCACGTCACCCAGAGCAGCTGGGCATGGAGCCCGCCCGGACACAAGAGACCGTCCGGTATATACGCTCCCATCTGAGCTCAGTGACTGGACTAGGTGGGCAGCCCTGCCAGGGCCCCGCACCCTTGGAAGGGCCCCAGCAAGAGGGAGACACTCAGAGGCCACGTCACAAATGCTGAGCTCCTGAGCCGATGGCTTCAGGCCAGCGGGGCACAGACTTGGGGAGGTGTGTGCTTTCTTGGTGTCTGTCAAATCGAACAGAGTGCTTTTATCGAGCAGAGTGTGGGGCTGTGAGCACAGCTGTGAACTACGGATGATGCAAAGAGGAAGCTGGCTGCTAGGTCCTGGGTGTCAGAGGTAGGGGCTGGGGACAGGGCGGGCACTGTGACCAACCTGGGCAGCGTCTGTTCAGGAAGATGCTGATGAATGCAGGCCAGGAAGTCCCTACCTCCCAGGCCCAGTTATTCCATCAGGGGACTCTTGATCCCCCTTCAACACGGCCCGCCCAAATCCACCCCAATCCCCCATGAACCCTACTTGGCCAAAATTACAGAAAATGGACCATCTACCACAGAAGTGATGGTTGACACTGCCCCCTTGTGGCAGACACAGGCAACACACGACGTCCCCTCTCGGGAACGGCTGGCCAACACATTCCTGATTTTTCTGAGGCGGCCCCACCCCATCTGGGGTCAGTGGAGTGGACTCCCCAATACTGTTGGCCACTCTGGGGCGCTTCCACGGTAAAATATGCACCCTGTAAACATTAGCCATTTTACCCATACAGTCTGATGACTTTGAGTGGCTTCTGTCACCCTAAGGTTCCCTCGTGACACCTGCAATTTGTCTCTGCTCCAGGGCTGCCCCCCAACCCCAGCATGGCTGATCTGATTGGCTCTCCATCACCACGGGTCCACATAAGAAGTCTCGTGCATGGCTTCCTGCAGGCCGTCCCCTTTGGAACGCCCAGGACTTTTCACCACGGTACTTGGTGCCTCGTCCATTTTTCCTTTTCTACTCCCAAGTAGTGTTCTCCCTGCTGTCTGTGTCTCAACTCCCCGACTCTCATGCCAGCGCAGGCCTATTGGGAGGAGCCCGGTTCCGCACGGTTGTGAATAGCCTTACGCAGTAACATCAGCTCGCCTGTCTCCAGGTGGAAAGGTGCTCTCCCTTCCCCACTGACCGTGGAGTCGCCGTGCTGCGTGGCATGGGAAGCGAACGTTCAACGTGTCGATAAACTGCCGAGCCACTTCCCAATGGCTCACGTATCATCTCCCGGTCCCCACGCTGACCTGGCAGGCCCTCACCCACAGCCGCGCCCGAGCCCATCCGTCTTCCCCGTGGGGCGGCGCGAGGGAGCGAGGTGTGGTTCCATGTGCTTTCATCTGCACTTCCCAGCGACAAACGACGTTCAGCGTTTTAATTCTCCCAACATCTCGGATTTAAATAAATCACTGTGGCGAGTCCTGGCGCAGACCCATCACGGCGTCGCCCTGACACCGGATGTCGTCTTGATGCTAACAGAATTTGAAAACAAGCAAATAATAGGATGGCAAGGAGGCACGCTGGCTCGTCACTGACACACGAGAAAGAAAGAAAAATCTGAAGCGAATGACAAGGGTCGCTGGAAGCAGCTTGATGTGGCGAACCTCACCATCGTTTATGCCACCCACCGTTTCAATTAATTACCAGCACACAGATAATTAGGAGGGCTTCACATTTCACCATGTCAGATTGCCTTGGAAAGCTGGGATTTTAAAAAACCTGCCCGCAGCTGAGTAGTGACATGTTAGGGCACCCAGGGCCAGGTCAGGGTGCTGTCGGCTCCGTGCCCTGCGGCTGCTGGCTGGGTGGCTGCTCTCCACCCCGGGGTGGGGGGTGAGCTCCTCAGCCAAGGCGCCACCACCTCCTCCTTCAGGTTGACGAGTGTCTGCTGAGGAGCCCGGAGACCCTACATCTGCAAAGGCCTCATTTCTGAATACGGTTCCGTTTATGGTCAGCAGGGGTTAGGACTTGGAAATGTCTCTTTTGGGGGGTTCAACCCATCTTGGCACAAATCCCACGGGGATGCTGGGAGTGCTGTCCGCGGTTGCTGTGATATTACTGCCTCTGAAGGAGGTGTTGGAACCTCAGTGGGGATGACGGTGCAGGTAGAGGCCTGCAGGCTGGATGCGGCTGTGCGGAGGGGGCCCATCATGCCGCGGGGCTGGAGGTGAAATGTGGGAAGGTGGGGAGCCTGCACCCCTAGAAAACTGAAGTCGGAGTCTCCAAGAACTGTCTGCACCCCCACGTTCACAGCAGAGCTATCCTCAGTGGCCGAGACACGGAAGCAACCCAGCTGCGCGGCGACGGGCGAGTGGGTGCGGAAAGTGTGGCCCGTGTAGGCCAGATGACTAACTACTGCATCGTAAAAAAGAAAGAAGTCCCACTCTTTGCAACAACGCAGGATGGGCGCAGAGGACACGCCGCTCAGAGGTCCTCTCTGGACTCAGAACCAGTCACATGTGGCTCACGGGCGCTTCCAATGTCTGCCACAGCCCCGAGCAGCCGGGACTTGGCTGCAGGGTGCTTCTGGTTAATGGAGATGTGTTTTGGGGGTTCTGGGGGCCCTGCTAGCAGGTGGCCCCTCGAAGTGAAACATGGGACTCTCCCATACGCCTGTTTGGAAGGCAAAAGAAACACTTTTCAATAAAATAAATGGACGTGCCGATCTGACCTTTGTAAACAGCAAAATCCAGATGGAGGCCGAGAAGGGAAATCTCACTGCATCTCAGTGCTCTCCTATTAATTTATAAAGCAGGACAGCAAGATTAATTCTCATTCAAACCTACACCCACCTAAGGCTCTCCACAATGGCAACCCATTAACAGTTCCCTTTCATTTTTCTGTTCAAGGGTTTTCGTGAGGGCGGGGGCCCTGGGCTCTGGCCGGGCGAGGGCTGGGCGAGCATCCTGGACGAGTCTTCCTTCCCCTCACAGGACACACAACACAGCGTCTCAGAACATTTGTTATTTAAATCTCGTAACGGGCTGCAGGCCCGCAGAAGAGATAACACCAGAACACATTTGTAAGTGGATTTAGCTGCGATTACCGTGCGTGACTGATACACTCGCAGGGCTGGGGGGGGGGGTGCGGTGCGCTCACCACCCCTTGTTCATCGGCCAGGACCAGGTCACCGTGGAGGCACGGATGCCTGACTGTGCGTCAGACAGGGAATTAAATACGCGTCCCTCTTGGTTTTCTAGTAAACCCTGTCTTGTCGAGTGCCCACCAGTAGGGAAGCAAAGGGGACACTGAATCTGAAGCCACTCCTGATGGTGACTTCAGGCTCTGGCACGGCAACCCGAATCAAAGTCCCTGGCGCGGGGCGGAGAGCCGAGCTGAGGGAGGAAGGAAAAGTGAGGCGGGAATAAATGTCACGTGGATGGCATCGCTCCCTGTGGCTCAGGAAAGTGGGTCTACTTGGTGTGCTGGTGAGTTCGGGCAGGGCTGCCAGTCCAGCCGGGCAGGCTGTGCTGGCTGGGCCCAAGGGCTCCACACTCACCTGGCACACACGGGGCAGTGGGGGGGGGGGTTCAGACAAGGGAAGTTGTGGAAGGGCACCACGTTCAAGGCCACACAAAGATGTCGCTCGGGCGGGTGGTTCTCCAGGACCTGTCCTGGAGACACCAGTGTCACTGAGAGGAAGCTGCCTGTGGAGGTTTTCACACACCACCTCTCCCAAGACGGAGAAGGCTGGTTTCTAAACGCAGCCCGGCCTCTTTACTCTCCGACTTCATTAGCGAAGCGCGGGTTGATTCCCGGAGCAGGTAAGCATCCACCTGGCACAGTGCAGACATCGGTAAACGTCTGTTCAGGAAACGAGCTCCGAGGTCGCTCCCAACACAAGCTACGTCCGCGGCAAGCTTGACGTCTGCCCTTCGCTTTGTCTTATTAACTTGGGAATATCAATTACGGATTGTGATTCGGGGTGGGGAGGGGTGGCGGGTCCTATGAAGGAGTAAATAATAAGCTTCACCATGAAGAAAGACAGAGAGAATTCTGGACAAAAAGAAACAAAAGCCCCCACATGATTAACTCACACATTTGTCTGCTCAGGAAACTCAATTTCTGGGTGAGAATCTGGGGTTTGATGCTCCATAAACATCTCTCTTTTTTAAAAAATCCTCACCCAGGGATATGTTTATTGATTTTAGGGAGGGAGGGAGGGAGAAACATTGATTGGTTGGTTACCTTCCGAGTGCACCCCCGACGGGAGGGTGGAACCCGAAACCTTTTGGTGAATGAGGTGATGCTCCAACCAGCTGAGCCACCCGGCCAGGGCCGAGCCACACCCTCTTTATCCAATCATCTAACAGTTTGTCCAATGAGAGGTTAACATCCAAAATTTATAAAGATCTCCCACAACTCGACACCGAAAAAACAAATAATCCAATTAAACAATGGGCAGAGGACCTGAATAGACACTTCTCCAAAGAGGACACACAGACAGATGGCCCACAGACATGTGAAAAGATGCTCAACGTCACTAACCATCGTCCAAATTAAAACCACAACAAGACAGCACCTCACACTTATCAGAACGGCCGCCGTCAATAAATCCACAAACGACAAGCGCTGGCGAGGACGTGGAGAAAGGGAGCCCAGTGCACCGTTGCGGGGAGTGCAGCCGGGAGCAGCTGCTGCGGAAAGCAGTGTGGGGGTGCCCCCCCAAAAAATTAAAGATGGAACTTCCTTACGGCCGAGCAATTCCACTTCTCCGAGTGTATCAGGAAAAAACCCCACTCCTGCCTGGAAGAGCACATGCACCCCTGTGCTCACGGCAGCGTTTCCACACCCGCCGAGATTCGGAAGCAGCGCCCGCCCTCCTGTCTAATCAGAGACGGTTTTCTCTTAACTACGTGTTGTCTGTCTCTGCCCCGCCTCCCGTGAAGTGATATAATATTTAAAATGAGAACATGGCTTTTATTTCCTAAGTAAGCAAAATAACGGAGAGGAGGAACTTGGGGCGCCCTGGGCCATCACTGAATCCACCCCTCCCTTTACGAATGGGAAACCCAAGTTCGGTTCATGACGATCGTGAGACTAGGGACCCGATGACGCTCCCCTTTTCTGACCCTTGACCTGGTGGCAGCAGCGGGCCATGCATCACTTAGTGGACACAGACTGGGCCACCCTGAAAACACTACCGCAGGGTCGAAATGGCCTCAGGCGAGTCACAGATTTGCTTCGGAGACAGAATTCTGTGCCGGTTAGCAGGAAGAAAGGCTGTTCTGAAATTTAATTCCCAGGTTAATCTTCAGCTGCGACAAGGACACTCTTCCCCTGTTCATGTGGTTATTTTTCAACCGAGCGAACAGTTTTCATGGCCCTAGACCATCAAAACCAGCCTCAAAATGCTCCTGGAAAGTTATGAATGTAAAACGCTCTGTTTGGGGAAGGAGCCTGGGGAACACGGGCTGTTTTTGGAAAATACAATAGCACATTATTTTTCCATTGTCTCCTTAAAAACAATATTCTCCAGCCCCCGTCAGAGGAGAGGTCCCCCGGCACTCGGAAACGCCGACCTCATTGTTCTGGAACCCAGAAGACGCTGCCGGCCGGCTTCCCCGTGGACCCTAAAGCGACGGTAAGTCATCCATCACTCACAGACGAGTACGCCGGCCCTGGCCTCTCCGGCATGCCGAGGGCCTATTAGCGCACATCCAGCTGCTGCTTAGGACAGCGGTGGCGGCAAAGCAGGCGGGAAGCACCCAAAGGATGCTGGTGGGGAAACCCAACACAGTGCCCACCCAGATGCCTTACCCTCCGCCTTCAGCGTGAGTGTCTGAGGCACAAGGAAGAAAGGCGACTCCCATGATTATGTCCTTTTCTAAGGACAGTTGTGGTGGGGTCCCTGGCAGGAGAGACGAGAGGGGGCACGTGGTTTGTCCCTCAGGAGCGCTCAGAGTCCAGGCTGAGCTGGAGGCTGCGGGACGGAGGCTGTGGCGGGGCCCTGGGAAGCAGCGAGGTGGAGCAGCAACCAGACGCCCGTCCCGCTGGGAGCCCAGGGGCCACCCAAGGTTGTCCCGTGGCTGCCACACAGGGAAGAAGACCCTGGGGAAGCAGAGTCCCTGCCAGCTCAGGAGCCCCTGGCAGACATGCAGCTGGAGGAAGGGAAGGCATGTGCTGGTGTCCAGGGCTGCTGTGCCACCTGCTACATGCTTGGTGACCCACAACAGCCAAAATGCACCCTCTCGTGATTCTACAGGTGGGAAGTTCTAGGTCAAGACGTCAGCCGGGCTGTGCCCCCTCTGAAGGTCTGGGGGGGCCCCATCCTCGCCTCCCCCCTGGATTCCAACGGCGGCTGGCAGCCCTTTGCAGCCCTTGTAGGCGCATCCGTCCTGTCCCTGCCACCGTCCTCCCCGCACATCCTGTCCAGTCACCCCCAGTCACGGGGTCTAGAAACTCTTTTTAAACACAGTCACAAAGACACTACATCCACACCTGGTCGCACTCTTAGCCATGGGGGTGGGGGTTGGAGGACAGGAGGGAGGGGAGGCATGGGAGGGGAGTTAGGCCACCCGCATGTCTTCTTGAGGGGACACGATTCAAGCCACTGCAGAAGACTCGGTCTCTCCCTGCTATGTCCGGTCCCTGCTTGTGCCTCCCCTGGCTACACTGCATGAGAGGCCAGAGCCCGACAGCCCTCTCCCGCTGCACAGTTTGCACACGGTGTGGGAGGCTCCAGGGACCTCTCGGACCTCAGCAATAAATCTCACGACACCCCGGAGAGGTGAGGGTTGACATCACCATTTTGCAGGCTGGGGAGCACACAGCCACCTCTCCCCCAAAGAGCCCGGTGTTAGCCGCTGCATTTTAAATTTGATTTTATGCAGAGAGATACAGAGGCCCTCTAGAAATTTTAAAGGTTTGTATAAGAACTCCTCACCCCCGCCAAGTTCCCACCACGTCTCAGGAACTTCGATCGGGGACAGAGTCGGTCAGCCCCGGGGCAAAGGGCCTCTTGCTCCCCCTGCCTTTGCCAGACTTGGCATGACATTTAGCGTTTTATTTAAAGACAGACTTTCACGAGAAACGCGGAGGCACGGACAGACACACGTGGCGTTCCTTCCTGCTTGCCCGTGTCACCGGCCTTCTCAGCAGCGTCTCCTCGTGACCTGGTCTTGGCTTAGGAAGTGGCTGCCTGTTTGGTGGCCCCAGAGTGGAGGCCCCTGAGGCCCAGCCTTGGCTGTTTGTTGCTGATTTCTGAGGCCTGCCCAGTGGGGAGTCCCTCAGTGTCTGCGTGCCGTCTGGGTGTTTGCCCAGCCCTTCTCCTGCCCCCGTTTCCCAGCTCACCCGAAATCTGACGGGCTCTGGGATTCCTTCAGAGCAACACGTTGTGTGCGGGAAAGTGTCCCACGTTATTTCTAGGTCACTGCTCACAAGACTTTGCAAGTGACTCTACAATTTCCCCGTCACGGAGACCGAGAAGGTTCCTGATTGATGTCGGACCTACAAGGTGACAATCCGTCCATCGGAGCAGGGCCCTGCGTGAACGTGAACGCACCGTTGATGCCAGGTAACACAAGCAAGAATACTATGTTGCGTGAGGCACCTGAGCTTTTGGGGCTGTTTGCTACACCAGCAAAAGCACACCCCCCTGACTTTTATACACGGCAACCTAGTTTCTTTATAAAAAAGAACTGGAACAGACTTAGGAAAAGTAACTAAATAACAGGACACTGGGTAGGGACGCGGCAAACGTCAGGGAGCTGGCCCGAATAACCGGAAGCTGAGAAAGGTCGGACTCACAAAATGCAGCACCTCCCGGGCCGGGGGTGGCGAGATGGAAATGTTTTCACACCAGCACCCCGTAAAACAATCGCAGGGGACATCCTGGGGGACGATGGAAGGACACAAGGGTGCCGTCAGCCAGACGCAGGTGCACCCACGACCCCCCGAGGCTTACCATGGCTAAGGGGACGATGCCGACCAGGTCCTTCTGGCTGATGAAGATCTCAGATGCGGCGACGTCCGTGGTTCCTTTGTGCGGGTACTCGACCTGCCAGGTGATGGGCTGCGTGCCCGACAGGCTGCTGAAGCTGGCTATCTCGAAGTTCATCTGCGCGACCTCACGGAACAAACTGCTGCCTCTGCAGGAGAGCAGGAGAGAGTAGCTGTGAGCTGACTCTGCTCAGTGAGAGACCCTGCCTGCCCGCCCCCCCACCCCCACAGCTCTGCTCGTCACCGCTGTAACTGGAATACATGGACAGAGTGCACCCCTGTCAGGGGTGGCACCTGTGACCTGGCACCAACTGCAAGCCGGGGGCCCGGGCTGCGGGGCGGAGCAGCACCCACAGATCAAGCATCTGGGCACAGAGTCTCCAGCCTTGAGCACCGACACGCATATGTGCTGATGAGTCTCCGAACGGGCGGGTACCAGCTCTTCAGACAGTGAGCTGATTCGGTCGCTTCGCCCGGGATGTGCAAGGCAGGCTTGGGGCAGAGTCCCACCAGTCACAGCCGCCCTGTGGGACTCGGGTGTTCAAGTGGGCAGGAGCTGGGGAGAGAGTCAGGGTTCCCTGGTCCTTCCAGGGCAGCCCTGGGGGTGCTTCCTGCGTCCCAGCCCCCCCGATGCTCACACCAGCCCCGCGGAGTTGGCCGTGGCTCTGGTCCACAGTTCACCCCCGATGCCTCATCCCTGGCTGAGGCGTAAGTACATCCAGTCCACTGGTGCCGCCGCAGAACTGCCTCGTAGCTTCTAATGAAACCTCTTCTGTTTAGAGGGGCTCGTTCGCACAAGGGACTCTGTTGCCTCCCATTAAGAATTCCGACCGACAGCCTCAGTTTAAGGTGGGCCAAATACATGCATTTCCAGCAAGCTCTCCCCAGCAACTCTGTGACTTTGGGAACTGCTGACGATCCAAACACCTCATTTTGTTCAGACGGTGAAATTCAGGCCCAGACAGGGGGTGGCTGCTCACAGCCACAGAGCGGGCGGGTGGTAGAGGCGAACCGAGGGCAGCACATCCCGACGCCCGGTCCCGCGCCCTCGGTGTTCTCCTCTAGAACAGCTGGCAGCCAATCGTGAGATCCCAAGACCCCCTGCAAGCTCCCCTGGGTGGAGGTCTGGGAGCTGCATCCGGCCACCCGGCTGGCTGCCTGTGTCTGTGAACAGGGTCATGGGGGCCTGGCCCCACCCACCCACCTGTCAGTGCTTGGTCTCGGGCTGCTTTCTTGTTCTGGGGACCTGGGTGACTTATGGTGCCAGGTGGACAGCCTGGGTGTCAGAAACTACGGGCCAGTTTGTGCAGGAGGCCAGAGAAGGGGCAGCTGAGGACGCTTTCCAGATCTGCTGACTCGAAAGAATCGGCGCTGGCGGGAACAGGGATGGAGGGCTTCCTGGCACATGGCAAGGTTCGTGGGGTAGGCCAGGCTCTAGGCTGCACGGTGACCGGAAGCCCAGCCCTCACCCGGGTGCTAAGCGCGGTTGCCGGGGTTGGGTCAGCGGCCCCCTCATCTCAGCGGGCACCCACCGGGAAGGCCACTGTGTGCAGGGGAGTGTAGGGCCTTCTCCGTAGCATATAAAGAGAGAGACACCATATGTTCTTAAACTCCGTGTCCCGAGCGTATGCTTCTACCGCCGTGATGCGTGGAGAGAAACCCCTTCTTTTGCTGGGCGCACGCGCCCACTCAGGCTCCGGGGCTTCCTCGACAGCCAGAATGCTCATCCCTCACCTGTCACCTCAGCTCTGCTTGGCAGCTGGAGCAGGAGGTGATGGGAAAGTCACCTCACCCACCAAGCCCTGGGACCCATGCATCTTCCTTATGTTCTCTGGGCTGGGAGTGTGGCTCAGAGAAGCGTGATTTATGGGATGCCGGGTGCTCCTCTGGGGGAGATGGATCCAGCACAAGCTCAATGGAGGGCGGTTTGCCTCAGAAAATGAGGAAGGAGCATCTGGCCCATCTGCCTCCTTCTCCCGATTTGTGAAGTGGGGGTAGCCCTCCCCACTCCACAGAGGCAAAACAAGGAGGCAATCAACGAGTGACGAGTCTCACGCACTGGGGACAGAGCTTGGCCCCAGGTAGCGTCGACAAGGTCAGCTCTGCTTCTCTCTAGCAGGTCTTGACCTGCTTTGTTCCCCAAGGCTGTAGGTCTGGCTGCCTACAGCCACCTTTAAAGCCAGGCCCTTTGGGGCCAGGCCAGGCGCTCCCCGCCCTGCGCACCAGCCTCAGGAGGGAGGCGGACTCTGTGCTGTCCCCTGTGAACTGGGACCCATTCAGGTCTGTCACTCCACAGCTGTCCTTGGCAGACACGACGCCACAGCACAATGAAGGCACTATGCTGGCAGATGGGGACGGAGAAGAGAAGACGTGTGTCTGTGGCCCCGTCAGTGGGCAGCGCCCTCTCTGAGCCGGCTGGAATCGTGGCCGAGCCTTTGCCATGAGGAGACCAAGAGGTCTCGTGCCAGCCTGTTCGGGGCCGTGACGCTGGAGTAAAAAACGGAGGAATTTAAACCCTTAAGTGACTCTGGAGAACCGCTCAGGACCACCGCTTGCTAAATCAATAGTGTAGATTTATTGCAGTAAAAATTTTTTTTCCAAAAATGTCTTAAAAAAAGGCTCTTACTCTAAAGCAAATAAATTCTGCCAATAGCTACGATAAAGTCTGGAGCACTTGAAACCCAGCGCACCAAACCTCTTAGCTGTTGGACTTTATCCCGTAAATAAAAGGGGCCTGGGGGAGGGTGTTGAGAAGCCACGAGGGTGTCCCCACCCCCCACTATAGCATGTCAGGGGGTTCGGCACCAAAGTCACCACCCACAGCTGACCGCTTATCGCCTGCGGAAAGAAGAGGGACTGACGAAATGGAGAAATCGCGCTCACAAGAGGGAGGCTGCTCCAGAGGGACAGGATCATTTGGGCCAGGCTTGGTTTTATTTGTACTACTTCCTCGAAGCAAAGGACACAGGCATCTCCGGGAAGGGCTTCTTCAGACCCTCCCGGGGACCCCGTGGGTCCCCACAATGCTCTTGCTCGCCAAGAGCTGTCCGTGGTGCTGAAGCGGATCCGTTTGCCCCCGCAAGTGATCAGCAGCGGACACCTCTCCTTGCTGTGAGGCCAGGAGGACTTGACAGATGACGTGCAGGAGCACGTGCTCTCCATTCCCAAGGCACTGACACTGTAGCCAAGTTGGGTCACACTCTAGAAAGTGCAGTTGCCAAAGGGCCTTCGCGGTCCGGGTGGAGGAGGTGTGGCCCCAGACACCGCTCAGCGGGGGCTCTGCGTCCATGGTGGCGGCCCCCCAGCACGGCCTTCAGGGCCCCCACAGCAGGAGGAAGCGCTGAGTCCACCCTTTCAGATCTGATTGGCCGTGTAGACACTCAGAGCAAGACCACGTGGGGAGAGAGAGGACTGTCCACCCTTGCCTCGAGCCACCGTACAGATAAATTTAGCTCCACATGGGAGCCTGAAGAAAACCAGTGGAGAAATCACCCTAGTTCTTGTGAGAATTCACAGTTGTTTGAAGACAGTAGGCTCGGGACGGTTGGTCACGTAGTGACAGGGGGCTCGTGAAGGCTCTGGTCAACACGGCTCTTCACCTGAGTCCTGAGGGGCCCCATGGCCACCTGTTGACTTTGCCAGGACATGGCAGAGGCAGGGGGAATCGGCTAGGGTGCCAGAGGGGGGAACCTCGAGGGCCCGCCCCCATCTCTGCCCCATCCTCGGGGCCTGAGTGCGCAGGGAGAACAGTGGAAGCTTCAGCCCGCCCCAGGTCAGCTGAGAGAGAACTGAGGCACACCCTAGCCTGGCTGTGGTCTCCCACAAAGGGGGCCGGGGGTGGGGCATCGGGTACATCAGGGACTGTCCCTCAGAGACCAGGTAGGGACCCGGAAACCTCACGGACCTCGGCATTGAGCACTGGCCACACCCAACACCCGACAGCATCCTACACCCCTGTGGATGAGGCTGAGAGAGCAGGGTGTCTAAGGACCACAGATCTCCCTCCCCTGGTGCTATTATGGCCCTTCCCACTGGATCCATCTTGCAGAAAACTGGGCTGGGCTGGGGACTCTGAGTCAACCGAGTTCCGACCTGAAATGCCTTCGTGATCTTGGAATCCGTGTTTACTCATTAACTTTGCTGCTCCCAGGGAGAACCAGGTAAAATGACAGATAAAGGAACATAGTTGTGTCTACTGTTTTTTTTATCCTTGAACCCACAACCCTTTGGTGCACAGGACGACACTCTAACCCACTGGGCCACCCGGCCAGGGCATGTGCATTGTTTGCTCACTGGGGCTCGTCGACAGCACCGAAACCCGCCATGGAAGTGGGACCCTGTAACATGTCCATGAGTGACCGCCCTGGGCCACCTCCCCGGTCCTCACAGTACAATGTCTGTCCCCCTGGAACACACTGTTCTCTCTGCCATCTTCTCTCCAGTTTACTCTGCTCTGACAGCCCTGGTGTGACGCAGAGACCCCTGCTCCCTGGCCTCAGCGCCTTGGAGCCCGCTCCCCCCAGACAGCCCCTCGGCCCCCGCCCCAGCATCTGCCCTGTTACCTTGGCTCAGCCCGCCGCTCTATCGGTCTCAGCACACGGCCCACGGCGCACTCATCAGCACGGGGCTCATCTCCGGCCTCCTCCTTCCCAAAAGCGAGCACCATGAGAGCAAAGACATCATCTTGTTCCCCGTCAGACCCTCGTGATGCACCGCGGCGCAGACCCCTGGGAGGGGCTCAGTGCATGTTTGCGGGATGAATAATGAATGAGTGATCGCTTCCGGGCCGAGTCCCTGATACGCACACTCTTCTCTCCTGCCTGGACTCAGGCTCACATTAATCTCTCCCCGCAGGAGGGGAAGGAGTCCGCACTCAGCCGCAGGCGAGGGCAGGAGCACCCTACGAAGCTATCAGCCTTTCCAGAAGGGCTGAACGCATTCCAAGAGGAACGCAGAAAGCGGAGCCCACTGGAGACCTTCCAGGGAAGACACGCTCCGGGGGCCACTGCTGCAAGGTCGCCTTTTCCGGCTATCTCAGAAGGCAGCCGCTGGCCCTTCTCCAGAGCCTGCCGAGGAGTGTGATGCCTGCCGTGGAGCGTGATGCCTGCCGTGGAGCGTGATACCTGCCGAGCGCCGCTGCAGGTGCAGTGGAGAGGCTGGGTTACCTGTGGTGCCGCTCACAGCGGCCGGAGTGGGTGGCGGAGGGTCTGGTGACAGCACCAACCCTCAGACTAAAAGGACTAGGTTGGGGGGAAGTTTTACTTATAAAATAGAAGGCAGGATCCA
Source organism: Macrotus californicus (assembly GCA_007922815.1). NCBI lineage: Eukaryota > Metazoa > Chordata > Mammalia > Chiroptera > Phyllostomidae > Macrotus > Macrotus californicus. The sequence continues at coordinate 74,607 of VMDR010000129.1, forward strand.
CTCCACCCCCAAGCCCTACACCCAGGCACCCAGCCACCAACCGTTTCCCAAGTCCTCACATGTGCCAGGGGCTGTCATTTGATACCAGGGACAGAGAAGTGAATGCTCCCTGTCCACAGTGGGTCACAACCTGCCATGGAAGCCCCCAAACCTGCTGCCAGCTCCACATTTATTTCATTAAAGACCCCAGAGGAGACTGGGCGGGACTGATACGGACGCCATGCGTCTCCGCAGCTCCGCTGCTCTGTCCCAGGGTCTCTCCTGCCCGGCTCTCGCAGCAGGCGGGGCTTCACTGGAGCTGGAAACGTGGTCTCATGGGTGCCCCGCCCCCCACTGCTCTTCGACATGGGGACCCAACCATGCTCTTTGGGGAGAACTTACATTAACAGTGCCTGCCCTCCGACTAGATGTCGTCGATCCCAGCTGCACGACACGGTTACTCGGTTTCTCCTTTTGTAAAAGGGGGATGTGCTCAGACCCCAGGTTCCCTGGGCACTACATGGTGACAACTGGACACAGGCGGGCATTGTCGCCACATTCGTGGTCGGCACTTTGGGAAGTGGGGCCTTCAGGGGCCGTCCCTACCTCCTCCCAGGGACCTGGAAGCAACATCTCACTCTTGGATCTCAGAAAAACGCTTCCTTATGTCCTGACCCCGAGGCGGGCTGTGCCTGAAAGGCAGGCAGAGGTGTGAGCCAACGTGTCCCCCGGGAGCCATCGGCAGAGCCCATGGGGGATCAGCGTCGGGAAAGCATGTCGTGGATGGAAAAGTAAATGGAGGGTCAAGAGTGTTTCTGCGCCCCATCCTCCAGGGAGCGGGATGCACTCCCAGCTCCACTGACCATGCTGAGCTGCCCTGAGAGGAACGTGGCAGGCCAGCTGCCCTCACGAGACGGGGGAAGGACGAGGACGCCACTGAGTCTGGGAGTGGCCATCTTAGGGAGCAGGGAGATTTTTCACATCAAAGTCACTGCCGCCCGGAACTATTTGGCCGGGGACCTCCAGTTCAGAACAAGCCATTTGTTAGGTGTTTTGAAAGCTGCCAGAGAGTGGAGCTGCCGAAATGAACTGGATCCTTTGAGAAATCAGTTTGAAGGCTGCCGTTTCATCTTTGAGTAAGCTCCTGGCGGTGGGCTTCCCAGACTTTGGGCTGAGCGGGTTGGAGAGCACGGTGCTCCCCGGACACGGAACATCACCCTTGTAGAAATAGTCTCAGATCCCGATCCCTCGGGGGCTGCTGTGCCACAAGGGGCCATGCTCACTGGTCCTTCGTCCTGGATCCCCAGCCTCCCAGTCCCTGGGTGCACCCCGGGAGGTCTCTGGTGACCTGCCTTTGCCCGGCCACAAGCCCCTCTTTCAAGGAAGAGCTACTGGTCACCTTCAGCAGCAAGAAAACAAGGGGCCTGTCTCCCATGGGGCCTTTGTTCCTGTCTGAGCCCCGTGAGGCCAGGTCAGGTGGAGGGACACTCACAGGAGATGGACCAATAAGGGTGACGGCGGTGACAATGCTAATGACAATGGGAAGCACGTAGCACAGCACTGAGCACTGAGCACCTGCTCCAGAGGTGGTGGCTGAAATCCGACCTTGTAGGTGCCTCTCCTTGTGTCTGGCCTCCTGACTTGTGGGGACCCTGCCGGGCACCTGGGCAGAACCCTGCAGCTGGCTCGGCGCTAATCCTGGCAAATGGTGACGCTCAATCCCAGAGAGGCGCAGACCGGAGCCTGGAGAGGGAGGCAGAGCCTTGCTGGGCTGGACTTCTTTGCCTTCTCTTGTTTCCTCACCCAGGGGCTCCCACTGGGGGAACCAACAGGAGCCCCGCATCCTTCCCTGCCGCCCACAGCAGCAGCGCCCCTGTAGGGCTCTGTGGGCAGGCAGGAACCACTGCGGGGAGGAGGGGATTCAAGTGCCGGGATGTGGCACGAGGCAGTGAAACATGGTTTGCATCAGCCCCTTCGCCTGTCTCCATCCTGACGACCATGCAGTGAGCTGGACGCTGGTGGGTTCCGTGGGGGGAGACCCGGGCCTGGATCTGCACTGCGTGTGCCATGCTGGGGGCTGACACATGGTGGACACCCCAGTCCTCACGGCAGCGCTGCAACCCCCACTCAGCTCACGGGGAGGAGTCAGGGCAGACCCGACTCATCCCTGAACCCAGACCTGCACCCAGATGCCGTCAACCCCAGTCCCCATGCAGGCACCAGACACACCTGGGTGGGATCCCTGACCCCACGTGCCAGCGGTGGGACACCGTCTCTACACTGAGGTCTGTGCAGTGATGGGGATGGCACATCCCTCATGGGACTAGCTCGAAAATGAAAGTCACCAGGCTTCCAGCCCGGCTGAGGGCAGAACGCCTTCTCTCGGGTTAATTTGAAGAGAGAGAAGGAGAAAGACAGGAGTGGGGCGGGGAGAGGGGAAGCTGCTTCCTGTTGGGAAGGGACTCGGCGAACACGAGAATTGCAGGGGCATCGTGGCCGGAGTTTCGGCGTGCCCCACTGCAAAGCCAGGCCCCTGACAGGAAGACTCTTGGTCCTCAGAGCCCCCGAGGGCCCAGACCTCTCACTGCCTGATGATGACAAAAGGCACAGCTGGGACCCATATGCTAAATGGTCCCTAAAAGAGAGACTTGGTGATGGGATGTCACCACGGGCCCCATACCAATAAGGTCATCGGATGTGGGATGCTGGGAACACTGCTTTGAGGTCTCTTTGGCTGCGGCCGAGACTATTGCCAGCACCCACTGTGAACGCCGCCACCACGGGAAACGGTCCAGAATAAGGTGGCAGTCCATCCTCTTCCCCCTCTGAGGGCTGAAGAGTCAGTCTGTCAGTGGTGTCTGCGTGAAATGAGGGGCAGAGACTTGGGCTCCGGGCCCCCAGGGCCCTGGCCCTGCACCTCTCTCCACCCGACCCCCATCTCTGTGCCCACAAGTGGTCTCCCGGGCCATTCCGAGGGATGCCAAGGCCACTGGGGCCAGACAGAATGCGGCTGCAGAGACGCCCTCGGGAGGAGGCGGGGGCGGAGGGGTCCCCAGACCGTCCACATGGCGCACTTGCAGCCGGGTCTGTCTGTCCCACTCACAGTCACGTGCCCTCCAATCCGCTTTCCCTTCCTCTTTCAGGTTAGTTCCTGTCTGACATTTGCCACAATGTTCTTGCCACAAGGGATGAAAAAGAAGGGGAAAGGACCCCAGGAAGGTGCCCGGGGAAGGTCTCACACATCACTGAGGGACATGTAAGTCACGGCGGCACTCGGGTGGCTCTGTTTGCTTATGTAACAGTGGAAAAATACAAATCCAATCCCTTCTCTCCCTGTGGCTAATAACCCTTTTAACCACGACGGAGCCCAAGTCTGGTCGCACAAAGTAGGTCAGAGATTGCTAAATATATACTGCTCAACAGGCCTTTAAGACACACCGTACATAAACAATGCATTAATAAAAATACATGATATAAATTACAGATGAGCACGCATTATATATTTATAATGTATGCTGCTAAAGTACATTTGGCTATTTTTGTCTTTTGGACCCTGACAGAGACGCTTTGGGACGCAGCACAGGGAGGAGCAGTCGGAATGCTACAGAAGAGAACCCAGCTAAACAGTTTCTCTCCTGTCCCGGACCCCGCCCTCCGCCCTCCGCAGGGGTTTCCCGGGATCCGCTGCCCAGTTACAAATACGTTCCTTTGTTTCATTTTTAATTCTTGTCAAATGCACATGACATCCAATTGGCCATCTCGGCCGTTAGGTGGACAGTCCAGTGGCCTGAAGCACATCCACTCTTAGGCGACCATCCCTGCCGCCGATCTCCAGAACTCTCCCATCTCGTAACACCTCAACCACGCCCCCACGAGACACAAAAGTCCCCTCCCCCAGTCCAGGCACCCACACATATTGCACGTCCTGTTGCTAGGAACCCGGCAGCTCCGGGGACCGCATGCGTCCCTCTGTGCCCGCCTATTCTGCTGCACTCAGCGGCCTCGGGGCTCACCTATGAAATTGGATGCTGAGCCCTTGTTTCATATTTTACCCTCAGGCGTTCAGGTGCCACACGCACTGCTGGGTCGCCGGCATTTTTCCCGCCACTTAGCAATATTTCTTAGAGAACGTTCCAGATCGGTGGCTATAGATATAACTCATTTTAAATGGCTATATAATATTCCATGGAAGGGAAGTGCCTGGGTTTATTCGACCGGTTGTTTCTAGTCTGTCACAGATGATGCTTTGAAAGCTCTCTGTGCGTGGAGGCCCACAGGCCATGGGCCACGTCCTCACAGAGGCCCCACGGGGTCGTGGGTTTGGGGCATTTAAAACCGCCCACCGTTGCAGTGCTGCCCAAGGGGACCGCACCAGATGTCAGCAGCGGCACCCTTAAACATGCGTCCCCCCCAGCTCTGCGGGCGTCTGGCTTTAAGGAGCCTGGGTCCAAAGGGCAGCTGCCGGCTCCCTCCTGGCTGCACACCAGACGGCGGCCTCAGGTGGCTCGGGCCTCAGCCCTGGTGAGGGGAGGGACACCTGTGGGGTGACGCTTTGGACAGAAACTCTTGCGTTAGGAATGTCCCTCCTTCAGTGCTCGGCTCTCGATTCCCCTTGGGAGATGGATGCTCCTTTGACATCCCTGGTTTCCCACGTAAGAGAAACCAAGTGTCTCATTTCTTCAATATTTCCCCCAGGGTGTCCACCTGTCTGTTTCCTTTTCAAAAATGCCTCGCTGGTGCACAGGGTTCAGAGCACACACCAGCACACGCGTGCATCCATGTATCCTGCTAAAACTGCACATCAGCCGACTGCATGCTCAAAAACGATGTACAGGTAGAGGCGCAAAATCACACGTTCGGAAGCCGCTGGCACATCTAGATGTAATTGGCCACTTCCCTGCTGATGGACAGTGAGATTGTTTTCAGTGCTTTTCCTCTTATAAACATGGTGAGTTTTTTGTAACCACAGGGAGTGGAGCTGTTGCCTCATAGGAGCTGAACGCTTGCTTACACACCGGATAGAAAATTCCAGATTTCTGTCCAAAGAGTCGGCACCGCCTGGCAGTCCCGTGTGGGGGTGTGTGAGTCGGCATTCCTGCTACACGTGTGTTAACGTACCTTTCCCTCATTCATTGAGCGTTTGTCCTTAAGTTTACTAGAAGGTTCTCTTCCCTCTCTCATGAATACCCTGTCCAGTCTTTGCTGTTTCCTGTTGGGTTATTTCTCTTTTGCATCTTCTCAGTACCACCCCGTGTCTGGTGCATGGGCTACGTGCATTTGCAACATCATTGTTATTTTTATTTTTTAAAAGATTTTATTTATTTTCTATTTTAGACAGAGGGGAAGGGAGGGAGAAAGAGAGGGAGAGAAACATCCATGTATGGTCGCCTCTCATGTGCCCCCTACTGGGGACCTGGCCCCCAACCCAGGCAAGTGCCCTGACTGGGAATCGAACCGGCGACCCTTTGGTTCCCAGGCCGGCGCTCAATCCACTGAGCCACACCAGCCAGGGATCAACATTTTTAGATGTTTGTGTCCCCAACAAAGCCCCGTGGTCACTGAAACCTGTGACCCTACTGCTTTAACCCTGACCTCCTGTCACCTGGCTCCCCGCGGGCAGGAGGCAGACGTGGGGTGGAAGCTGCCTGTTTGGGCCTAAACACCAGAACGCAGCTGCCTCCCACGCCCTGTCGGCCCTCAGCTCCACTCCCCTGCCCCCTGCCCCCTGCCCTGATGGGCCGAACCTGCGGCTACCCCTCTTCCCCAGCGCATCTCCCCAGGCACGTGAGTGTGACGTCTGCTTTCTCTGTTTCCTCCTGACTGCGTTCCTTCATGGTCCGGCACCACTCGGACCGCCCTGAACCACAGCCCCAAAGAGAGAAGACGAGGAGTCGGGAAGATGGACATCAGCCGCCTGGCTCTGCAGCACTCCGGCTGGACCGGTGTCGGGGGAGCTCACTGCCATCAGCCACGTCGACATTTCTTTTGTGGGTGTGTAGTTTAAAAGGAGAGACAAAATTCAGAATGGGGATTTCGGCAGCGTAGTGACCGACTCAGGTGCTCTGTCCACGCTGCCCCGTTCCTGCTGTCCCACGTCCACGGGCTCAGGGGGCCGGGCCCACAGCCGGGGCTCACGGTGGGTTTTGAACTCTTGTCTGTGTGAGCCTTTCTCGCTGCTTGGGGGACACGGCGCTTCGTGGTGTCTGCCTGAACTGCTTGCTGCCTTCACGCAGGGAAGTGCCCCTCCCATGTGTCCAGTCCGCAGCCAGCCCACGATGGAGGCCACGCCCCTCATCACATCCCGCCCTCTGCTCAGGGAACGCCTGTCTCCTCTGCCTCGTTCCCTGGTGTGTGGGTTCCCTTGTTTGTGGTCCCAGGATTCCACTGAAGAGACTCCGGGAAACTGGCTGAACTGGTTCAGGAAGGTGGGGCATGAGGGCGGGGTCGGTACCAATAATCTCCTAAAAAATAAACCCCCATCATATCTATTTGGAGTAATGCTTTTCATGAAATGTTTGCTTTTCTAAATAGCTGTCTTGATTATTTAAAAAAACGGAAAAAGAAACAAGATTTCCCAGCCACAGCAGAGGAGAGAATCTGTTTGGGAGATCCTTGGCACCTGATAATGCACAGTCAGGTACGAGGCAGCCTTCAAAGGTGGGAAGGGCTTCGGATGGGGGAGAAAGTGGGCACGCCGGAAAGGGAGAGTCAGGAGTGGGCACTGAGGAGCTCTGACAGAGGGGAGAGGGGGGCTGGCTGAGGAAAAGGGTAGGAACTCGCAGCAACAGTGACCTTCGCTGAGGCCTTGTGCACCGGGGCAAGCCCCCGCCATCTGCCCGCCCAGCCGTTCCCGGGAGAGTGGTACGCAGCAGGTAGCTCTGGAGATGATTTTAAGTGGGGCTCCCCAGTCGGGAGGCGGGAGGCAGGCAGCTTGCTGGCTTCAAGGCATGACCTACATTCCAACTTCAAACGCACCTTCTGCTCCGACAAAAGATGGGGATTAAGACGACAGCCCTCCTGGGGCGACCAGGGGAGGGGCCACCTGGTAGGATCAGGAGGCAGCAGCGGCACGGAGAGCAGAGGGCCCCAGGCCAGGGATTCAGTTGCGCGTGTTTCCACATTTGCCTCTTACTCGTGGCCACTGGCCCTGGGTGTTTCAGAGGTGGGGATGATATGAAGTTTCCTCCTGGAATAAGTTGATTGAAGTAGAAGATAAAGATGATTTCAATACAAGGTGCTGACTGATCAGTAACAGCACATGTGTGCTGCAGCCACGACCGACGTCACGTGTGGCACTGCCACAGGCACCTGAAGTCCCCACCGAGCGCCCTGGGTCTGCAGTGAGGAGGGCGGCCTCTCCAGGCTTCTAACAGGCCGTGAGGGCAGGACCCGAGGACTGTGCCGGTGTCCACCGGCCGGTTCACGCCCTGGGTGGGCTGGGTCCTCTGTGGGACTGTCTCAGGCTGGGGGACAAGGCTCATTCGGGGCCTCGGTGTGTGATCTCCCAGGAGCACAGCCTGGTGTCCAGGAAGCGAGAGAGGCAGGTGCCACTGCTCGGGAGGGCGCATCTTCCTGCCTCCCCACCTCTCGTTTCACGCGGAGCCGGGGCCGTGGCCTCGCGTGTGCACGATGGTGCACCCGTGTCTTAATTTGCCTATTTTTCTCCCGACAGTGACCGAGGCAGTGAGCACGGGGCTGGGAGCACAGGCCCAGATGGATGAACAGATGAAGAAAGTACCCCACGGGAGCACTCACGGGAGCGCTCTTCAGCTGCAGGAAGGAGGAAGGGCCGTCGTTGGCCACAAGGTGGACGGACCTGGAGGACAGGACGCAGGAAGTGAAATCAGCCAGAGGGAGGGAGATCGGCACATGCGCTGGTGATCCTTCTACGGGGAAATCTCTTTAAAAACAGCCGAGCTCACAGAAACAGAGGAGAAGGGTGGCCGCCGAGGGCTGCTGGTCCGGAGCACGGGCTTCCGCTGCAGGGCGGGTGCGTGGTGAGCAGACCGTGCGCGGCGCAGGGACGGCGGCGGTAACGCTGCCTCGTGTGAGTGAGCGAGACTGGCTCGGAGCGGGCGTGAGCGCTCGCACGCACGTGTGCAGGTGACAGCGGGTCAGTGACCTTGACCGTGGTGGTCACTCCCTGACGGTAAGCGCATCAACTCATCCCCCCCCCCACCCACGCCGCGTGCTTGAGTACAGGGTCCCGTAGAAGAAGCGCCTGCCTGAGTGCGGTGGGCGGGATGACAGGGGTGTAACAATTCATAGTTCTGATCTGAGCATTTCCCCCAGAAGGTCACAGGGTGTGCCCGAGCATGCTGTTGTCATGCCAGAATGACAGGCTTGTGATTGTGTGATAAAAGGGGTGTTATTTGTGCTGGGCCCGGGGCATTGGCTTTTAGCTACAATGTTACCACAATACAGATGGTGGGCGGGGGGGAGGCACACAGGCTCATGTGGCCCATCCACACAGGGGGCTGTGACTCAGCCACCAGCAGGAATGAGGCTCTGACACCGGCTACAGCGTGGAGGACCCTGGAGAGCATGGCACTGAGCGAGGGATGCCAGACACGGGGGCCACATAGTGTGTGATCCCAGTTAGGTGGAATGTCCAGAACAGGCAAGTCCACAGGGACAGGAAGTGGATGCGTGGTAGCCAGGGCCTGAGGGAGGGGTGAAGAGGGCAGAAGGCTGAGTGGGGTTTCCTTTTGGGGTGATGAAGATGTTCTGGAAGAGACCCCAAGGGGGTTGGACAAGTCTGCCACGTACTAAAAAAATTCTACACTCGAAAAGGGTGAGTTTTACGGTATAAATGATATCTCAATAAAAAATTGTGTGAGAAACAAAAAACACAAGAGAGGTCAACTTTTAAAGCACCTTTTAAGGGTGCGGACCGGCCTTCTCCCAGCACAATGACAAACGTGCATTTTACCAGCTCCGCCATCGCATCAGTGACAACCACAGAAGCTGGGCTCTGGGACTCAGGCGACCGGCCTCGGAGCTCCGTGGCCCGCCGGCAGGGTGGCCACAGGCAAGCCGCCCCGACTCCTTGCATCTCAGCATCCCCACAGGTCCCACAGCCACCATTGTCCAGGGTCTACGGGGCAGTGAAGGGACACGAAGCGCCAAGTAAAACCTCCAGCACATGGAGGCAAAGGGCTGCGGTACCCGCTCATGGAGGCAGAGGTGTCTCTCACCTGAAGGACGGGACTCAGAGACTGAGCCACCGAACAGGAGAACGTGTCCCCAACGGGTCCTTTTAACCCACTGAGCGCCCGGCACTGCGCCCCCCAGACCTGCTCCTCCCCATTTAGTAGTATGCACTTCTCCAAATATTTCAGAAGAGAGGGCCCAGAGCCCACCCTCGCAGACGGAAGGGCTCTGCTGATTCTGCAACCCCCCCCCAGGGCCAGGTGACATCGGGGGAGTAGGTCTCAGCCTCTGAGAACCCGCAGGTCCCGCAGGGAACAATCGTGAAGGCTGACGTGGACCACGAGGCTGCTGAGCGTCTGCGATGGGAAATCACGCACACTCAGAGCACGTTTTTCCAAGAGAAAAATAAATAACAGAACAAAAACTAAGCCAAAAAACGTAACAAAGAAAAACAAAAAAAAAAGAAAATAAAGCAAAAATTAAAATAAAAAGAGAGAACAAAACAAAAAAAGGAAGAAAAAGCGCACCATTCCCGCTCTCTGGTTCTGCAGTGTTTGTGGGTTCCTCGCATCTGATTTATCCTTCAATCCCATACGTCGTAGATAAACAGTAGCAATGTGCATAATTCTTGTCAGCAGACGCGCAAATAAATGGTGCCTGGCAGAGGGACAATTGATTTCTCGTCTCATCCGAGTGGAAAAAGTTTTCCACCCGTGTATAAATTTGTTTCATGGCCTATATACGTCTCTGCTTTCTAAGCCCTCCTTTGAATGGTTATCACATTTCTCAGGCTCCCTCATTAATCTCTGGTTAACTAAAAGTTTGACATGTTCATTTTTTTGGAAGAGAATCATGAACGTCCTGGTTTTTCTATTTTTTTGGAAAATTATCCCGTAACAAAGTCAAAGCTGGTCAAAGTTGTCACTCCCCAAATGACAATAATAGTTAACAATAATATCAAAGCGTACAGCTTACCCACGTTCCCCAAACAGGACAACGTGAGGGAGGGAGTGTGTGCTTCAGGGGAGGGGGTACTCGGGAAACCTCTCTCCCTGTCTGTCCTTTGTCACAGCGGACAAGAAAGCTACTGTTTTTCTGACCAAAACAGACAGACCTGGCCAGTCTTCATCCGTCACTTTGGCCACCACCTTCCCCCATTTGTCCTACTCAGAACACAACTAAGATGCAGTCTTGGGAGCGTGAGGGAGGGGACCCTGTGCCGAGGACCGTGGAGCAGGAAGGAAGACGCAGCCTGGGTCTCCGGCGGAGCCGCCCCGTGCGCCCAGCACCAGCCCCAGCCTCTGAAGCTCAACTCGCCTGCATCCAGACGGACAACGAAGGCATAAAAATGAGGAGAAAACCGGCCAGATTCAGGAAGGAAGTCGCACCCAAGACTCATTCATCAGAGCGAGACTGGTGGAGGCCCACGCGGGCACGTGGGGGGGCTGACTGACCACCAAAAGCGCATCCCCAATGGCTGAGCTCCAGGGAAACGTCCGAATGCGGCCTGCGTCTTTTCTCGGTGTGACAACCGTGGCGTGTGCGTGCACGCGTGCCCGTGCGTTTCCACCCTTGAATTCTCTTTCTTTTTCATTCCCCCTGCTCCCCGGCGCCCAGCAGCTTTCCAGGGAGAAGGGAGCCCCAGCTGCATTCGCTCTGGCACCTACTTCCCCCGGACACGCCAGACTTTGTTCCTCATCCTGCCCGACGTTAACGGCATAACAGAATCACCGGGATGGATCGGAGCAGAATGAATCCAGGGGCTTGGAGGGCACAGGCGACTTCAGTGCTTCTGAAGTTGGTCCCTGATTTTGGTTAACTTATTTTCGTTTTTGTCGTTCGTGGTTTTGGCCCAAGACGCCGTGCCCACGCAGTCCTGTCCTCTCTGAGGCGGCTGTGTAAGCCGCCCTCTCGAGCGGGAGACAATGAAGAATTAACTCGAGCCCTGGTTTCACAGGAAAGAAAGGAACCCCTCGAGTCTCATCATCCCCGACAGCTGTTTGCCCACTGTCCTGATGTCCCCACTCATCTGTCGCGTTTTACCGTCCTCTGCACTTCAGGCTTCAGGTGCTGGCCTGTCTTGGTGCCGCCTGGCTGAGGAAAAGCCGATGGTGTAATGGGCAGTTTCCCACCCCCCGCCGTCCCTGAGCCCTTCACCCTGAGGGCGGGAGCCCTCTGCTCCTTCGACATGCGTTCTTTAGGAGCACACACACCCCTCTGCGCAGGCAGGGGCCAGCCCACCCTCTTTTTACCCCACTCAGGAGCCCGTCAGTGCCTCTCACGTCTGTCTGTAAGAGAGCCAGGGCCACACTGTGGAGAGGGGGTTGCAAGGGAATCAGGCCCCTGCGTCCTCTGACCTCGGGGCCAGGTAAGGCTCCAGTCTCACCAAACCGAGGAGACCCAGAGCGGGGTGGGGAGAGGACGGCGTCAGACACGGCCGACCCACAACACAGAACCTGGGCTTCCCTGGGAACACCAGGGTCATTGGGCACCAAGGAGGTGACAGAGGAGAACTTGTTTGCTCTTGAGGGCGACCTCAGGAGGCGGGAGATCCAACCTCCCTTTCAGAGATAAGGACGCAGAGGCTCAGAGAAGTTATGTATCCTCCCCAGTGCCACACAGCAGATACACAGCAGAGCTGATTTCAAATGGCAGATCCTTCCCTCTCAGCCATGTGAGGTTATCGTACGAGTCAGAGGTCACTGAGCTACATGGGAATTTCAACACAGAAGCAGCCGAGGGCAGCTGCCGGGCGTGGCAGGTGCAGGGCTGGCCTCTAGGCCAATGTGGGGAGCCCCCTAGCAAGGCTGCTGGAAATAATAAGAATCACACAGTATCGTTTAGTGAGCCTTACTGAGTAACAACCACAGTTACAATGAACTTGCCGTTCACCCCTGTGGGTCCTACCACAGCCCGATTTTCCAGATGAGAGCCTGAGGCCTGGGAGAGGCTTCCACGGTGGCACAGGGCCAGGACGCAGGCCCCGCCGGGCTCTGACGGCGGCGCAGCAGCTGCTCTGCAGAGAGGCATGTCTGGCTGTTATATCATCACTGCCATCGGCGCAGGGAGCCAAGCAAAGCTCTGGCTGGAGGCCGTGTGGCCTTAAATCTTCAGCCCCTGCCATGCCGGCCAGCTCCCCTGGGCCCTCCTGGTTCCTGCTCACGTGTTTGGACCGTTTGAAAACCCTGCCCAGGTGGCTCTCTGCCCTCGAGCCCTCTCCCTCTTGTCGGGGGGACGTCCCACCAAACCGGGCTCCAGGGACCTCGGAGCCTCAGACTCTCTGATGACTGAACACTGTCCCAGGTCAGAGTGCCCCCTCTTCCTGGTCACCTGCCTCCACCTGGGTTGTCCTTTCGTCTTCATTCTCCAGTGTCTTCAGATTCCTACGTGGGTCAGAGATGACCTGCTGTGCCTGTCTTCCAGCACACCCTTCTGGTGTGGGACCTGACTGATTAGGATGAGCGATGACCCTTCCCCTGCTTCCCTTGCAGCTAGATGTGGCCTTGGGTCTATGTTGTGTCCACAGGACGGGAGCGGAAGGGACCTGTGTAGCTTCTGGGTCCTGCCTTCAAAAGCAGAGGCTGGCTCTCCACTTCCCCCTGGTCCCTCGTTATGGGTTGGAAGTTACCCTGGTGACGAGCCATCTCGGCCTCTGTCCACCACAGCAGCATCTTCGGGTGTTGCAATGACAAACTGGGAAGAGTCTGGGCCCCCTGCCTCGGCAGAGTGGACCTGCCTCACGAACTCACATGTGAAAACAGGAACCAACTTCTTTCTCGCTGAATCAGTGACTGGGGGGACAGGGGGCTGTCACAGCGGCTGACCCGTTCACCCAGACCGATGCACACCTCCCTGGTGACCACTGCAGTTCCCAGAGAGTGACTCGCTTTGGTCTGCCCCCCCCAGAGATGTGGAAGTGGCACCCTCAGCCGAAGAGCCAGCCACGCAGTCAGGGGACTTCCCTGTACCCTTAACGGAAGCGTCCGCACTTCCTCCCAGGGCGGAAAATTACAGGCATGATGGATGAGACGTCTCTGCCACTTAGCCGGCCTGGTTTACACACCGCTGCTGGGAAAATGCTGCGCCGAGACGGGACAAGTGAGGAATAATAAGGACCACTTATGAAGAATTAATGTGATGTGCAAAACGGAAAGAAAAGCGTTATTAGGTTACCCGGGACAGGCGCACAGAACAGCCCACAGAACAACCTGTCACGGAGGAGAGCAGTCAGTGGGTTCGAGGACTAATTTAAAGTTATTAGAATAATCTCTCTGTGCTCAGAGGCTGCCTCTTCGCCCTACTCTCTTTTTAAAATTTCCTACTAGGTGTGGCTGTGATTTCTCCTGAACGAACCCCTGGAGGATTTTGCCAAGTGAGGGGGTGCGGTGGTCCTGTAAAAGGCCTGGGGCCAGTCGGCATGCAGGCTGTGGAGGGGAGGGGCGGGGTCTCCGGTCTCTCGGAGACGAGAGACGGTGGCGGCAGGTGGGGGCACCTGCCTCATCACTCGGGGCTGCGTCAGTCTCATTGGCTGCGTGAATCTGGGGGGCACGGCCCCCACCTGTACTCTACATACTCACCAGGAGTGCAGCTTACACAAGCACGGCTGTGCCGCCGTCCTGCCCGAGCTACTCTCGAGGCTGCTCACTGTTCTTCAGAGAAAGACAAAAACACGTCCCCGTGGCCTGGCGCCCAGGGCCACCGGAGAGAAAAAATCTGGGCTTCTGACGTGTTGCAGGCAGCAAACCACGTTGGACTCCTGTGGGACAGAGGCCCATGTCCAAATGTAAGCCTAGTGACCTCCGGGGACGGGAGCTGGGGAAGCAGAGGGCATGTCACTCTGTCTATATTTTGAGTTCGGGACTGTGTGAACGGATTACCTACCCTCTCCAGCACAGGAAAGTAAGTAACTAACAAGTAAAGAAATGTAACGGCAGAAAGGGAAAGCATGCCTTAGCCAAGTGACAAATGACAACACTCTGGGGTTGACTTATCCATTGTCAAAGCAAGAATCATCGAGTCCGGGTGCCCACAGGCCAGGGTTGTCCCTCTGCCACCCTTCTGAGTTCGCCATGCCCTGAGGCTGGGAGCAGAGTCCAGAGCCACCTAGCTCCTGAGACTCCAGCAAGAGTGTGACCGAGTGGGTCCACAGGGGGACAAGAAGGAAGGCGCACAGAATCAAGCGCCAGTTCGCCCGATGTCGGGGACCCTCTGAATACGTGAAATTTCCCCTTCCATGAACGGTCGGTGGTCAGCTGAACCAGGGAGCCTGGGCAGGGGCGTCGGCGCTGCCGGCTTGCAGAGAAGACCCATCACAGACCAGCCCCTGCCCGAGGCAAACACTGTGTGCGCGGTAATGGTACCAGTTACACGCGACGTGGGGCATGGCCTCACCACCCGGTGTGCGAACTTGTCTTTCTGAGGCTAAAAGTGAGATACGGGCATTGAAGAAAAGAGGCTGAATAAAAAGATGAAGAAGGGAGCAAAAGCCAGGAAGTCTGGGTTTGGAGTGAGCACATTGGTCACACCCTCAGCCCTTCTGTGGGTAACGCAGCTCGGCTTCAGCAGGGCCTGTGTGCCTACCCTGTACTTGCCAGCGTCCACCTTCATGTCACGTGAGCTTCTCCATTTACTCACGGAGATGAAAGCCATTTCTAAAAACCATTTTTAATCATTTGCTCACATCCTCGGTTGGATGCTTCCTTTCTCCGAATGGCTTCATCTCTTTCCTTCATCTCCCCAATTGCTAGACCCCTCTGGTCACAGAAGCCCACGGGACTTGGACGGGAACACTGTGAACAGAGCATCTTGTGGTGCGCCGGGTGCCATGAAACATGCAGAGTATGGCCGCCATTTAAATTCCTGTTTCCCAGACACCACGCTTGCTTCCCAGAAGAGGTCGTAACCGCCACAGCTCAGTAGTGACGCCCCGCGGGAAACGTGAGAATGTGTGAGTGGACCAGGAGAGGTGGAGGTGCTTGGTGAAGGGCAGCGGTGAGAAGGGCTGGGCTGGACCTTGTGTCCCTGGGGAGTCAGCGTCAGGTGTGGCCGCACAGGTGGCAGCCCCAACATCCCCCTGGACTTCAAAGGCTGCCCACGGCATACAGAGATACCTGCTTTCTGGTCGAGACGGCAATACCCACAAATCACGTCCCTGCTCTAACCACGAGGATAATCATCTAAAATGGCCCTTACAGTTTTGTCCTTAATGTGATGCACATTAGAAAATAATAAAAGTACCTCAAGTGCATGATTTCAAAGATATTATTAGTAAAAATGAAGGCGAATTTCTAAAAACCAGGACAATTTACAGCTGGTTCCAAGGAAACCGCGGTGAGCGGCGGTCCTGGCGGGACGGGGCGAGGCACGATTTGGGGCGCGTTGGCCCGATGCTGTCCCTGGCACAGAACACAGCCCCTCACACGTGGCACACAGCCAGGGGTGTCTGAAGACCCCCGTGAGCAAGGGAGCCGGCAGCAGATGTGCACCATGGTATGCCAAGCAGGTATTCCAAGAGCACCAAAAAGCGCTGACTTCGGGCGCCGGCCAGTTTCTGCGGTGTAAAGCCTGCTCCTGCGGTGACGTCACTGAATGGGAGCTGGGAACAGTCACGGCCAACCTAACCGGCCCTCACAGCCAGCTCCGAACCGTGGTCAGCACACCCCGATGGCCGCCCCGCCATGTCCACTCTTCTGCAAAGGCGAACACGGCCCGCGGCCACCTCGCGCGAAGAAACCAGCGAACATGCGGAAGGCGGCCAGGCCCCCCCCCAGACAGCCGCGATGCTAACCCACGGTGGCTGACAATTCTGGGGCTGCAAAAGAAGGAGCACAAGCGCTGAACCCCGGCTCTCTCTGCCAAAACACCCAGTGTGTGTTGACACGCTCCAAAGACACAGCCACGCCCAGAGCGGTTTCTGGAAAGCCCAGAGCAAACGGGGTGGCCCTCCGGACTCTTTACAGCTTATCAGCACAGCGTCACCCCTCCCTGGGAGACACCTTCTGGAGGTGACCGGAGGAGCTATTTACATAAGCTCCCTGTCTGTTAATTCACACGTTCCCTTTTATTTGCAAAATCCACATGAATCGGGTGGGCTAATTAGATTTGTGTGCATTTGACACAGGAGATTTAATGCGGCGTCAATCTCTTGCTTATAGAAGGGGACCAGGCATGCCTTTGGCCATCCAGTCCTCACCCGAGGGCGTCCTAATGGTGCTGGGGCGGGGGGGCAGGGGGGAAGGTGGTGACGAAGGTGAAGGCTGGGTTTGGGGCAGGGGAGCTGCTCGGGACACCCGGTGTTTTCATGTGAAAGGAAGGGACGAGGGGGCGGTTTCCAGCAAAGTGAGAAGGGGCGGAATCCTTTTCCGTAGCCAAGCAGCGTTCACAGAAGGAAACGTGTCCCATGGAGGGTCTGTCCCCCTGACTGAGCCGACCGAGAGCCTAAAAATGATGGAACTTCCTGATTCTCAGGAGCCTGGAGCAAAACGGGAAGTGGACAAAGGTTTACGTAGAACGGAGTTTCCTGTCCACATGGGTAACACTCGAAAGCCACACGAATGTCCAACAGCACAGCGGCAGCGGCTCACGTCACGGTGAGTCCACAGGACGGAGTGCCACACGGCCATCGACAGCTTTTCAGGGACAGGGACGTCCAGAGAGGTGTTCTCAACAGAAGCCAAATGCAAATAGGTTATAATACCAAGTTTGTAAAATAAATGAACTCCACAACACAGTCACTACACACAGGTGTTACATGTGTGTTACATGCGTGTGGAGCACGGGAAGAAAAGGGACCAGCCTGTGAGCGCACCCCTGGGGGGCAGGGCAGTTACGTAGGATCTGACGTCCGTGCTCCTATAACCGTGTTTCCTGATGTTCGACAGTGAGCGCACGTTGCTTTCACCCACAGGAAACGATCACTTTAAAGAACCTGTACAGAAACCCCCACAACACATCCTTATGCATCACTGCCACCGGGCGTCACCTCCTGCCCTTAAATCCATCCCCAGTGATGACGAGTCCAACCCTGTGCACCAAGAATGCACACTTGGTAAGCAAGCCGCCTGCCTCTGATCCCTTAGGGAGGGAATTGGGAGGTGACACGGCCCCTGGGGACACGGGTGTCGGCGAGGAGGGCGCGTGAGCCTCAGCAAAGCAGAGTAGAATCTTGCTAACTCATCTCTGCTCCAGAGCCTGGACCACGGACCTTCCGAATCGCCACCCTGCCCTCCAGCTGACCTGCCAGATGGTGCCGCCCCCTCTTTGTGATCCTCACCCGAGGACATTTTCCCACGGCTTTTAGAGAGAGAGGAAGGGGGAGAGAAGCATCAGTTGGTTGCCCCCCATATGCACCTGGAACAGGGACCAAACCCACAACAGGCATGCGCCCTGACTGGGAATCGAACCTGCAGCCTTTTGGTTTATGGGACGACGCACCAACCAGCTGAGCCACGGCAACCAGGGCCACGTGGGACTGCCCTGGCGTGAGGGCCAAGGGTTAGTAGCCCTGCTAAGCAGCAGCAAATATGAGTGTCAATCAAGCCCCTCAGGCGGACACTGGGTCATGAGGACCCCACGTGGTGGCCGCAGAGGGAGGTGGCGCTTACCTGTCCCGTGTGCTGGGCCCCCGGTGCTGGCACACCACGGTGGCGGTGGCATGCTTCCCGCTGTCTCCAACCTCCTGCCTGACGTCCCACTGCTGAGGCTCGCTGGTCCGGGCGCTCAGGATGTTCACGCCCTTCTTCACCTTGGCCCTGCAGGGAGATGGCGAGAGAGAGGCCAGGTTAGTGCCTAGGCCTTTCCACGGGGGACCAAGCCGCTGTCAGCCCCGACAAAACCCGTCTTGCTAACCTCCCAGAGTGCAGGAGATAAATCCTGGTGAGTGGTTTAAAGGCTAGACATGGCTGAGCAGACAGGATGAGCAGGCGGTCACTATGAGGCAACCCAGGCCGTGGGACGTGGTGAGAGACCACTGCCCACCTCTCACATGCAGGTGTGTTCAGGGAGGCCCCTTAGACTGGCATGAACTTATTGGTGGTTGTACACATGTGTCCTTTGTGCCCCTCCCAAGTCTTATGTTAAAATGATTTGCTAAACATACTTGCCCCCTTGGTCCCAAGGAGATCAGGGTTTGCTTAAGGGACGAAGGCCCAGGACACATCAGCATGTGAAAGGCCCCGTGTGTCCCAGCCCCCTGTGGCCTCACAGCGTGGAAACCTTTCCCTGCACCGCCCCTGATGAATGTCATGAAGTGTGACTTTGCTTGGAACTGGGTTTTGCTGCATTTGGACTTTGCTTGAGAGGGCCCAGGTTCCACTGGAGCTACAACTGGTTCTCTGCACGTGGCAGTTCATGCACACACGTGGACTCTCGTGGACATGTGCCGTGGCTGGCGTCAGCTCTGCGTGGGACGGCACAGTGAGCCGCTGAGATGTGGGAGAAGTGACGGTGTCAAAGGCCGATTTTGTTAACTGGGCGTCTTCCGGGGTGACATTCGTGGAGGTCCCCGACCACGCTGAGGAAGTGGCTGTGGCAGGGGTGTGGGGCGTGGGACCAGAAGCTCCGCAAGGACAGGCAGCGCCAACATGACAGGTCAGACACAACCTACAGCGTGCCAGCTTCTAGGGGCGGAGCCGGTGCAGGTGGGCGGGGAGGCAGGCCATCCCCCTCTGCCATGATATGCTCTGTGACCTGTGACCTCTGCTCTCTTTCATCGTCTGTCACCAGGGCGTGGCCTCAGGTCAGGGGCCCCTCACTCGTGGGATGGCCGTTGCTGGTGGCCCAGGAGTCCGTGGTGGGCTCCCAGACACACAAACACCTGCCTATGGACGTTCGCGCAGGACTGCCAAAACTTGGGAGGGGCTGAGACGTCCCTTAGCAGGTGGTGACGGATCAGCTGTGGCCCGTCCAACAATGTAACGTCACTCAGGGCAAAACAAAAAGACAAGAAAAGCTACGAAGCCCTGAAAAGACACACAGGAACCCTAAGTGCATACGAGCAACTGGAGGGAGCCGGTCTAGAAAGCTCCGTCCTATGTGACGGCAACCCTATGACATCCTGGAAAAGGCAAAACCATGGAGACAGCGAAAGGTCAAAGACCAGGGGGTCGCCGGGGATGGGGTGGGAAGATGAAAGAGTGGAGCACAGAGAATGTTTGGTGCGGCGACACTACTCTGCGTGGCACATAACTGACGGGCGTTTTTAAAGAGGTTTCGCTTCCGGAACGGTTGAGAGCCACCGGTCCGTGCAGATGAGAACCGCTCGGCTGGTTCTTACACCCTCAGTGTCAGCGAGCCAAGGCGGGAACAGAATGAACGGGTAGAGAAAACAGAGACAGCTGTAGACGGTGATGAGGACGGTCTGGGAACCAGCCTGCCCGCCACACCTCTCAGACGCCGAGGACCAGTGGAAGCTGAAAGGACACAGCCCGGCAATGCTAGGAAGGGGCCCAGACGGGACATACACCGGCCCAGGGGTCAAGGAGCAGGGAGGGAGGAACTGGGGTTGTGGATCTGGAGATCAGGAGAAACGCTACTGTGATATCGAATGGTTCAAATTGTTTTATAAAAGGCGCTGCTGCGTCGCCGTGTGCAGTGAGAACATGAGGACAGAGGTTCTTGATTCTGCCAGAAGGAGGAGCTGTCTTGGCAACGCCTCACTGCCTAGTGCGGGGCCCAGTTCTGTCCACCAGGGACTCGTGGGCTTCTGAGGGATGGCACCCGTTTCCCGCGGTACAAGGACCCTGCGCCGTGGGAACGGGAGGTGGGGGACAGCACGTGGGACAGTCTCAGAACTGGCAAACCCAAACGCAAGGGCGTCTCTCCCTTCCTGTCTCAGCTATTGTTGGCGTGACTTGTGGGTTAATTGCAAAAGTCGGGACCAAAATAAAAGCTCCTGGAATCTAAGCTCAAGGGCTTTCCATTCACTGTCATTAATTGTCACCTCATCATTTCATTTTCCACACAAATAAACCAGGGGCTCCGAAAGCACAGTCTCTATCCACCCAGGGCCCGGAAAGGGCAGGGCTAAGCTCCAGAGCCTTCCGTGGGCATTTGCTTGCACCACAGAAGCTGTTGATTCTAATAATGGAAGGGAGGCTGCAGCTTCCCCAAGGGGCAGGACTTCTGGGCCTGAATTTCAACGCTGCTCGCTGAAACTTCCCAGGCAACCGAACCCCACGGTCCCTGGCTTATGGGGTTTATTCTGGGCTTTGAGGCTAAGCCCACCGGGTAGCAGACGGGCCCCTTCTGTGTCTGTCGGAGGCGTCCTCCCCGGCATTACCCAAAGTGTCATGTAAACAACTCAGTCTCAAGAAGGCCAGCTCTGCTCTGGCTCCTCCAGACTCCAAGATCCAAATCCCATTTCCAAGAAACCGCCTACGCCGCAGGCAGGCAGGACACGGTTGCCAGGTAAATTGTGAGACGCGTCAGCAGCAGCTCTGCCCGCATTAACATCCCCCCCACTCCCCGTGTTACCACGAGAGGTTCTGACACACAGAGGCCTTACAGGTGCTGGAGGGTGAGCCATCACGCCTCACTGCTCAGACCGCACCGCCCACATTTCATCACATGTCACCAGAAACCCTCCCACCCGCCCGCCCCTCTACCGTCCATCGACCAGCTGTGTTTTGGGGGTGCCTTTCTAAGTGTTACAAAGCTACCTACCCTGAAATACCTGCGCATGAGTGTGACTCACTTGCTGAGGGCACAAAGAGTCACAGTAACACGCGTGCCCACCTGTGAACCTGTAACTGCTCTCGGGGTACAGAACAGGACCATCACCCCAGAAGTTCCCTCATGCCCTGTCCTGGTCACCGCTCACCTCACACCCTCAGAGATATCGAGTGTCCTGATTTCTTTAAAACGTAGATTAGTTAGCTGCTAGAGGAGTCTCACTCCATGGCATCGCACAGGGTGCAGTCTTTCTGGGTGACGCCTTTTGGTGGGCAGAAAGCCCCTGAAACTCTTCCCGGGGGTGGCATGCACCTCTCGCCCGCTCCTTGTCCTGCTGAGTTGGGTGTCACCATATGGACATACCACAGTTTATCCATTCTGTGGGTGAACACTTTAGCTATTTCTGGTCTGGGACTATTATGAATAAAGTCACCATAACCATTTTAATCAAGTCTTTTTGTGGATATCTTAGTGTGATAATGAGCTGTGTTTCTTTTTTTAAATACACCAATTCAAGATAACTTCAACTGCAAATAAAAGGAAACTGAATCAAAGGTGGGTAGGTAGTCCCACTGTTAATTCTGCTGTTCAGTGTTTCGTACGGAGCTTAAACACTCTGACTTAAATACTCATGATCACAAAAAGGCTGCCAAAGCTCCTGATATCATATCCTCACACTGTCAAGTGCAAATGCAGGTATAAGTGGTGGGGAACCGGCAGCGCCAGGGAGTGATCTCTTTATGCCTCTCTCTAAGGCATTCCTCAGATTTGGCACCTATACCTGGAAATGACCAGAAGTGGATCACACGGCTACCTCTCTCATGCAAGGGAGACCATGGCCAGTAACAGCTATGGGTTCTCTGATCAACGAAGTTCTCCATGGACATTTACCATTTGGATGAAGAATTGCCCAACCTGCTCAGGGCCGAGCTATATCCATGGCAAGGCTTGCCCAGCTTGGCAGCGCCTAGGCCCCAACTCAGCATGGCAGATGGACAGCCAGGCTGTCCCACTCAACTGTGTTTTATCCCGCCGGGACTCAGGACCAGCTGGCCGCCTGCCCACACTGGACACATCTTACTTCCTTCGTCTGGGCACTGTCGGGGCTCCCTCTCTGGAATGTAGACCAGGTGCCTTCACTGCTGCGATCTGAGTCCCCCCCCCCCGCCCGCCGCGCCTGGCCCAGCTCCATCCATGCCGGTCACCTGTGATGAGACACCAGCGCTCACAGGGGGTTCACGACGAGGCACCCCAAGAGTCCCTTGGATTTCATGAGTGTCACTTCTCGCTGCTCAGGATGCTCTTTGTCGAATCAACACCCGATATACATTGATTTGTCCTTTGGGGAGAAGAGGCGACATCGGGCATCCAACCAGACCTTGGCAAACCCTGAGATCTGAGTGAATTGTCCCCTCTGCTCCTGCCCAGAGGTGTGACACCCAACCAAAGGCGAGAGGAAGAAACCAGCGCAGGGGCCCCGTGCCCAGCTGTGGACGGTGGCTTGCTCTCTCTGCAACTCGGTGCCCTCATCTGGGAACGGAGAGGACAGCAGAGCGAGCGCTGGCAA
The DNA here is from genome assembly GCA_007922815.1 of Macrotus californicus. Lineage (NCBI taxonomy): Eukaryota > Metazoa > Chordata > Mammalia > Chiroptera > Phyllostomidae > Macrotus > Macrotus californicus. The sequence continues at coordinate 96,976 of VMDR010000129.1, forward strand.
CCGGAGGAGATTCAGGCGGAGCATATGGAGGGCGCTCAGACACGGGAGCCGCCATCTGAGAGGCAGCTTGTGGAACATAAAGAGAAACAGGTTTCCCCATAATTACAGCTTGGATTTGTTGTTTTCTTGAGTTATCCACTTATAAAATCCTTCCATAAACATTTCTGGTGCCCGGATGGCAGGGGCCCCCAGACTTGGGGTGGCCTGCCCTAGCTTGCATGAACGAAATCACTCCTGCTGTCCTGGCAGGAAAGGGACTTGGTTCCTTTGTGGCCTTGGTCACCACTCAGCCTGGGAGGCATCAGAGCCCGAAAACGTGGGCAAAGTCACAGCTCGCTTTGGCCACCCAAAGGCAGTGTCGCCTCCCCCACGGTGCCTTGTGCTGCAGGGCCCACTGGCCAGTGTGCTGTTTGCCCCTGGAGGTGGCTTGATCTCCATCGCCAGTGAGTGACCTGGGAGGAGGAAGGCTGAGCCAGCCTGCGTCCTCGCCATCCCGCGCTGGCTGTCAGGAACGCGCGGGCTCTGCCCAGGGCGGGCAGCAACCCCTTCGATGGAAGCAAAGGCCCTCCCGGCCTCGAGGCAGTTCCTGGGGAAAAGAAAGCTCTTGGAGCTCCTTCCTATTTCCCTGCTTGCCATCTTTTCTGGTCAGTGTCTCTCTCCTTCGCCAGGGAGCAAAGTCCCACTGTAACCGGTGGCATCGTGGCTGCACCGGAAATGTTGGGACACCTCTCCTCTGGGCTGGCCCAGCCCCACCGCGCCCTCACGGAGCTGCTGACGGGAGACCAGGGCTGAGCACGTCCTCCAGGAGGTCTGGGGGGACTCTGCGGAACGTCCAGCAAATAGCTGGTCCTTCTCCATGATGGTGCAGGGGAAAGGAATTCAGGCGAGGGGTCTGTTTTCGGACACAGAGTGGGTTCACTCTGAATATGAGCCGATGTGATTTGCATTCTGGGGTAGCCTGTCTCCTGACCCATCCCCACATTTGGGATTTGGGGGCGAGGAGGGTTATTCGATAGTCACCCTTCCCAGCAAGCACCTGTCCACTTCGTGACCTTCCCACTAGCTGTCCCCTCGGCTGGGACGGTCTTCCCCATGAGCACGTGGCTCTGTGTCACTCCAGGCAGACAGGTCTCTGCACAGATGTCACCTCCTTGGAGAGACCCCCGCCCCCAGACACCAGCACTAATGCTGCTGACCTCCACCTGCCTCTGGCCCCCTCACTCCCTGCTCCTCAAAACCCAAAACGCAGTGGTGTGTTTTCCGCACCAAAACTCTGCCTCCAGGCCGCTGCTAGGCTCGGCCAGCGTTTGGTACGTGTGTTTGTGAAGTGAACACAGAGAGTGAGCCCTGGAAATCACACACCCTTCGTGCGAGATACGAGGAAGGCCACGGACCCTCTCCAGTGGGTAGGTGTGCAGGACAGCGCAACCTGCGGAGGGACATCGGGCAAAGTCCATCCCCATCGCCACTGGCTTCCCCCGGGATCCAGCAACCTCACCGAGCGGCGGCACACAGAAGGAGCTGTTTGCTGAGGCGTGACTCTAAAAATACTTTGTGAGGCGTTCTTCGTAATAACACATGTTGGGGAAACTCCCGCATTTCCACTGACTGGCTGAATACCTCCCGGGCACCGCACCCAGGGGATGGTGCATGGCCACGAGAAGGTGGAGCGAGGCGGGCCTCCTTTCGTGGGAAAGCTCTAGAAGGCGTGTCTGTGCGGAACAGGAGGCCCGAGGCTGTGCATGCAGGGCCTTTGCTTTCGTGAAAGAAAAAGGGAGGGACATGAGGAAATATTGTGCTATGTGCCTGTGTTTTTGTACAGAGTAACTGGAAGGGGACGCAGGAAATGAATTCGAACGGCTCCGAAGCGGGCAGGCCGTGGGGGTGGCCGTGCAGCGGCTGAGAGAAGAGGGGGCCGGGACTCTCCAGCCCTTTCCCATGGGTGTGATTTTTGAACTAGGTATTTTCTTTTAAAAACTAATGACATGAAAAGTGATCAGTGACATGGGGCAGGCGGGCTCACTCCAGGGGCTGATGGAGGCAGGCCTGGTGGTCAGGCCCAGGAGGAGCTGGGCACGAGGGCACTGGTCCCCATGGCTCCACTGGGCCTGTCCCCTTCCTGGCAGTAAACGCCACCTTGGGTGTGACATCCTTCTGTGAGTTCTGAGTCCCCTGAAGGCTTCATGCTGGTCTGGGGAGGTCTGCAGCCTTACAGAGGGGCTACCAGTGATGCTGGTCAGCAGCCTGTCCTCTGGTTTGCCATTGGCTGGCTTCTCCCTCCCCCAGAGATGCCAGCAGCCCAGCTCTTCACACGGGCCTGGCTCATGGAAGGTGCTTTACAAATGTCCACTGAGAGCAAGCACGCAGCCGGGTTTGGGCTGGTGATCAGCTCCTGCTGCCCACATTGCGTGCGCAGTGTGGCTGGATCCAGACATGCTGTCTCAGCTCAGCCACTGATACACTGCACAACCCTCGGGCCCCAGTGCCAGGGCCACGTCTGCGTGTACAGACCGCATGGCCCACCCGACCACGCCCCTGGCTCTCTGGGGGAGGGGTGCCCCAGCAGGATCCAAAACGGAACACAGGTCCATCCAAGTGCCTCCCTCTTGACGGGCTGGAGCCTGCAGGGTCCTCTCATCCTGCTCGGGGCGGCTCTCCAGAGACACCAGCACATTTGGCTCAGTCCCCTTCTGGCAAGTCGGTGGGACCCTGGTTTCCTGAGTTCAGCTCCGCCTGATGGGAGTTGGACGGCAGCCAGCGAGCCTTGTGGTAGCTGCCAATCAACTCCGTGAGGCGGAAAACGCAGGAGGCACCTTCGGGACAAATGTGCTACCCACCGGATGCACAGACGCAGGTGGGAGTGAGCACACCCCATCCAGGGGAGGGCCTGAGCGACGTGCGTCTGGGAAAAGACACGGCGTGGCCACGGGCAAGCCCAGCAGCCGGGGCTGCAGCAGGTTCAAGTTCAGGGTGTATGTCGGGAGCCGACATGCTGTCTGAGCTCTGGACTTGAGGCGCTGTCGGCAACTGCCAGGCAGGCCTGCGCACCTGAAGGCCCAGTGCCACCTTGCCTGCGCTGGTTTGTCTGCCAGCAACCCTCTCATGCCCCTGTGGGTGGGGAGCTCAGGACTATGTCTCAAGAACAGGTATAGATGGAGAGCAGTGCCACCGGCCCTGTGTCCGGGCGTCCAGAGCCTCTGCCTGGGCCCCCGGGGCTGCCTCCCTCCGCAGCCTCTGCAGAGCAGGCTGGCTCGGACCCCGAGGCCCTCCCTGGGCGGCATTCCTTCATGGCCTGCCCCTCCCACCTGTTCCGTTCCCCCTTGCTCCCGGATGTCCTCGCCCACAATCAATTTCCATCATCAAGATGCACGATCACCCACAAAAATGGAGAGAGCCTGGGGAGCCCTTTTCTCCTTCAGAATGGGCTTCCCGGAAAGCCTGCTCACTTCAGGGCAGCTCTGTCAGTGAGAGGGTGTGTTCACACCTTTCCAAGGATCCACTAAAAACGTTTTAAGAATCCAATTACTTAGCAGGACGGGCTGGGTGAGCATCCCCGTGAGGCTGCCCCAGAAAGAAACACGTAGCTGCTCCGCTCCCAGTCACATCTGCTAGAGAAGGAGGGTTTTCCAAGATTGTTCCCCGGCACTTCTGGAGCTTCCTTGAAAGTCACCCCAGGGACACTGCCGCGGGGACGGTTTGGTCTCAGAAGGAGAAGCAGCCTGATACCCACACGCAGAGGCAAGGGGCTCAGTTTCCTCTCGCTCGATCCCCAAATCTCATTATCACCTTCCTCGTGGTCCTGCGTCTCAGGTGCAGCGAGGGCTCCTGGGGAAATGTGCAGAAATGGGATAAAAATAAGGCGGGAGGGGTCACCCGGTGGGGGGCGCCCTGCCTGGCTGGGATTATTTTGGTTGTAAGTATCAGACCAATTTAAGGAAAAAATGGTGGACGGTGAGAAAGCAAGCAGGTTTTAAATTAAACCAGGGGTACGTCAGGCCATCCGGGCCCGGGCTGACTCTCTCTCTGTCCTCTGTCTAGGACTACGGCCTGGACGAGCAGGAATCGGGCACAGACAGACGTCACCGGGCCATTCCCGGCCAGACTTGGGCCTGGGCCTGCATGCTGAGCTCCCCAGTGATTTGAATCAAAAGCGGGAAGGCTTTCCTCACATAAAAGGGCACGTCAGACTCTCATCGGGCAAACTCCGGAAGCTTCCCATTAGATCGCTCCAGGAAGGGGAGCAGGTAACTCTGCTGCATTGGGGTCCATGAGCACCGATGTCCCAGGCAGGACAAGAGGGCTGTCCCAGCTCCTGACAAGAGGAGAGAACCTGCCGATCCTCTGCCGTTTTGTCCTGTGGGTGTGTGACAGATGGGAGGCTGTCACCAGTGGGGGTGCGTGTTCTTTACCCTGTCAGCCAATGGGAACGCTGACCTTGCCCAGAAACACCTGCACACCCACACCCAGAAACAGTCTTGCACCAGGTCACCTGGGCAGCCCTCCACCCAAGTCCTGTTGACACACGTCAACACAGGACATGTCCATCTGAGTCCCTGACAAGAAAGGGTTCTCTTATACGGAGATAACCAGTTGCCCAGCACCGTTTGTCGAAAGACCGTCGCTTTGCCCATTGAACTGTCCTGACACCCTGGTGGGCGTTCATTGACCGTAAATCTATGGGTTTATTTCTGGACTCAATTCGATTCCTTCGATCGAAATGTCCATCTCAGTGCCGGGGACAGCCTTTGCGTGAACAAAGCCCACGGTGCTTTGCAGTAACTTTTTCCAATCAGGAGGTGTGAACCCCCCAAATTAGCTCCTCTTTTCCAAAATGGTTTTGGCTATTCCGGGTCCCTTGCATTTCCATACGACTTTGAGGATCAGCCTGAAAATTTCAGCAGAAGTGGCAGCAGGGATGCGACAGGGGTTGCCCTGAATTTGTAGATGCGTTTGGGAGCCCGGCCATCTTTAGGAGAGGACGTCTTCTGGTCTCAGAACACGACTCCCCGTCCGTTTGGGCATGCTCACATTTCTCTCGCCAGCACGTTGTAGTTGCCGGGGGACCAGTCTCGCCCTCCCTTTTGTGGACTTATTTCTGAGTATTTTGCTCCTTTATTTGCTATTGGAAATGGAACCGTTTCCTTCATTTCACTTTCGACGTTCATGGCTCGCGGATAGAAATGCGTTTTACGTCGACCTTCCAGCCTGCAACCCCGCTGACATGTTTTATTGGTTCTAGCAGCTCTGATTGTTTTCTCGGGGCCTCTGAACACATCATCATGCTGCCTGCATGCAGGGAGGGTTTTGTTCCAGGGCCTTTTATTCCTTTTCCTGCCTGAGTGGCGTGGCGGGAACCTCCAGGACAGTGTAGAATAGAATTCACCGGAATGGACATACTCATCTTGTGCTAAGCAATGCATGCAAAGGCTCCTGCTTTTATGCAGATTACGGCCATGCAAGGGGGTCACCGAATAAAAGTTAAAATGTAGCAGAAATTTTGGATCCTTACAGAACATCCAAACCCTAGTGAGTTGCCCGTAAGAATGACCGAGGACTGAGAACCGCAGGTCTGAGAGGATCCATCTGAAGCACCCCTCAGAGGGGTTAGTGGAGCCCAAAACGTCACAGGCAGGGAGCCAGCAGGAGGGCACCAGGGCCGGGCAGATGGCCAGAGGCACCTGAAGGGAGAGCTGGTGACCCCAGTACAGCCCACAGTTCCTGAGGAGGAGCCAGGACACGGTGGCCCAGGAGGCGTGGTGTGAGGAAGTGGTGCCTCTGGACGACAAGAATGAGCTCGCAAGGGAGGCAGGGCGGTCAGGGTCAAGCACACCAGGCCCTGAGCTGGACCAAGAGCCAGCAGAAAACAGGCAGAAAGCGTCTTGAGCACCTGCAACTCTTAGGAAGCGCATGAGGTGCTGGCCGTGGGCTCCTGAGCCAGAGGGAGCCACAGAAGTCACACAAGGACCCGTGGCCAGCTGACCCTCACTGCAGTGGTGCAATCGGCCAGTGATGGCCGTGAAGGGGCATGCTGCTGCAGGCTGGACGGGGCAGGGCGGCTTGAAGCTCAGCCCATCCCAGGTCCACGGGCCGGCCGTGAGCAGGATGAAGTGCTGTCTCACGCAACACCACGGCCATCGCAACACTGTGCGGACTGGAAGCTCCCACGGGCACAGACTTCCGGGACAGGGAACGGGGCCCACGGGACGGGAGCCCAATCCATTCTGGTGAGTCCTGTGGGGCGGTGTGCTGTCAGAGGGGTGGAGAGCTCTCCAGGGTGACGGGTAAGGTCTGTGCCTGGGCTGGCAGTTGTCAAAACGGACGAGACGAGGCACTTCAGAGCTATGCACTTCCTGTCCCTTCCTTCTGTCTGTTTTTCAAAAAGGCTATGGCAGGGCAGAGAGGGACAAAAGTAGATGGCTCTTGGGTAAAGCTGCTAAGAAGTGGGTGGATCCCGGTCCGCTTCTCCACCTGAGTGAGAACAACACAGCGAAGGGGATCGGACAAGCGGGGGAGCTGATGTCCTTGCAAGGCGGCTCTGGGGGCTTGTTGGAACCGGGCAGGTAGCGGGGGGGAGGAGGAAGCCAATGGCACCCACGCTGGCTCCATGTTTGCCTAGGCCACCTGTACCCCCAGACGTCCTGGTCCCCACTCCTGCAATGCAGGTGTCCACTGTGTCATGTGGTGACTTTCCAGACTCGAGTAGAAACCCGCCACACGGGAGGGTCACAACGCCCTGGAGTTGCTCCTCCCCTGGACTTCCCACTCATGGCAGCTCGGAGCGTGCAGAGCTGTGTGCCCGTGCCACGCACGTGCAGGCACAGAATCTAAAAATATATTCCCCAGACTCCGCAGTCCTTCCCGCAGGTGCAGCACATTCTCTGCAAAAGCCAGGTCTGTCTGTGCCACATGGACGTTGAGGTGACAGCAGCAGAGCATGCAGTCCCCCCCCCCGCCCCCACCCCAGACTCCTGGACTAGTCATTGTGTCTTCAAAGGTGGCAAGAACATGAAGCAGCAAGGGAGGGACAAAGAAGGAGGGCATGGGCAAGGCTACAGCGGTCTTTTCCGAGTCCTACCACCCTGCGGTGCCCGCAAGGCAGGAATCCCGAGGATCCGGCAGTCACTGTTGGAGAGGGGTGGAGCCTGGTGGGCAGGCAGGGATGGCTCTCCATCTCCGAGCGTGTAAAAACATGTTGGGCCAATTTCCACCCAATTTATTTTCCTCCTCAGTGTCCAATTCTCTGTGTTCCCGTAATTACTTTTCTCATCCTAGAGAAATGAGATTTCCCTACATCTCGCCTAGCTCAGCATGGCGCCCATCCTGGCAATGCGAAGACAGGAACGCCCAGGTAACGAGGTCACTTCTCCAAGCCAAGCAGCATCGCCCGGGGCTCCGGACAAAGCCGACAAGGAGCCCCAAGCAGGGCGACGCTCGGACACGGGACCGAAGGAAGTAAAACCGGCAGGTGGGTTCGCAAATGCCCGTCTGACAGTATTGAGCCTAGGAGCTTCAGCCGGGCAACGGCCACGTTCTGACTACATGTCCCTGAATCACCCTGCCGTCTCATTTCTAAGATGAAATCAACCCACAAGGTGTGAAGAGAAATCTCTGCGCATCAAGAGAGAGGCTGTTTTTTGTTTCCCCTCAACATCTCGGAGGCTAACCTTGAAGCGCTGCATGCTATAAATACCACACCCAGCTGCGATAAAGTGACATATGGTGGAAATCAAAGAGGAGGAGGCAGGAAGGGACAACGCTGCGCCGTCCCGGATGAAAGTGCCTTGTTAGGATCTGCCTGATGGGGGTGGCGGGTGGGTGGAGGGCAGCAATGTCACCAAACTCTCCTGTTCGTCTTAAGAACCCGGGAGCTCCATATGTCTGACAGTAGGTTTCTCTACCTGGGGACAGGCACGTCCTTGCTGTGGATTGCAGGACTTCAGTAGCTTGTCCTTCCATTGTGACGACCCAAAACCTCCCCACACATTTCAAAAGACTGAGATTCAGACCGTGGCTGGCATTCATCCCGTGCGCTACACCAGGGGCAGTCTGCGCTTCCAAATCCCCCCATGAACGCACGGGACAGGCCAGAGGGACCGCACGCACAGAATGCAATGTGACCGGGAGTAACAGCAACGGTTTTCAAGCAGGAGTTCTGGACAGAGGGCGATCTCACCCACCTGGGGACCCTGAGGCGTCTGGAGACATGTCTGGCTACGCCCACGCTGGCGTTGAGTCGGTGGAGACCGGGGTCGCCGCTGAACACCCTGCGGTACAGGGGACAGCCCTCACCACAAAACAGTACCCAGTTCAGAACGTCAGCAGTGCCGGGGTTAGGGGGCCCGGCTCTAAGATGCTGGCCAGAGCCCACAAAGGTAACCACAGAGAAGATGCACCATTTCAGGCGGGGGCTGATAAGCCAAGGCCGGGGGAGGGGGGGCAGCCCCCTGCTGCTGACTTCTGTAAATAAACTTCTATTGGAATGTAGCACACTCATTGGTGTATGGAGTGTCCATGGCCACTTTGGCCAGCTGATGGCAAGGCTGGGCGGTGGTGACTAAGACCTGCTGGCTGGCTTGCAGAGGTAAACATAGTTACCATTCGGCCTGTTAGAGTTCGCCCGCCTGACTGAAGGGGCCTGTCAGAATTTGAACACATGCCTCTCGCACAGTGCGTTCAGCGGAGCAGGGTCTGCGGTTCCCCTGGCTGCTCCGATCCGGATCTGCCTGGCTGCATGCGTGACCGCCCCATGCCAGCGTGAGCAACTGTGTGCGTAACTGCATCCCCTTCCTCTGTCCTTTCTTCTGCTATCCTGGGCTTTTTCCTTCCAAATTAGCAGCTATTGGAGAATCAGCTCCCCAAGACCAGCGGCTGACAGAGAAGCAGGTGATTAACAAGCCATTAGGAGATGCACTGGCCTGGGCTGAAGGACCCGCAGGAAATCGATGAGGCCGGGCTGGAGCGGGTCCCAGCAGTACAGGAAATGCAGGCAGAAGGCAGCCAACGCGTCTTCTCCAGCAGAGCTCCCTGGCTTGAAATCATCGGTCATGATGAGGACAGGGCGGTGCATCAGCAAGCCGCTCCCTCGGCCTTGGGGTGACCCTTCCCCCTTTGTCCCAGGCCACCCGGCAAAAATGGAGAGAGTGGCCACCAGCCAATGTGGCACCCTGCCCATACACCCCCACTCCAGCATTTCGGAACACAAGAACGTTCCTCGGCCTTTCGGCTAAGATGGAGTGCAGAATACGAAAACGTCCAGATCGGTGCTTTTCAAATAGACGTTGCCAGCCATGCTAGGCTTGAAGTCAGCTTGGCGGGGGTCAGGCAGGTCTGATGAGTGACAAAGAAGAAAGGACAGAGAAACGGCATTCGTCACACAAGGAGACGGTAGCTACTGTTCCGTGAAACTTGTTTCAGATGGAAGCACACAGATGTGTGTGTGCACACACACACACAGATGGTACACGGGAAGGTGTGTCCCAGGATGCTATTTGCCTTGTGCCCTCACATCTGCATCTACCTGCAGGTCACCGTGCAGAATGTATTTCTGTGCGTGATGACGACGGTGGAGAACCTGCTTCACGTGGAACCTGGTGTCCCACTGGCGGCTGAAGCTGCCGGGACAGAGGCACCTAGTCCCCCCCTGCCATGTTGAGAAACCACAGCCCGCCATTCTCCCTGCTCGCTACGTGTGACCTAATGTCAACCAAGGGGACGCGCTGCCCGCAAGGGCTGGGATTAGTCTGTGTGACCAAGGAACCCAAGGATTTGAGAACTAGAAAGGAACTAAGGAGAGGTCACGCCCGTTTTCCACACTTTGTCTTGGAGTTGTTCCAGGGTTTGGGTTAGAACCGGAACTTGCTTTCTATTATTCAGTATTTCAACGGGTTTCTTTGTTTTGTTCTAAGTGACCATGTCTGTCCAAGTGCAGATTTTTATGCGATAGTTTTTTTTCTTCCTGATGCATTTACAACTAAGCACATAACATATGAATAAAAATGTCAATGTGCCTCCTAAAAGCAGTACGTTTGGGGAAATCTTGACTTTGCTCAACCGTCCCCAGGGGTTCTCCTTCGTGACAGGCAGAGGGTCTCCGTACAATGCGATTGGATCCCTCTCCTGCCAAGGGCTTCGCCAGGCCCCTCTGAGGAGGTCCCTGCCCACACCCGGCCACACCTGCCTCTCTAGGGCCCCTCACCAGGGCTTCAGGCAGTGTCCTAAGTGGCCCTCCTCCTTGTCACCCCAAAGCCGTTCCTACACTCTCTTTGCACGATTAACGCCTTCACCCTGCTCACCGAGTGCTCACCTAAACAGGAGCGCCCAACTCCTGCTCACCCCATGCAGACCAGCATCACTGGCACTTGACATGTCCCTGCCGGGCCAGACCCTCTCCTCCACTGGACTGTCACCCCAGGAGGGTGGGGCACACACCACATTTGGTGAATCCATGAACGAACAGACGGACAGATGGACAGATGCATGTGCCTGTTTGCGGGTGGAGACATGCAGGGCTGGCACAAGCATGTCCCTAAGGCAACCCAGTGCACCCGCAGGTGAGGACTCCCACCTCGGCATCCTGTCCTGCTCTCTCCCACACGCCAGGCTTCTTTGCAGAAACCTACAAGGCAGCCAGCCAGATGCCCCGGGAACCTGTTCCACGTTAGCCTGGCCTCTGCTGGCAAGGCCCCTACTTCCCCAGGGCCCCGGGGCCAGACCTCACCCCCGCTCCCGAGGCTCCGCGGCCAGCCAGGACCAGATCCCTCCCAGTCCGCAGAGCAGCAACGACAACTGGAAGCAAAAGGAAAATAAAACAGAGCTTAGCTCCACTGGCTCACAGTCCTCCGGAATAACCAGCCCCTGATTATCCACCTCGTTAAAGTATAAACTAATTTAATTCAATCATTTAAGCACTAGCCCGAGCCCGCACGGCCGCCACCACCAGACACCCTGCAATATTCACTCTCTGAGCGACGTGACCATTCGGCGTTTTTATTAAGAACACAGATTTCCTGCTGGTGCGGAACAGATACTCTCAGGCAGCTGTCTTGCCCCCATTGTTCCGGCCTGTCTGTGGCATCTTTATAAATTTCCCAAACAAAGCGATCACGGAAGAAACCACCCAAACACACCCGGGGTGCCGAGGTGATGGTGGTATAAACAGTTCACGGGGAGTGTTTTCTTTCCAAATTAACCACGTGTCTGAGGCTTGCAATACACAGGCAGCAAACTCCCCGTCGGATGAGGGACTTCGGTGGCATGTGGGACAGAGGACAATTGCAGCTCCACCCCCACCCAGATGTGGCCAACCTCATTACCCCGAGCAGCGTATCTAGTTGAGCATCATCTGTGTCCCTTAAAACGTGGCCACGAATGTTTTTGTGAGTAATGGCCAGAGTGGCATGGCAACTGCTATGGGCACCAAGCTGGCCGCGTCACCGCCTGTCAATCATCCACCACGAGACCGCCCGGAGGGGTGGCGCCTGCTGCTGCTCCTTGCTTTGTCCCTTTGCCTCGTCATCGTTAGCACCTGGTGACACTATTGAGGAAGACAGTGACAGGGGTCTGCTGGCAGGGAATGATTTATCCAGAGCTGCTGGGTTGCCCGCTGGTTCCGACCCGATCTGCCTGTAAGTGAATTACCGCACAGTAAGTGAGTCCATCAGTGAAGGAAAAGAAACACGAGAGAGGCACAAAGGGGTGTGTGTCTGGCTTTCCTTCAGCAGCAGAGCTCCGCAGGGCGGGCGGCGGCCTGAGTTTTCGCCGTGGCGAGGGCTCACTCTTGTACGCGCAGGTGGCTTTTACACCCGAGTTACGAGCAGTGCGGGGAGAACCAGAAGGAAGCCCACAGCCCCGCAGCGGGAGACAAGGCACACTCAAGTAGAGGGCTAGAAAGTCCAATTTCAGTGCCGTTTCCCCTGGGGTCACGCCCATCGCCCACTGGACACCACCCTTCTCTGCCCCTCGGATCTGCAAGGTCTCCGCATGGCCAGCCTGGAACCCGCCGGAGGAATTGCCGCGATGCCAGCTGCCCCGTTCCAGGATGTTCTAACAGAGGAGGCTCGGCTGCCCCCGATCACTGAGTAACATCATTCGAGACTCTCCATGCCTCTGGAAGACAGTTCACCTGACAAGTGACCTTCTGTGCCCCAGGCACTCTGCTAGGGGCTGCGGAGGCAAGATGAACCGGCTCAGCCCCTGGCCGTCGACACCAAAAGGTAGAGTGGACTCACAGGGGAGACAAGGCACAAGTCACAGGCTGTGTCCCCAAACGTGACGGGCAGACTCGGAGAGCCCGAAGCAGAAGGAGCTGACGTGGCTGAGGTATGTTGTATAAAAATCCCCTTGCCGCCGTGTGAAGAACAGGTACGGGATGGGGGCCAAGTGGGCGGCCAGCACGCCGGCCTGAGGCGGCTCTGGCTGGCGGCGATGGAGGCTGGGTGTGAAGGACGGTGGGAGGGTGCCAGCCTGGGGTCGGGACAGAGCAGACAGAACTCACCGGGCGACTCGGTGTGAGAAACCGTGGAGGCTTGAGGGCTTGGGTGGACAGAGGTGGCGTTTACAGAGACGGGAATGCTGGGGCAGAGCACGTGACCTCTGGGCTCCCTTTTGTGGGGTGGGCTGGCCATTGAGATGCCCAGCAGACACCCCAAGGGAAACATCCCCCATGAGCTGGACTGACAAGAGGGGGACCTGGCAGAGGGCTCTGCGATTCCCCCCACGGGGTGAGCACCAACACCTGTCAGGCCCTGCCTGGGTCCCCCCTGCACCCCCACCGCTCTCTTCCTTACTGTCCACACTGAGCCCCGCAGTCACCGTTCTGTCCTTTGAGTTTGCCAAGCTTGTGTCTGGTCCCGACACCCGGCTCACCCTCCCCTCCGATCGATCGCCATGTGGCCAGATGCCTCCTGTTACGAAAGCCAGAGTGTGAATATTTTGGCCCCGGCAGGTTGAGAGGCCTCATTAAAGACATGAGATCAGGACTCACACGACGAGAGAGGAAATCAGCTCCCACACGAGGTCACAGACACACTGAGGCACACTCCGTCACTAGCAGAGCCCTGAGTGGCAGTGGGGGGAGGCCACAAGCCCACGGGGGTCTTCTGCTGCTGCTGCTCAACACTGTCCTGGGGGCAGGGACACCGCCAGGGGCAAGGCAGGCAGGAACGGGTGTGGCATGGTTCCTGTGAACACCTTTTCTCCATGCTGCAAGGTGAGTGTTGGGATTTTCAGGGGTCGTACACTCCTCTTTGGTGGTTTTTTTTAAATCATTAAGAAATGGATGAACCGTCCTTAGCCTGTGGGCTGTGCAGACACATGGCAGGCTAGATCCTGCCCTCCGGCCACAGTCTGCCAACCTCAGAGCGGCTGGCAACCCCAGCGCCCGGCTTGGCTACTGTTACTTCAAGGTGGGGTGTCCAGAGGTACAGGACCCCTGTATTCACCACGTAACCTTTGATTAAAGGGGGGTGCCCTCCACTCTAGGTTTTGCTGGCTCTCCCCCTATGCTGGGCCAGGGAGGCTGGGATGGAAGGGACCCAGCTCTCATCCTAGAGGGCATTCCAGTCCAGGGCAGTATCAGCCTCGGGGACACACGGTGTGAGTTCATGGGACAGGAAGCTGCTTTTCAGGGCCCAGATACCACTCCTCTGGGGGTGGGTGAGCTTCATTAGAGCACCCCAGGCATTCGGGGCAAACCTCTGACCCAGAGAAAGCCCTCAGAGCCTGCGGCCGCTGCCCGGGTGCTAAGCCTATGAATGTGGCCACAGACATGGTGTGGGGCCTGACCTGGGCTCTCGCTCATTAGCATGTAGATGCTGAGGGGGCTACCTGAGGCCGCTGGGGGACCCCTGGTGCTACTGAGGGACCTGCCTGTCCCTCCCTCCCAAAGTTTCCCCATGTTCCCTCTGCTCGTGTGTGAGAAACCCACAAACAACCCTGGTTACCCCCTGTGGACGGTGCTGTCCAGTGTGAGGGTGTTCTGGATATAAAGGGGTGCTCTGACACAAGATGCCAGGATGAAGCACCTGCCCTGCAGGTGCAGGCAGCTCCTGAGACTCCGAGACCCAGTGCAGAGCCACCGGGTCAGCTCGGTTGGGCCCAGCCCCGTCTGCAGCGTGGGGAGGGGGAGGAATGTGGCCTGTGCATTTGTGTATTTTCGGTTCCGATTCCGTGTAGACCTGATGAATCATCTGCTTTTAAAATGAATTCTACAAATGTCAGCAGGTGAAAGGATATCATGGTGTTCCACTTTATATTCGTTTAGTACAACATTTAAAATAGGAAACGGCTCTCTTTTAATCACCTTGCCCTAATTTTAATCTGCCACCCAGCAACAAATGTGTACTTCCCAGAAATACCATTTAACCCCGAGAGGAAATGCTGGAAGAAATGCTGCTGCGCAGATGCACGTGCTCTGTCCCCTAAGAGCTCGGGCTTCCTCTGCGAAGGCGCTGTAGGCGTTAGAAACGTCAGAGCAAAGCGGAGAAGCTGGAAGACCAACAGCGAGAGGAACGGAGGTGGCGGTGGAGGCGGGAAGAGAGGAAGATGAATTGGAAGGCACCCCGAACGAAAGGAATAGAGGGGGCACGGGTCCAGGGCTCTCAAATAGAGATTCTACCCCTACACAGAGCTAGCAAATGCGGTGGGCGGCCGAAGGCAGGAAGCCCCGCCTCCAAGGCACAGAGCCCAGGTGAGGTCAGCAACGCACCTTTTCAGACACGGGCGACTGCTCCCTTCAGCTGCGCCACAGGAGTTCCGTGTGAAGGTGTCCCTGCCAAGGCAAGAGCAGTTCCGCTCAAACTGATTTAACCAACCAGGGACCGTGTCACTTCCAAGGACAGGCAGCCCGATGGCTTCAAAGCCGCTCACCAAGGACTCCACCTCCTTTCCTCTCTCCTCTCTCCGTGCCCCAGGCTGGCTTCAAGCCTCAAGCTGGCGGGCACATGGCTTCTGACATCCAGGTGTCCCATGGGACACAATGACACCCAGAGAAAGCAAGGGAACTTTCTCTCAAGTGAGATGGATTGATACCCGTGGCCATTCCTGAATCAAACGGTTGTCCCGAAGGGTCATGACAGCCCAGGTGAGCTCCAGCCAATCACGAGAGCTGACTCCCAGCCACCTGACAGGCCGTCTGGGATGCCAGGCCCTGTAACACACTCAGGGAATCTCAGCCCCAGCCAACACCTCTGTAACTGCACAAGCACCAGGAGAGAGCCAGTCAGCCACGCTCGGTCCCACCGAGTCACGAGCAAAGCTAAACAAGTGGTTTACAAACAACCGCAGCAGCCAGGACACCAGCCACGCCGGCTTCTGCAGCCAGAGGAGGAACCCACGTGCCGGGAGGCGCAAGTTGGGTAGGGCAGCAGAGCCCAAGAGCCTGGCCCAAATCGGGGTCTGTCACGAGGGGTGAGAGGGATGCTGGGAAGCCCCCCCCCCCCCCGCAGTGTTTTCTACGACCGTGACAAATTCACACCTTAACCGCCCGTGAGTTGTTTGCGCAGAGCGTTAGCCCAGTGCCGGGCGGGTAACGAGGACTTGATGGATGATGGGTGTTTCGATTATTACTCTACATGTAAATGTGCTGCAGAGTTTCTCACGCGCCTTTGCAAGAGTCCGCAAGAGAAATTCGGTTATCTTGTCCACGTCCTTGTCGATCCAGAGGATAAAACATGCGCAGAGGCAGAGATCAGTCTTCCCTTCAGCGGAGAGGCGCCCCCCAGCCGAGACTTCCTCATGCCTTTTGTCTCCTTCCCCACCTCCTGACGCATGGTGCCCGCACATCCTTCTTCCGCCTTCACAGCAGTCTCCCCTCATGTTGGAACTTCCATCACGTTTGAGCACTCGGGTGTCCAATCCGGCCAGGACAGCCTTCTCATCCTGGTTTCCGTTCATGGCCAGCAAGCCAGCCCTCCACCACCTCTTCCTCCTCATCTGAAACAGCTCCAGACCCTGAGGGCCGCCACTCCGACACACACACACCAGCCACACTCACCCACCTTTCCTGTGTGCTGCCTAAAGCACTTGGGTCCCGTCTGCTTCCAATTCCAGAGTGTGCCCGGCGGTAGGTTTTAACCAAGCACAGCTGCCACCATCCTTCCCGTCCCTCCTGTATCTCCGCCCACCAGGAGTCAGCGGTCCCCTATCCTGGGCTCGGGGCTGGCCCAGTGACTTGGCTTGGAGCCTGGCAGCTTCTGCATTTGTTCTCTCGAAATCCTGAGCTGCTGCGTAAGGACGCCCCATGACTATGCGGGAGAGACCATTGGGAGGGAGAGAGATGCCAGAGGTCAAAGAGGACAAGGAGAAAGCCCCAGGTGAGCAGCCAGATGGGGTGCGGCCACCTCGGAGCCTGCAGCCCTGATCGCAGCTGCCGGAGGAAGCCTGGCCCACGATGCTGGATGCAGGCACCAGCATCCTAGCAGAGCCCGGTCTCAGCGGCCCAGGCAGCCGGGAGCTGGGGCAGAACACTAGGCAGCAGCAGGAAATGCAGACAGCGGAACCTCCTCGGTGGAGACTCTTGGCCGTGCTGCAGTGAGGGAGGGACCAGCACGTCTTGTCTCGCATTTCTTTGGACGGGAAGGCATGTACCTGGCCCACAGCACAGGCACAGCCTCGTCCCAAAGGTTCTCATACCCACGCACTGAAACTCCCTAATTGATCAGCTATTTTTCTTTATGACAACGTGCCTCTGCCACTTACACGTTTACTAGAAAACGAAACTTGCTGTGACTAGTATGCATGGAAAACTGGCATCCCTGGACAAAGACGGAAGGTGTCCATGCCAACTTAACATGCAACTGCTACCATTTAAAGTTACTGACCCGCAGACGCTTGGCAATGCACGAGCCCCACCCTGGAACGCCATCGAGGGGGACCCCTGTGAAAACCGCACCCCTTCTGCTCGGCCTTCCCTCTCTCTGCAATTTATTTCTAGGTGTAAGAGACGTCAAAGGATACTTGAGAAAGATTAATTTTTGTTTGAATTTTCGTTCTTTGTACGTATCACCGTACTTTTAAGTTACCGTATTTTACTGCTTGCTGAGTTACCTGACTACCCACGGACCAGCTCCCTCGGAACCTTCTCCGTCTGTTCTGCTCGGTGTGGAGAGATTGCACTTAGTAGGTGCCTCGCGAACATTAAGTAAAGGAGCGGATGAATCCGTTCATGGCTCGCGGCCCCAGGCTTCTCACTCGGCCCACCGATCAGGAATAAACTTGTTTGATTATAAAGTCTCTCCTGGGAAATTTCTTTCCCATAAATCAATACTGTCTGCGCAAACCCGACGTGAGACGCCTTCACATTTCAGTGGGTATCGCAGCACATTTTGGATGGAGTATTTATTTTCTGCCAAGGAACAATAGGTCTGATGACAAATGCGTGCCCTGAACCGCTGGAATGTGTGCGGAAGAAAAATGCCTGATTAATCAGACCTGAGAAACACGCAGCCCTTCCTCCCCTCGGAGGGCATTGGGGTGGCGGGCGGGGGGTGGGGGGGTACATGCACAAGTTAAAGTGGAGGAAGAGGATCAATTTCTTAGGAATCTGAAGGCACAGGGAGCCCGACAGAAGTCAAAGGCACATTTTTAGCCCTTCCAGCCTGTTTCTCTGCATTTTCCTCACTTGGGGAACCAGGAAAAAACCCTCCCCCTGTCCATCCATCATCTCGTTGTGTCTCCCTGCAACACGGACAGAAAACGGAATTATGTCAACACACTACTTTTTACAAAGTGTTTTCTCTGAGAGGGAATACCACCTCAGGAGCCCCAAATCTACATTCTTTGCAAAAGTAAATGGCCAATACCCAGCAGCCCCGATAGGGAGGTTTCCACGGGGCTTCTGCTCGCCACGAATGTGCCGCCAATGGAAAACTTCGGATCCGTTTTTGTTTCCAATAAAAATCTTGCTCAACAAACTCATGAATATTCATGCCTTCGGCTTCCTTCCAGATAAAAACAACAGGAGCCCAACGCAACAAGGAAAAAAAACCGGAGTTCACTCAGCTGCACAAAGGTTTGAAGGGCGAGATTTTATGTTTTCAGACATGTGCATCTGTTAAAAAAGAGAAAAGAAAAAGAAAACAGAATGCGCAGTAACCGGAGCAGGAGGCGTGCCAGGGTCGGCAGCAGCAGGTCTGAAATCACGGTTACTTACTTCTTCACCGACGTTGCCAGGTGCACCATACCTGAGCGTCCGCCACCTCGTTGGCCACCGGTGCCGCGCTTTCTGGAAATGGGTGCTGCCTGATCTCTTTAGCTTCAGGTCTTATCTATACATCAGTAGGTCGATGAGCTAATTTCTAATTTTCTTACACATATTAAAATAAATCGTAATTTATAAAATAGAAGATGGGCCTCCCCGTAGTAACTGGAATTGGGTGTGTGGCCAGGGCCCTGCTGACCACACCTGGACAAAGAATTCTCTACCTGAATGACAGGCATTCCAGTGACCTTTCACCTTCATGTCCCAGTTCTGTAAGGTGACCCCACCTGCTGAGGGGCGGAGCGGGCACAGCGCTGCTGAGACCCAGCCTGATCTGAAACCTTGTCCTTGGTGAGGCTCCACCCACGCCAGGAGCTGGGCTCACCCCCCTGTTTATTCTAGACCTGGGATAGACCCAGAGTCAGGGTCAAGGTCAGCCTCTCCCGGATGCTCCGTGCCAACCAGGGTGGTAGCCACCAGCCACATGTGGGTCTTTAAGTGAAAATGAATTAAAATTAAACATAATTCAAACCCCAGGACCTCCGTCTTGCCTGCCACACCCAGGTGCCTGTGAACCAGCCCTGGTGAGAGGCTGCCGTGTGGCACAGCACGCCCCTGGGCTGTCCCCATCCTCACCGAAGTCCCCCTGGGCCACCCTGGCTCCAGGAGGCTGGACACATGCCTGCCACACCCTGGGCTACTTTCAGAAACTGGCTTGGCAAATCCAAGCCCCCACACCCCTCTCCAGGCACTGTGGAGTCCCCGAATCTTCATGGGCATGGTGCCTATTTTCCTGGAAGATTCCGGAATCCACTGAGCATTAAACTCTTCTCCATTTTTCAGGAAGTTGCCTCTTTTCTACTTGTGTGTGGCCCGCACACCTCTGTCTCCCCGCAGAGTTTCCACAGGGAAGCTTCCGGTCCTCTGTACACCTTACTGGCCGCACAGCGAGAAGACACCTGTGGTGTTTGAGACGCAGGGCGGAGCCTGTACTCCCAGGGGTGCCCAGCCCGGGGGGGGGGGGGGGGGGGGGGGGGGGGCGGCGCGCCACATGCTCTCCTGAGCACTGCTCTCCCCGCCTCCCTAATGGGACCGTGATAACATCGAACAAGACTGAGATTTCGCCTTGGCTCCGAGCCAAATGGAGGAGTCCTCCTAATGCACCGTGAACAGACCCAGAGCCTGGACTAATGAGCAGCTCTCTGGTCTGTTTCTGGCGGCAAAATAGGTTAACACAATTAACTGCTTGAAGCGAGACGGAAGCCCACTCAGCGCCGAGCCTCGGACATGGGGCAGGAAAGGAAATGCCTCCAGGGGTCAGCAGAGCATTTAACGGAGCCAGGCAGGCTCTTCTGGGAGGTCCTGGAGGGGGAGTGGGGGAGGGGGCTGACAGCAGGGAGCAGAGTGCCCCTCTCTCCCCCAAAATAGCCACAAGTGGGATCCAAATTTTAAAGTAGAAAAGTGGGCTTACTTTTCATATCTTCTGGTTTTTAAGAGAAAACAGAAAAACAGACTCCTAAATAAAATTTGTTGGTGTTTACAATACTACACTTGTCCAACAAACCACATCCTCAGGGCACCACACCCTGAGCCAGGCGCTGACACAAGCGGCCCATGGTCCCACGGGAGGGAGCAGTGACGTGCACTCTGGAGCCCCGGCCTGACCCGGGCAGCCCTGGGTTAGAGCCGCTGACAAGGGGATGCATTCTGTGTTTTTGTATAAAGATTTTGTTTATTTACTTTTAGAGAGAGGGGAAGGGAGGGAGAAAGAGGGATAGAAACATCAATGTGTGGTTGCCTCTCGCACACCCCAACTGGGGACTTGGCCTGCAACTCAGGCAAGTGCCCTGACTGGGAATCGAACCAGTGGCCCTTTGGCTCCTCAGGCCGGTGCTCAGTCCACTGAGCCACACCAGCCAGGGAGCGTTCCATGTTTTAAAGATCCCTCCGATGACCTCAAAGGAAGCAGAGCTTTCTTCAGGAAGGTGTGTCCCAAGGGACCACATCACAGAGCAACGGGTCAGCAGATAGTGATGTTTTCTGTAAACGTGAGCTGCAGTCTCCGGTCCTCCACGCACTGTTCCCACAAGGGGTGCCCCCTGAGTGACGCCCCAGTCCAGGTCTGAGGATGCTCTTAAGGTCAGGTGACAGAGGAAGAAAGGCTGGTTGATGTAACTTGAAGGCAGTAAGGTCACGGAGAGCCTTCCTGAGAACATGGATCCCACCTTGGAGGACACCAGGGTGAGGGGACTCAGCCACAGGCCAGTGAGGTCCTTGGGCTGAGCGGGAGAGCCGGCTAGAAGCTGGGCCTTGGCTCCCCAGCCCACCGCCTCCTCCCCCCACGCACACCCTCCCCTGCTCCTTGTGGGCCCCACTTCAGGACCCCTCCTGCCGAGACGAGGCTGCGCCCAGCGGGCCCTGGGGACAGCACAAAGGGCCGATAATGCAAAAAAGGGCTCTCCCCAGGAACACAGGCAGCGGGAGATGCAGTAACAGTGAGCGTGCCAGGCAGGGTTTAAACAAGGGGCTGCAATCAGAATGCTTTTGAAACAGCAAAGCCTGCTTTGCCCTCTCCCAGATTTCTGAATCAATTAATAGCGCTCCCGGCTGCAAGACATTAATGGTTCAAATTTCCGATGCGTCGCACCCCGCAGTAATGGCGTGACACCAAACCAAACCAACGAGCGGGCACTCCCGGCCCCTGCGGCCGGAACGCGACGCTCTCACGGGATGGCTACTCGGCCGCTCCGCTGGCCTCCCCGGTCCGAACAGGCCCGGGTGCAAAGGGGCGCACGGCTCAGGCCCCCCTACGCCCGCATTAAACTGTTTGCTACGATCTGGGGACTCGAAAACGAAGGGGACTCGCAAACGGGTGGAAGAGCGCGGCCGCCTGCCTCCCTGCGCACAGCTGGAGTCGCTTTCTCAGGACGCGGTCCCCAGCAGGCGGAGGGCGCTCACGTGGCAGGAAGCGGCTGCCTGGCAACCAGGACGTGCGGTGGGGAGCGGGAGGGGCCAGGGGCGGGAGCCCGTATTTCTCCCCTTCTTCCCCAGCAGAAGGAAAATGCTTTCTTTTCTGGGTTCCAGAAGAATCCATTTAAAACAAGCTGCAGAGAATGAAAACAAACCTCTCCTTTGGAGACATGCGGCGGGGACACGAATGTGGGACAGAAGGTGGGAAGAGGAGTCTCCAGAACCTTCCGAATTAGCTCCCGAGTCGCAGCTGAGGCAGACTTGGTGGTTTCTTAGGGTTTCGTCCTGATGACCGGTCTGAGGACAGTCCAGTCATTCCTGAGGGCCCCACTTGACCCTGCCGGCGCCGGCCGGGTTGGAAATGAAGAGGCAGTGATTATCCAGGGCAAGCCAGGCACCTGGAAATTGCCTTCGAGGGCCTCTCATGCCCTCAGACATAAAGGGACGAGGGGGGAAGCGCTTCCTACCTGAGATGGCGTTAGAACGGCATGCGTGGAGGCGGCGCTGGGTCACTGGACAGCTGTGCGAGAGGCCAAACCTCACCCAGCAGGGGCGGGTTTATTCTGCACACGGCTGAGGCAGGGTTCCCAATCTTAGCTTGCCCTGTCCCCCCTTGTCCCCTCCCCCAGCACCATCTGGAGCCCCCCAGGGGCCCGGGGCAATTGTACAGACCCAAGGAGGCCACAGGGGAGGGCCCTGAAATCCGTCTTCCATTCAGTGGGCCGGAACGTGGGAGCGAGCCTGCTCCCCAGTTCAAGCCCACCGAGAATGTGGCCTGGTCTGGAAACAGGGCCTTTTCAGATGAGCCTGGTTGAGGATCCGTCAATGCCATCGGTCTGGATTAGGGTGGGGCCTAAATCCAAGGTCCCAGGTCCCTTGTGCGAGGAAAGAGAGGGAGACACAGGCACAGAGGAGAAACAGAGGAAAGGTCCCTGTGATGACAGGGGACAAGATGGGAGTGACGCGGCCCTAAGCCAAGGACACCAAGGATGGTCTGCGTCTGGAGGAGGCAGGAGGACCACCCCCTGGAGCCTGCAGGACAGCTTGGCCCTGAGCCACCTTGACTTCTGACCTCCGGCCTCTGCTGTGTGAAGTCTCGCAGGCCGGGGCGATTCCCTACAGGAGCCGAGGGAACTCATTCTTCTGCTCTGAGCCACGACTTGCATGAGGGGACCCGACACGGAAGCCCGGGCACAGTCGGGTCCCCAGGCCCACGTGGCGATGCCTGAGGAGGGATCCTGTCACCCACGTTTATAAACTGAGAGACTGAACCTTAGAAGGCCCGCATTTCCAGCTTCTCTCCAGAGCCGATGCGGCTGGAGGCCCTGGTATCACGTGACAATCACGCGTGACAATGACGGCTAGAGCAGAGAAGTGGCCGCTCTCTCTGGAGAAGGCTCGGAGCCACCTTGGAGGCATCCCTATCACGGCGGGTCCACATCGGACCGGCCGCTGTGGGACGCGGGAGTTCGTCTTAGAACTCCGTTCATATGACCGACCATTTCCACTAGATTTCGGGCTGATCGGGGGCTAGCTTGTTGCTGAGACCCTCTCATGTGACCTCTTCCCGCTCCTTGTCCCCCCACATAGCTTCCGTCGCCTGTGTCCCCTCGCCAGCGGCCACGGCCACCTTCAGCCTGACTACAGCCAGCGGGTCCCGGCGCTGGCCATCCTCATTCATCAGAAATGTCGACGTGGCTCCCAAACAGCGCACAGCACTGAGTCTAGCAAAGAAGCTCTGCAGCGTCAGCGGCCAAGGCTCAGCCTGGCGAGACCCGAAGGATGCTCTTCTGTGTGGGAGAAGCAGCTTTGCATTTGGTCACTTGGTGGAAAAACTACTCTGCACAGATTTCAAAACTGACTGGTGGTTGTGGATCAGGGTGATATTTGCCCCTCAGAAGACAACTGGCACTGTCTGGAAACCTTTTGGCTGTCACGCAGGAGCAGGTAGGGTCCAAGGGTGCTACCAGCCCCCTCCACTGCACAGCACGGCATGGCACAGCCCCCCAATGGAGGGTTCTCTGGTCCCCAGTGAGAAGCCCTGGTGTGGACCGGACCACTCTGCCCACCGGTCACCTCCTTGCACCATGAGACTCGGACGTCTGACCGTTGACTGCGTGTCACCTTGTGGTGGCATCGCGATGCAGTGTGGTCTGTCGCGAGCAGACACCCTTTACGGCTCTCTCGGCATCCCTAATGCCCGTCACTGGGCTGCAGGATTCCTGACTGGTTACAGCAGGAGGCTGCATCTTGGTCTTGGGAAACAACCGGACCGCAAATCAGACAGCCTTTGAACTGAATGCACGCTGCTGCTTTGTGCCTCTGGAAGAGAGGGTCGTTTGTGAAAATGACCTTGTAAGGGAGGCCACGTAGACAGCAGTGGCCCTATAAGCCCCCGAGAAGTCCAGGCTACCTCTGACTACCCCAGCCTGGCCAGCAGAGCTGCAGGGCCAGGGGGCCATAGCAGGTGTCTGTGGATTTCACAGCCCAGAGACGTCTTTGGAGGACTGTCCACAAGCCCCCCATGAATTCCCCAGGAGGAAGCTTCTGGTGACAGCCCACGCCGGCTTCCCCTGAGCCCTGACTGGCAGCCGTGGGTGGAGGCTGCCGCATGTCCTGGGAGGAGAGATTGGTGCTTCCCGAGCCTCCGTGGGCCTCATACAAAGGTCACTATTTTTGCCACATCTGTGGGCATCCTCTGCAGTGGCTTACTGAATAATTTTTCCTTAAAACACTTAAATTAAAAATTAACGTGCTGGCCAGCTAGCTTAGTTGGTTAGAGTATTGTCCCAGTACACCAAGGTTACAGGTTCGATCCCCAGTCAGGGCACATACAAGAATCGACCAGTGAATGTGTAAATAACACCACAAGTGGAACAACCCATTGATCTCGCTCTCTCTCAACATTAATAGATACAAAAATTTAAAATTAAAATTAATTAAATGACGACGAAACACACTCTCAGGAAAGGGGAAACCTGCTTCTCCCAATGCACCCCCACCACCGCAGTCCTGGCAGCTGCCCCACATGCCCGATGATGGGAGACAGCACTGACTGCCCCTCCGCTACCTCTCCCTCTGTTCCCCCCGGCCCCCCGACTCTGGCCCGCAGCTGGGAGGCTCAGACAGCAGAGACAGGGCTGTTGCCCTCCACGGCACCCAGTGGCGTCCAGCCCAGAACCACGGGGTCACACCCTCTGTGCTCTGAAAGCCCATGTCACTCTAAAACATTTTTTTCCTCTTTAAACAGAATCAGGGCAAAGCGCGAGTAGTCTTGAGCATAAACTATGTATCCATGTTTGACAGGCAGTGTCTGCTCCTGCCCCATAGATCTCCCAGCTCCAGGAACTGGCGATGGGTCTTTAAACACAGCCTCACTACATTGTAACAGCCAGCCCTCCCGGAAGCACTTCTAGGTGCCGGACACTTGGGAGCCTCTCACACCTGGGTGCACTGAGGACTCTGGAATTTTCTAATTTACTGGCTCTGCTCCTGGTTCCCTGTTTTACTTCCAAATCCAGGGCCGATCTCCTCATTTTTGGTGGAATGACGTAAAACCAAGAGTGCGGAGGGACATAGTGAAAACAGAAAGATGTTCCAGATCAGCGTCTTCCCCAGGAAGGCAGGAGGAAGAAGCCTGGACCATTTTATCTGCATAGTTGCAGGTTCAATCCCCGGTCGGGGCACGAATCAAACATCAATCAGTGGGACAGCAGATTATAAAGCTGTAAAGTGAAGACACTTTGAGAAAGTCACGGACAGGCCGACTGGGAGCTTACCCCTCGGCACACAAAACTGGGGCAAGGGACGCGGGCTGGCCGCTGGGGCTGCCAACGGGATGGGCCAACCCGACCTCTTGTAAAAGAGGTGGGATTTCATAAGGCTGACAAATGTGATATTGTAAAAATCCCCCACCACACCCCAAAAACACCCTCCGAGGAAGGACTGCGGAAGTCAGCACACTCGAACACAAAAACTCTGAAGATGACGGCAACAGGCAGCTCAGGCAGAACTTTCAAAGCCGAAGGAGGAAGAAGCGCCTGGGGACACCCACTGCACCCTCACCCTGTCCTCGCAAAGCAGCGGGAGCTTTCAGACGACATTCTTACGGTCGCGCAGCAGGACGCTCGCCGCAACCGGAGTCGGCCATCACCAGCTCCGCTGCCACGTTGCAGAGATCTGCCCGAGCACCTCCTTCTTCACGTGATTAATTTTTATTCTAAAAAGCGCCGAGCACAGCTGCGACCCTAACCTAAGCCCTCCTTAACGATACCAGGGACAAAAAAATAAACACTGACTTTTAGCGTCTTTATCTTCGGAACAAATCTCAATCAAATACTCTTTTCCATGATTATGAGGATTCTGGTCCCCATTTTAAGAGGATTTGCTTCAAGAGGCCCCCTCTCCCCCCCATATTAATTATCCTCAGATAAGAGGCGCTTCCGCACGGAAGTTCAGACTCCTCCATTACCGGGACGGCAGGGCCGCGCTGTGAAAACTCCGCGAAATCTGCTGAGCCAGCAGTGCTGGTGGGAGGCGCGTTATTCTGTCGTTTTCATTTCTGTTTTTCTTTCTATGAGACGGAACACCTCTGCTGAACAATTTTCTGTCGGGCAGGTTCTTTAGACCATTGCCAGACTATCCTCCCGAACCTGGGTTTTCCCAGCCACTGACCCGAGATATTCAGCCTCGCCGCCAAACGTGCACACGGGCCTGGCCCCTGGCTTTGGCCCCAGGCTTGCCCCGAGCGAGATGCCACACCGCCTGCACGTCAGCTTGGAGCCCCCGCCCACGGGCTTTCCGCCCCGCACACGGCGTCTGCGTGTCTCCCAAACAATTCAGAGCTCAAGAAAAACCACACCCCTCTCAAGTCCGATGGTAATTCAAGATAGAGAGCAGTTTCATCTTGCCTCTCTTAGGTCTAGTGTCTACCCTCTTCCCCTGCCCCCAGCACACAGGTAAGCCTGTGGGCAGGTGAGTGATTTAGCTTCTACGTGAAGGAGGCGGGCACCTGGAGGTCAAGAACATCGGCCCTTCTGGAATATACAAGCCCGAGCATCCAGTACAACCTGCCATAGGGCAGCCACGCCTCCTGTGGGCCACTCTGGGCACCTACCTCAAGGTGAAGAGGTCCACGGTGGCGTTGCTGGAGACGGTGATGTAGGCCGTGACCACATCCCCTTGTTTGACTGGCTGGGAGGGCAGCCAGATGGCCACGTTGCCATCCAGACGCAGCTCGCTGAGCTGGTCACTGCTGTCTGGGGCCTGGTGGAGGCCCACGGTGCCAACCCTCTGCAGGTGCGGCATGCTGTCCTCCAGGCCATCCTTCCCTGGGCGGATGGCATTGCCCTTCCTGATGTCCCCGCCAGCACAGTCCCCGTGCTCATCGCCTGCATGCACGGCATAGTACAGCTCCACGGTGCTGCCCTCGGCCGCGGGTCCCGGCTTCCTCCGGCCGGCCACCACCGTGGGGGCGTTGAACCAGCTGGCCAGCAGCCGCAGCTCGGCCACGCACAGCCCCAGCTCACCTCGTGGCCGGCAGCCGCCCCGCACCTCCCGCGTCTCCCGGAAGGCGAACACGCGCAGGCAGGGCAGCTGCTCTGTGGGGCTGCGCTCAGCCCAATCGCGGCCCACAACATGGAACAGGATCTGCACAGTGGGCCGGGACGGGTAGATCTTGTCCTGCAGGATGTGGGCCTTCAGCTTCCAGTTGAAACCAAACTTATCAGTCGGGCCCAGAAAGTTCGAAGTCAATGTCAACTCCAGAGGTACGACCTTCTCCACGGAGAAAGGCCCATAGCTGGCATTGAGCAGTGGGGGCCTCCTGGCTCTGTAGGTGAAGAACGGCTCCACCCTGGACCGCAGGCTGCAGTTGCGTGAGAAGTCCTGGCGGGCTTCCCGCAGGAAGAAGGCGGTCTCTGCCCCAAGGACACGGTAGCTCACGGGCAGGTAGGGGGGCAGTGAGGAGAACCGCTGCATGCTGTCGGGGGCCCCTCGGCCCTCTATCACTGCAGGGGGCAGAGAAAGAAAGAGAAAAGGGAGATGACTACCAGGCTCCTTAGAAGTCTTTAGGTCCATCACCAATTTAGAAATGAGGACACACTTCCTGGCATCCACGTGCCTACAGCTTTCATGATCCTTCTGCAGTCAGTCGCTAAGGGGCTCTACCTGCTCCCCAAATCTCACACGTGTGTTAGGGTGACACCCAGGAAACTGAGATTTCTTCTGGCTAAGAATCCTGCACAGTGGCAATTTCTCATGGTTCGACCCTAAGAGAACATGAGCAAGGTTCCCACGGGCGTGAGGCGAATACATTCATTCACGAACTGTGTGCTGAACACCTTTGTAATGGCACAGGGCAGGCAAACAGGCCCAGGGGCCAGAGCAGCCCGTCATCAAAGCCACGTGCCACCAGGAATTTCGTGTGCAAACAAACGGCTCTGGGACAACGGGTAGCCGTTTGGGGGAAAAAAGAAAACACAGGAACGTCCACGTCCGCACGTCACACCACATGCAACAACATGCTTCAGATGGTCTGCGAGCTCCATGTGTGGAAACACAGTGGTCTCTGTACTAGACGGGTGGGCTCCTTCACAGCCTGGGCATAGGAAACGCTCCTGAGTACGACTCCACAGCCAAATGCAATTTAAAAACGACACGTTTGCCCATAAAATTTTTTTAGAAGTCTTTTGCAGAGCTAAACGATAAACAAGAGCATCATCAAGTCAAAAGAAAAACGGCGAATCAGGAGACAGTGCAAACCACTGACGCATGGCGCTCACCCCGCCTGCAGGCAGGTTCGGGGCTGCCCACAGAATTTCAGAGGGTCACCGTGAGTGGGGACCGTGTTTAACACCAGGGGGTTTCTGGGTGTCCAGCTTCCCCTTAAACATGGGAGGAACTGGCGGTACCAAGGCTTCACACCCACAGAGCAAGAGCAGGACAAGATCCTCAGCAGGCCCCTTTGCTCAGCCACTGGCGTGACCTTCTGGTGCCGCTGAGCTTGACACCCCCAGCAGGGACTTCCGGGCAGGGAAGTCAATGGACACTGGGGGCAGAGGTCAGGATCAAGGCAGGAAAGAGCCTGACTCATCTTCCATCTGTCTCTGTCCATCACTGATACCGATAGCAGTATAGCCAGCAAGGTCCTTGCCTTTGGGAGGGTGTCCCCTCTGCAGAACCCCCATGAGCTGATATGTCCCTGGTTGGGGGCTCCATCAAGGAAGGACTCACTACACCCCTAGGGCACAGGGGGTCAGAGTGCCTCAATGCTGAGTCTGCAGAGCCCAAGAAAGCCCATCACCTTGCAAGACTAGAAACCCAAACTAGCCCCATCCAGGTACTGTCCAAGATGGTGCATTCCCCACCTTGCCCATGGCACTCACGGCCCAGCAGCAGGTGGGCAGCCTCGTGCACCTCTCCCCTGGGCAGTCCCCCGATCCTGCTCCAGGGACTCTGGCTACAGGATCAAAGCTGCCTTTCCTGCTGCAGCCAAAGGGACGTGGGTGGTCACAGTGGCTTTTCAAAGACATGGCATTCATCCCTACTGTTTGCCCAGAGGCCCTGTTCTGACATCCTCCCAAGGCACCACATTCCAGAAAGGGCCTGGCCGTAAAGCCTTGAAAGTCATTCACAATTTGAGCAACTTGTAATATTTTGTAAAAACCGATGGACTAATTGCCACATCACATGCTTTTATACTGATGTATTCATCCCTTTCCAAGAAAGCGCTTACATCTTGAAATGTAGAGATTCAGAGCCTCGTCCTTTGGGGAGAGTAGTGGGCTGAGGGCTCTCTGAAGGAACAGGGAGAAGTTGCTAAGGTCCATCTTTGTAGGGAACATTCCACAATGGGGGGCGTTTCTCAACAAGCTTCCTTATCATGCTCTTCCTACACAGTAGGCTTCCTTTTTTCTGCTTTCTTGTCTTTTTCCAAGAGAAAATAATGCCTCCAAAATAACCTTTTGCTTTTAAGCAAGAGTGGAGTTTGTTTCCTATAAAGTGGGAGGGGCTTGCTGTTTCCTCTCAGGGTTCTTACGTCATTCAAGCAGGTCGTCCTTCACCCTTCATAGGAAGCCACGAGTACCTGGGTCATACTTTCTGGCTGAACCTAGTTCTGAGGTTTTCCAGTTTAAGAGAGATCTAATTTTAGCTAAAAGAGGCAGACATCATACAGAAGACAGTGGGGTCTAGGGCAGTGGTTTTGGACATGAAGTTTGACCACAGAGAGATCTAAGGTTGGTCTACTCAACAGTCATGTGATGTTGGGCAAGTACTGGTCTTCTTGGAGCTTCAGTTTCCACGGATGGATGAGGGATGATGAGGGATGGATGATGGATGGATGAGGGATGATGAGGGATGATGAGGGATGGATGATGGACGGATGAGGGATGGATGAGGGATGAATGAGGGATGGATGATGGATGGATGATGGATAGATGAGGGATGGATGAGGGATGGATGATGGATGGATGATGGATGGATGAGGGATGATGAGGGATGGATGATGGATGGATGATAGATGGATGAGGGATAGATGATGGATGGATGATGGATGGATGATGGATGGATGAGGGATGGATGATGGATGGATGGATGGATGGATGGATGATGAATGGGTGGATGACCAGTGGATGAACGAATAAATGATCAATGGATGAACAAGTAGATGATAATTGGATAAATAAATGGGTGATGATGGGTGGATAGATACATAGATGGATGATGGATGGATGAATAAATGATCAATGAATGGATGGACGGTGCATAGATGCGTGGATAGGTGATTGATGGATGGGTGGATGGATGGATGGATGCATGTGCAGACAGGACGGGAGGGAGGCAGGCAGAGCTAGACGTACAGGACACGAGAGTAGCTTTGTGGGGCAGTCACAAAACGTCCCTGTTTGTCATTCTCCCTCTAGTGCGTCGCTTCACAGTCGTCCCTTCAGCAGGAAGAGCCCATTGACTCACTCCTTGAACCCAGGCTGGCCTTGTAATCCGCTTTGGCCGACAGAACACGACAGCAGTGCCGACGGGCTGGTCCCGAGTCAGTTCTCCAGAGGCACCACCACACTCTCCCATGGGCTCCCATTGTCACCAGACAACCGGCCCAGGCCAGCCTCCCAGGGGTGAGAGAGCACGTGGAGGAGGGCAGAGCTCTCCCGGCCTACTCCTCGGTGAGCCTCGGTGATTCCACACCACATCCACGTTCCTCCAACACCAATCACATGGGTGTTCATGGGAATGGCTCCCCCCGGGCCCCATGAGGCCGCCTCTGCACCCCTACATTCTACAGCATCATGCACATCACCGAAACCCGTCCCACATGTTGGGGAGCCCTGATCGGGTGGCTTCGGGGAGCAGAGGCTGTCTTTCTTCCCTGAGACTTCATCCTCCGGCCGCAGAGAGGTGTTCTCGGCAGCGGCGATGCAGCAAGCACTGATGAACATCTACCCGCTTGTTCTGCTCCATCTGCTCACACAATGTCTCCCAGAGAGACAGGATTACCAAGTAACTTTTATTGATCTGGAAAAGTCCAATTCTGGTTTCCTAAGGCCCCAGGAGAGGGGACCAGGGCACCTGCTGACAGCTGCCCCTTTCTATTGGCCACTAGCCGACAGCACGCTCGTCTGCTGTCTCCCTGCTGCGGATCCATTGTCCTTATCGGAGCTGCTGTCAGGGGTGGGGATATTGCATCCTCTGTCAGCGGCTCATCCCGGAGCTTGATGGTGCAGCCACTGCCGGAAATTGAGTTTTTGAGATAATGAACCCAGGAGCCGTCCAGGTGCCACTTAGCGCCCAGACGGAGTGACGCGGGGGAATGACCCTTCCAGCCAAGGCCATGCATCGCCACTGTCACGATGCTCACTTTGGGATGTGTGCCCAGGATGGAGCTGGGGTTGGCCCTCTCTGAGCTGCAACAGGAGGGAAGGGGCAGGCCAGGGAGGCAAGCGGGCTGGGGAAAAGGCTTGAGGGCCTGGGAGCCTGAGCAGGGGGTGAGTGAGGAGAAAGTGGGGGTCCTAGGCTGTGTGGGGAGGCGGTCAGCCTTGGAGGGTGGGCCAGGGCCAGCTTTGCCCTGGTGGGGTCAGCAGGAGGTGCCCAGGGGAGACCCTGATGGGAACACTAGGTCCCGCACTCCTCTTAACTGGACACGATAAAAATAAGAATTCCGGGAGCAATGCAGATACATTTTCGAGGGGTGCTGCGCCGGGGTCTGGGGGGGGCTTTCACAAAGAGCAGCCAAGCCAGGGGTTCTCTGCGAAGGGTGATTCTGCCCCCAGGATATGCCCCCTGGGACCGTCTGGGGACACTCGTGCGTCTCATAGTTGGTGGGTGGGGGGCTCCGGGCATCTACAGGGCACAGGACAGCGAGGTGGCTGATGCCCACAGCACCCGGGATGGGGCCCACCACCGAGAAGTGTCCCACCGAGCGTCAGAGGGGCCTGTGGGTTTGTCAGAGGCACAGTGGACGCCGAGGAGGTGTAACCAAACTGCCAGGCCCAGGGGCAGGGGGCGTGTCACCGCGGTTCCTGGAGTCCCTGCAGTCAGGCAAAGACCAAAGGGAGAAGAGGCAGTGTGGTGTGCCCTGGAGTGCTACTCAGCCACAGAAAGGGAGCACCCGCCGTCTGTGAGGACGCGGACGGGCCTCAGGAACCTCGTGCTGGGTGAGGCACGTCAGACGGGAAAGGACAAGAACACGTGATCTCACTCACACGTGGGACATGAAACAGCAGGAAACAAGCCAAGCAACAAACACTCACAGACGCAGACAGAATGCTGGTCCCCGGGGGAGAGGCATTTCTGTCCCTACAGTAACAATGACGACAATAATAATAAATAATAGTACCGATAATTACAATAATAGCAAATGGTAACAACAATATTACATGTACTTATTACTTACATATTTGTATATTTATAACACTTAACATATTTCAATCGTGTTGAGATGTTATAGCTAAAGGCTTTCAGGGCTACGGAATGTGGAAAATGGGTGCTATTCATAATCCATGAAAAAAAATCGGAACTGAAGATGCTGGGCCCGAGGTCGCGAGTCGCACGTGCCTTGGGTCTCGGGCTCCGGGGCCAGCCATCTGCACAGCAGGCCGCCCGTCCCCCGCACCCCTAGGAACTCGCTGTCCCTGCGGCTTGCGTCAAACACAAGCCGGCCTGCGTGCTTCAGAGGCGTTTTCTCTCCCCATTTGTGATTTATTAACACTCACCAGACACAGAATGCCTCTCTCCGCTAAATGCGCCTCATTGTTTCTTTTTCTTGAAACAAAAGGCACCTTGATAAATGGGTTATTTCATTTCAGTGCCTTTTCTGAACAAACTGCCAAACCTCCCTGGCTGACGCTCCACGGCGCGGTTTGCAATTTCAGGGCGGTGACGATCTCCTTTAAAAGAGCAGGTGCGTGCGTCCCCTCCGAGCCATGGGCGGGGACACCCCCCCTTTATCTGGGAGAACCCTATCATCTCCCTCAGGCCCCTGGGACAGGAACTACGCAGCCATGCCTTCCAAAGGCAAATTCTCCAAGTCACCAGAATCTTAGACTCTATCGGCACGGGAACAGGGCCCCGGGTAGGCACACAGAGAAATACCTGCCAGGCCAAGTTGAGATTCTAAAACGCGATGTTTCGATGGCACTGCGTTTGCATTTCCTGACACAGAGCTTGGTGTTTAGTCCCCGTGGCGGCCACATGGTCGATCCCTGCACACCCATCCCTGCAGTGGGGCTCTGAGCCCAGGTCCACGGGGGCTCTGATGGGCCTTGCCAGGACTGCCCCACCAGGGAGGTCCCCCCACCTAGGAGACAAGGTGTTGGTTCCAATTACTGCTGAAACACGACACCACAAAGCCGGTAACTTAACACAGACAAACCAAAAATTGCACATCTGGGGGTCAGACGTCTAACATGAAGGGTGGGCAGGGGGGGTGTCCATTCTGGAGATTAAGGGGAATCTGTCCTGGCCTTTTGCATCTAGAGGCTCCTGCCCACGCCCCCCCCCCCCACTCTTCACAGCCACCCACTTGCACCTTCCCTTCCCTCTGACCTGCCCCCTCTCACAAGGCCCCTGGGGGTGACATCGGCCACCCCCATCTCACAATCCTCAACTGAATCACATCTGCCGAGTCCCTTCTTCCACGTCAGGTGGCAGAGGAGGTAGGTGGGTTACAAGCTTACAATTTAATTCTCTGATGTACAAAGGCCAGGGTGGGGAAGCATCGTCTCCTCCAGGGGCTGGCACATTTTTTCTCAAAGGGCTGGATGACAGACATCTTAGGGTTTGCACGGTCAGTATCCCACAAGAACTTACATCACCATTTAAAATATGAGCACTTACATTTTCACGCTTTACCATTCTTACACTTTACGGCACTATCACCTAGCTGGTGGGCCAGTGGTCCTTAAAAAGGGTGCTCTCACCAGGCAGCAGACATCTGGCCGTGTCTGGGGACAGTTCTGCTGGCCGTGGTTGGGGTGGGGGACACTGCTCTATCCTTCCACACACAGCAGAGTCCCCGACACAGAGGCAGCTGGCCCCGAAGCCCAGCGGTGCCGAGGTGGGGGGACTGCGCCCGGGGCCAGTTTGGGCCAACAGTCTATGAGAACAGGTTCGCTGCATTCTCGGCACAGAGGTGCCCTCACTCCTAAGAGAGTCACAGAAGCAAAGGAGGGACCAGGTGACCCTATTAACACTGTCGTCCCACCCAAAACTCTGAGTGAGGTCCCCTGAGACTTGAGTCAGTGATGGCGGGCACAGCAGAGGGACCGCTGGGGAAACACGCCGAGAGTGTCCCCGCCGCCCACATGCGAACCACGGGATGCCCTGTGCCCACAGGGGTCTTCCCTCACGTTCAGCCAGGAGCTCCAGAAGCAGCACAGCGTGGCTCCGTCCAAACTGAGGCTCTTCAGTGTCACGAGTAGCACCAGGAAGGGCCCTCCCACTGTTTCCGTCAAGGTTCGGATGATAAATATTTGAGGCTCTTGGGCCAAAGAGTCTGTGTTTGGCCATGAAAGCAGCCAGGACAGACATGAACAGGTGACTGTGCCCATGTTTCAATAAAACTTTATAAATATCGAATTGAAGTTTCATAGAATTTTCATGTCAGGAACACTGCGGCTTAAAAACATTTTTTCCCCCAGCCGTTTGACAATGTGAAGGCTTTCTTCACTTGGGGGCCATACAGGAAGCGAGGGTGGGCTGTAATCTGGGGCAGGGTGTCCGACGCTGAGGGCGCCCCGCCACGTCTCATGGGAACAGTGACCGCCTCGGCGTGGCCTCTGGGACCTGTGACCCCGCCCCAGGTTTGCCTCATTGATCCGAAATGGAAACACGGCTTTCACTGTGGCCCCCGAAACTGTTTGGAAAATGAAAGCCAAAAACAAACAAACAAACAAACCCCAAACAAAAACTGATCTGATTCCGACATCAGAGGGATGAGAGTGGCTGATGTGAGCACTTACAGCAGAGTTTCTGTAATTGCTTCAGTGCGGGCGGTTCGCGGATGCTTCACTGCCTTTTCAAAGGCAGGCACTTATTTATCACAGATGGTGGTGCTGCTCATGGGGAAGCCTCGCGTTACTCCTGCGAGTCCCAATTAGCTCCATTCACGCAAATAAAAGGGAGCAGCATTCCTGCTCCTGGGGGTGGCCTTTTTCCTCAAAAATAAAGAGCTTATTTTTAATATGGCCCACATATTTCCCCCACTAATTACAGATAATTAAAAAAAACAACGGAGCCTCCACCGCCCGTCGAGTCATTCCCATCCCCCCCCGACAGACGAGCCTCATTTGCCCGCATCTGCATCCGCCGTCTCGTTTGGTCATACCAGTATTCGAGGTAATCGCGTTAATGAGAAGTCTTGGGACGCGAGGCAGAAAATGCTTTCCCGGTGGCGCAGTAAACAAAAGGAGGAACGGAGGTACTCCAGGACGAAGGTCATTTGTTTCCTTCCCGCTGCAGTCTTGAACTTGTGCATGGTGAAACAGGACCTGGACACCAAGCCTCCAGCGAAGGATGGAGCACTGCAGGGGGTGAGGGGGAGGGGATTCTGCAATGTTCTGGGGACAAACACCCCTTTAGCGCCAGGTGGTGTTGCAGCTGCCTGCCACCTGCATTCTCAGCCTGAGAGACCACCTGTGGGCCCCGGTTCCGCCTCTCATGCACCAGGCTCCCACTTTCAACAACCCTGTGCATGAAGACCTCCGGTTATCCCCGTCTTACATGTGCGTAGACTAAAGCCCAGAGACGTTAAGTAACTCGCCCAAGGTCACCCAGCTAGGCATGCTCGGGTCAGGATGTGAAGTCAGGACCCAGGGGCTATCTATCCTCTGCCTCGTTCTGTGCTGCTCTGGCCTGTGGCTTTGTTGACGTGTCTTTCCAGCTGGGCTCTTCCTCTAGCTAATGGGACCAAGACAGCGCACCTGTGCGACAATAACCAGGTGCCGTGTTCATCCAGAGATGCTGAATTCTGGCTTGAAGGTCAAGTTAATCTTGAGGAAGGAAAGGTCAAGAGAGGGAGCCTCTACCCCCAGCAGTGCCCGAAGCTGGGGGTGTGTGCACTCCTCCGTTCTAGGTACACCCGGTGTGCAGCGGGCTCCTGCTACTCTGGACGGACACTCACCCACCTGTGGGTGATCGATGAGCCCGCAGAGCTCACAACCGCTGGTGTGTGGTATCACAGGGCCAAGACATCAGTCTCGGTCCTCACAGTAATCTCACACGAAGCCAATTCCACGCAGGCAGATTATGAGAAATGCTTCCTCAGTCTACAAAGAGGAATCGTGGGACCTCCGTGTCCCACACAGAACTGCCAGGAACATACAGAGAAATCAGCCGTCTCTATCCAGCTTCCAGGACTCGAAGCGGAGGACAGGAGATCAGCCACGGAAAGGAGGGCTCCAGATGAGCAGAAACAGCCCCGGTGGGTGGCTCAGTTGGTCAGAGCATCGTCCCGTACTCCAAAAGGCTGTGGGTTCAGTCCCCAGTCGGGGAGCAGGTGAGAGGCAACCGACTGGTATTTCTCTCTCACATCGATGTCACTGATTCTCTCACTCACTCGCTCTCCCTCCCTTCCCCTCTCTAAAAAATCAATGCTCATGTCACATAAGGATTTAAAAGAAAAGACGGGGAGAAATAACCGTGCACACGTGGTAAGCTGGGTTAAACGAGACGTGCGCCCCCATAACTGTTCAGGAGCAGAGGCAGCCAAAAGAAGCTGTGCAGGGTGGCTCGGTCCTTGGGAGTGGAGCTGCCCAGGCCCCACTCGCCTCTCTGCACCGCCCTCTCCAGCGCAGGCCTGTACGCTCATGACTGCAAGAAGGCTGTGAGCCATCCAGCCATTGCATCTGAGTTCCAGGGAGAAAAAAAAAATGAAGGACAAAATGTCCATGCCAGGTGAGTGTGTTACTTAGTATTAGCTTTTTCCTCAGCTTTCCCAAAAGACTCTCCCAGGGAACTTGAGCGTATGAGCTCTGGCCAGGACTGGTTCATAACCACGTAGCTGCAAGCAAACCTGGGAGGGTGACATTTTTAACTGGGTGCCTTGTCACCTGCAGCAAATTCAGCATTCTGTAAGCGAGGAGGGTGAGGAGGATGGACAGCGAGTACACAATTAGCTTTATCTCACAGTTATCACTCCAGGGCCACATCATTGACGTTTAAATAATTGCATGAAAAATAACAGCAGTATCAGTGTAGATGAAAGTCAATAACTATTAATACATGCAACCTAATCACGTTAAAATAACAAGAGCAACTGCAACACACACACACACACACACACACACACACACACACAAGTGGCATATGTGCATGGGACCCTGCAGGGCGTGTCATTGTTGGGGGCAGGGTGGGAACGTGCATTTCTAACGAGCTCTTGGGGTGGGGGATGCTGCCAGCCCAGGACCCCACGGTGAGAGCCGCCTTTGCTGCAGAAGCTGAGAACCCACATCAGGAGGGCAGGACACACTGCTACCCCCACTGACAGCTGCAACGTCCAGCCAAGGAGGCCAGAGGACCCTGTGTCGGTCCCCACTGGCCCACCCCGTGTCACCGCCCTCCTCACTCTCCCCAGAATGATGGTGGTTTATCTGTTGGTTTCAATGCTTAGGTGTCTCGCTTGCCCTGCTAGGCAGGGAAAGCCAGGGAAGCAAGTCCTCCCTCTCCAAAGTCAAGGTCAGCTCAGTACGTATTCATGGAATGAATGAGTGAATGAGTGAGTGGGCAATGCACATGAACAAGTGCCCCTTGAACCACAGGCGGCCCGCGCCCTGAGCACCCTGAGCTAATTTGCACATCCCGCCAGCACCTCTGGCCTTGGTCCCTCCCGGGGACTCTGGTGGCTGGCGCAGGGGGCCTCAGAGCCTGACAGCGCCCCCCTCCTCACGACCGCTGCTGCCTGTACGGACTTTTTTAGAGCTGCCTCCTGCGAATTCACTGCTGGGGATGTGTTTAGGCAGCTGCCACTGTTTTCCTCAAGCTACGTGGGAAGGCAACACTCTATTAAGAAGTGGAAACAAGCTATCCCTCGTCGCTGCCTCAGACTGGGGCAGCGGAAACAGCAGCACAGCACGCAGGAGTGGGGGAGGGGGCTGGGCTGCTACAGGACCATTAAACCTCCTTCCAGGGCGGCCCGCCAAGCAGCCTGGGGGGCCATAATAATGAGGCTCTGGGGACCCCCCCCCCAACGTGGCACTCCACCAGTGGCATCTATGTCACCCCCAGGGAGGCGGGTCAGGCCACCAGGGGACTACTTTGGCGGAGGGTCCTCAACCTGGACCCCCACGGGACCAGCATGGCCTCGGGTCATGGCGCAGGGAGGGAGGGGCCGGGTTTCCACTTCTTTGAAATTAGGGAGATCACACATACATGTGGGTTCTTGGTTTCTCTCGAGAAAATCGGACTCAGGGCAGGATCAGGCTGGCCTGCCTGCTGACAGCGGCTGGCTGATTGCTTCCCAAGAACGGCTGTGACTGTGCGGTGATGGGCGTTAACCAGATACTGTGCTGGTGGTTTTGCAATGGACAAAAACACCAAACTGTTACGTTCCGCACTTGAAACAAATGCCACATGTCAATTCCGTGTCAAAAAGAGACAGCCCTCCAGGGTCTGGCGGGCTCCATGCCACTGGCCAGGGGTGGGGGGGCGGGGCGGGCAGGGGGACTGAGAGGCCAGTGAGTCCCTTTGTGGACTCACAGGTTCCACCATAACCCGCCCAGAAGGCACGCCCGCCCTGTTTTATAGCGCTCTGCCGCAAAGGGTGGGGGAGTAGCCCGAGGGTACTTAGACTTTTCCAAAGTGACAGAAGTCAGGACTGGAGGCTGTGCCCTGAGCCAGGGCTGGGGACTGGGAACGGGGACAGCCTCATCCTGCCTACCAGGAGGGGTGCCGGGACTCTGTTTGCAGAGCTGAGAAAGTCAGCTGTGTGTGTCAGGGAAGGGAGGTGGGTAGTGCCCCCTCACTGGGCCAGTCTTTGGTGGCACCGCAGTGGGAGTGGGGGTGCTGGAGGGGACCGAACAGTGACCTATGAAATGAGGCCTGACTAAGTGAATCCCAAAGGCCCTAAAATGTATGAAAAAGTCCAAATTGAATGAGATGCACTCACCAGGAGAAAGACCTCCCACCCCAGCTCTGACCTCAGGGGACCCCAGGAACCCCTGTGACCAGGAATCACGACACACATCCCCATATGGTGGCCTCATGGACTCCTGGTCACCAAGCTTCACTCAGAATCACAGAAGCTGGCATCTGGTTTCTGACATGTGGGCCCTCCCCTTAACCCTGAATGAGGTCCTTAAAAGCTCTGGCCCCTCCCACTTGATGGGAGCCTCAGAGTCAAGTCCAGCCTCACACAGTCACAGGGCCGGGACACAGCCGAAGGCAGGATATGTGGAGAGCCCGCAGTCCCCCCTCCCCTGAACCCGGGGTCACACACCCAGAGCACCTGGCTCCCCTGCCAGCCCTCCACGGGCACCCCATCCCATGCCCCTGAGGCCAATCACTTGAATTAATCAAATCGGAATTTACTATCTAAACGGTCTCCTTTGTCTTCCAGGAAGGAAAAGGCCAGATTTCGGTCCCTCCAGTACTGACTTAGGGCACTGGCCGAAATTTTCCCTTGCCCCCCTTTTCCAGACCCTGACATCCCCCTTTTGTTTTACAGGTTTTTTTTTTTTTATATTCTTTCATTCTTTATAATTTTTTTAACTGATCCACTTAGCTAAATCCTCCCTTGGTGTCAGCCTTGGGCCACAGTATGCCAGCGAAACAGACAACTGTTCTCCTAACAGTTTAAGAAGCAGTCACTTAGATAAGCCATCACACCCCAATTCTGAGGCGGTTCCCTGGAACAAGGAGAGGCCACAGCACCAGGCGCAGACCCTGGCGAGCTGTCAGAGAGGCTCAGGCTTTTCCATCCCAGCTCCTGACTCCCTCCTGCGTTAACCGTGTCTTTGTGGGGAAGTGTTAGAGGGTCAGGGGTCAACAGCAAGGCTGGCTCTGTCTGCAGAAAGAGAGGGCGAGGGACCATGGACACGGCGGAGCAGGCCTCAACACAAAGGGGACTGCAGAGTGCAGAATAGCACCCTGGGCCCAGCACGTGGAGGGGTGTTCTCCGGGACGTGCGCAGGGAGAGGGCGGTTGGAGAGCCGACTAGAGGGGGGCGGTCTGGCTTCTTTGTGACCACCTTCTTGTCCAGGGAGGACCCCCTTGCCTCCTCCGAGGGGGGGCAGCTCCCTCTACCCTCACGCAGACAAGAAGCAGGGGAGGGGCCCAGAGGGGCTGCTCCGTAAGCCCCTGAAGTTTGGGCCTTGCCACTGGTGCTCTCACAGGCTGGCAGATGTCCTCTCCCCTGGAGCTGCTCTTTGTCCTGCGATTAAGCCCCCTGCAGACTCCCAGCTGGGCAGGCTCCTTCTCCCATCTGTGGAGGTAGCCCGGGGACGACAGCAGATGGGGGCTCAGAACAGCGCTTCCAAGGGTGGGAGAGCAGGAGACCCTCGGAGTTACTCCCTGGAGGGACTGAGAATAGAGAGGCTGCCTTCCGCACATGCATGGGTGTTTCTGTGTTGTCCTTACTCTAAGCCCTTTCACCAGGGCCTCGGCCCAAACTGCTTCTCTCTGGCCTGAGGTCCGCCCTTGACCCCTGTATTCCACATTCTGCGCTGCGTCTCTTTCCTGGCCAGGTGTCGGAAGCTCAGGGCACGGTCACCTCCTCAGCGGGGCTGGACAGACCCCATAGCCAGTCCTCACCCCTCCCGGGTTCCCTACCTCGAGCCCACCCACTCACTGAGGTTTGTCGGACAAGTCCAGTTGGTGTTGGCGGTGGCTTCGTGTCGCTGGTGGAGGAGACATGGAACGGCCACACATCGGGACGCCCTGTGGTCTGGTTGCTTCTCCAGGACCACGTGTACACAGGCGTCCTTTGCACGGTCAATTTCGGGTCCCGTCTTCCCCATTCTTGTGTCTTTGGCCAGTGGTTTTCTGTTTAACACGGCCCAGTGCGGAGGTGCTGCCCAGAGGGCCCGGGCGGCCTCAGCGCACCGTCTGGAAAAAACATGCGTGACAGACGGGCGCCCTGCGGGCCTGAGTCACGGCGCTGCTCAGGGTCCACCGATCAACACTAGATGAGAAATCGGGTGTCTTTAAACAGAAACACACAGAACACCAGGTTCTGCATCGATCGGCTGATGAAAACATTGTCCCAGAGGCTCCCGGAGACCCCGCTCTGCATTTCCCTCTCAGCGACGGTGCAGTTTTGCCACTTCTGTGTTTGCGGCGACATTGGCGAACATAATTACCGTGACTCCGAAGGGTAATGAGGCCTGGCCGTACTTCTCGTTAGTCTGTCTGCCTTGGAAAAGGTGGGGAGCTTAAATAATACATGGTGCTACACGGTTATTTCCAACCCTCTGGTGTGTTTCCTGCGGTGAGCGACTGACACCCCAGGCTTCACGGACCTTCTGCAGAAGAAGTCAGGCAGGAAGCGAGGGAAGGAGGAGGGAGAGTTCACCTTTCCCAACACCTGTCTCGTTTTCAGCCACGTTCACTGTAACAGCCCCGGGAAATGAACGCAGGTTGTGCAAGCCCAACCGAGCGGACCCCCCAGATCACGTGGGCTGATTTGCCAAGCAAGGAGGGTGAGGCTCGGAAGACGGTGGCTGCTCCACTACGTCCTGTGGGCATCCCCCAGCAAATCAGTCTGCTCTCTTTCCTCCAACACCCTACCCTTCAGGCCACACCTTCCTGCTTCCTGACCTATGACCTACAAGAACCTAACCCCGAAGTGGGGCATGGTGCATGCTGAGTACATGATGCAGGGCTCCAAGGATGGGCCCAGCACACCATCTCCTGGCTGCCCTGCTGCCCTGGGCACAGGAGAACCAGCCAGCCTTTGTGCCTCCTGACCTGGTCCCCGTCCCACCCGCTGGGCCTGGAGGAACCTGCATCACCCTGACGACCCCTCACACCAGCAAGGACAGCTTACAGAGACCCACGACAGAGGCAAGGAGTGTGGGTTCCCTGTCAAACACGGTGAGTGGCATTAAATATGTTTGTTCTGGTCAGTCCTCATCTCGCTGGGTGAAGAAGGTGCCCGTGAAGAGCTGTGCTTAACTCTTTAAAAATAAACAAACAAATAACAACTCTGTTGTCTGCTTCACTCTCCAGGTGATGTTTCTACAAGGTCCAGGAACAAGCCTCAAGTCCTGGTTGGCCGGCTCCAATCGTTGGCCCCCGTCTCCATGCGTTCTGGTCCATCGAGCCCAATCCTGAGCGGCGCACAGCGTGTCTGTGGGAAGGATGTGGGCAGGGGCATACTGAAGAGAGAGGGGAAGGGAGGGAGAAAGAGTGGGGGAGAAACACTGATGTGTGATTGCCTCTTGCATGCCCTGTACTGGGGACCTGCTCCACAACCCAGGCATGAGGCCTGACTGGGAATTGAACTGGCGACCCTTTGCTTCCCAGGCCAATGCTCAATCCACTGAGCCACACCAGCCAGGGCTGCTTATTGATTTTAGAGAGAAGGGAAGGAAGGGAGAGAAACGTCTATGTGAGACAGAAACATCGATCAGTTGCCTTCCATACGCACCCTGAGTAGGGACTGAACCTACAACTCAGGCACGTGCCCTGACCGAGAATCGAACCTGCTGCCTCACACTCCAGGTCCATCATGACTTCTTCAGGCCCTTACTTCTATAAGTCCACGTCCCTTATTTTCCCTTTTAGAGTAACAAGTATCACATGATTCTTTGGATATTTAAGTCAATATTTTACCATAAGAGATATTCTGAAGGCTCCCCCCCCATCAAGATCGTGAGCGAATAACGGAAGTTGTTTTATCGCGAGCCAAGTAGAAAAGTTTCAGATGCCTCAGAAAACAGTCCAGAATGCATTCTATCAGCAGTTTCACAGCGCGGACCCTGGGACCTTCATAAATCAGAAGGAAAGCGTCCCCTCTTCAGTGCACCTGGTTCCTCCGAGCCCAGGAAACAATCAGGGCAGGCGGCTGCAGACTTTCTTCGGTCCGCTTCCTTCTAAAAACCCTTAACTAGTGATTTCAAACACTCTCTCAGTGATTACGGCTTCCTGACGATCAGCAGCTGCAAAGTCCTCGCGCCCGTCTTCAGCTTTCCCCAAACGGAAGGACGAGAAGCAGGAAAACAGAAATAAAAGCAACCCAGCAAACCCCAGCTTCAAACGCTGAACACAGTCCAGACTTCTCGTGGCCGCGGAGGCCCAGCACGACCAGCCTTTGTCTAGTTCTGCAAACTCGCCTTCTGAATCTGCCCCTTGGTCCCTCCACTCCCCACCCAGTGGCCGTTGTCATCTCCCCTGGACACATCCGAGTGGCTCACAGCTCAAAGCTGTCCATCACCCCTCTTGGACGCCCCCCGCCCACCCTGTAATGGTGCATTCCTCCACATCAACCAGGTCTCAGCTTGCTTGTCACCGCCACCTCCTGACTCACGTGACACACTGACCCCTATAAAATGGCTTTTAGCGAATCGCACTGTGGTGTGGGTGGCTCGAGAGAGAGATTCGGCAGCGGGCGGTTCTGTGAACTCATAAACACCACGTTTGAGAAATGAAGCCCCCCCCCCCGACCCCCCCCTCCCTTTTTGTGGTTGTGCAGCCCGGGGTCCGGCTGTCACCGGTGGCAGGGCCCGGGCGCAGGGCCTCCTGTTAGCATTTTGTTTACGAAGCCTTTCCGTTAGGCTTCCTCCCCGGCCCACAGCTCCCCCTGCTCTATTTTTCTTATTTTAACTTATTTAATCTTCCTGTCTTGTCAGCATCTTTGTAAGCCTTTTTTTTTTTTTTTGAGCAAGACAGAGTATAAGAAATTAATAAATGGGCATTCAGATGTTTACTGTGCGAAGGGGCAGGAAGCACGTGACCAGTTTTGCTGGGATAATTGCTGGTATACATCATGTTCCGCTTTTTGTCGCCAGCAAGCCTAACCCTTCATCCTGAGATCTCTCTCCTCCGTCTCTCTGTCTCTCCCCCGCTCTGGAGCATAATTTACCATTTGGATGGCAGTCAAGATACTCGTTACATAAAACAGAAAAGTTAACGAGAGCTCACAAATGTAGGCGTGCACACACACACAGGTACTAAAAATCATTGAACCGTATACTTAAAACGAGTGAATTTTAGAGGGTGTAAATCAACGAGGTTGCTCAAATGGAAAAAAAAAAAAAAAGATGCCAGCCATTGGACCTCTCACATCCTGTCCCCCTGGGCATTCCCAATGGGAAGAACACGTCCCTCCCCCCACTTTCACTTCAGAGCCAATGAAAGCCCAGAATGAGTCTCACGGCCTCTGATTGGTCTAATCTGTGTTACACGCCCACCTCTGGACCAATCACTTGGGCCAGGGAGATGAATGTTTTGATTGACAGGCTTGGCTCACAGGTCTTCCCTAGAGCCAAGACGTGGGCAGAG
Source organism: Macrotus californicus (assembly GCA_007922815.1). Classification (NCBI taxonomy): domain Eukaryota; kingdom Metazoa; phylum Chordata; class Mammalia; order Chiroptera; family Phyllostomidae; genus Macrotus; species Macrotus californicus. The sequence goes on from VMDR010000129.1 coordinate 141,089, forward strand.
CGGTAGGGAGGGACAGTTCCCGCGAAGAAAATCCAGGCGCTGCCCAGAAACGAACGGGAATAAACCGTAAACCGGCGGAGCAGCAGTCCCCATGTACCAAGCCTGCTCGGCCCCAACGAGAGCACACGCTCGCTCGACGCTGCTCACAACGCAAGGCGACAGCCCCTCCTGCGAAGACGCGGCATTGGCGCTACGCGGGGCACCTGTCCTTGCCAGGAGGCGGTGGGACTCAGGAGCGTGCCCTGACGGTGCGGTGCCGCGTGCAAGGCGCAGTGAACGCGTTCCAGTGTTGGTGGCCCAAAGGGGACTGGTTCAGACTAGTACGCGTCAGACTTTCCACGCAGGAGGGCATGGACTTTCCGACCCCACGGGGACCCCAGGGCCTGGACCAGTCACGCTGCCACCTTTCTGTGTGGCCCATGAACTTTTTCCTTCCTGCCTCAGGGCTTCACCCATTCTGCTTTTCTGTCCAGAATCCCATTCCCATGACCGGCTGTGTTGTTCTGCATGGCTCAGCTCCAGTGTCACATCTGCAGAAGCCCCTTGCCCACGCTACTGTTTAAGGACCGTTCAGTGCATCCCCTCCCCAGGTGCTCTCTGTCACGTCACCACTCTGGTGTCCTTCCCTCTACTTCCACTTTTCCGCCTTCACCTGGGCCATTTAGGAACATACCTACTTGCTGTCTTGGTCCACAAAAACATCACATAGGACCCTGCCTTTCTTATTGCAGACAAGCGTCCCCATGCCGTAACACAGCCGCCCGCACGTCACAGGGGCTGAGTGAATGCATGTGGAACGAGTGAACAAAGCCTAGGGAGGGTCTGAGGACACGTCCAGTGTGGTCAGCAGGCCTCACAGATGAGGATTCCGAGATCTGGAAGGAGGGGCACCCCCCAGGCTTCTCCCAGAGTTTCCCCTGCCACGGTCGCTCACAGGCTGGGACAGCTCATCATGCCAGCTCACACAGGCCAGCAGCCGGGAGACCTGGGCCACTTCCGAGTCCTGGTCACCAAATAGTCGGACAGTTGGCAGAGACCCAGAAAACCCTGTTCAGCTGGGAAGCTGGAATGTCACTAAGGGTGACTGCATCTGGTGACACACCGGTGCCTCTTTTTTTAAACCCCATCCCGCAGGTTGGTGAAGGGAGGTAGGGCTGTTGGCACTGGGCGCTCTGCCACCCTGGGAAAGGACGGTGACAGCCAGCATCCCCACAGCCCTGTGCCTCCCTCTAAGGCTGGCCTGGGGGGCTGTGCAGCTGGGAGCCCACCAGGGAGGAGAGGTTCGAGACTGTTGGGAAACCAGCTGACCTCGGAGCGGGGAGGGCGCAGAAGCCAGGCCGGTCCTGGAGCACGCATCCCGCCTCCATGGGCCCAGGACCCAGGGCGCCTTCCCAACGGCCTCTGGGCTGGGCAACAAAGCAGGCAATGTGCTTCATCAGGGCCAGCAATCCAGCTGAGTCTGCAGCAGTGGGAGGCTTTCAAACCTAACATTTGATCAAAATGAAAAAGTGGCCCTTCCCTTTCACCGGGTGACAAGCCTTCGCGTATAAATCACAGCCCTGCCGGGGCCCCTGGCCACCTCCCTCCCCATCTGCACAAAGGGGGCTGGGGCTTTGCGAGGGGCCCAGGAGCTTTTAAAGGCCCCTTGTAAAAGCGAAATTCAGACACCATTTGGAGCAGGATGGGGGTGGGGGACGAGGAAAGGCAAGGAGAGAAGCCATCCTTGGAGATTTGCATCTTATTTCGTGTGAGAGCCTAGGGGAGGTCCCAGGCCTGCTGGCATGGGCTCCAAGCCCAGCAGCCAGATCAGAGTGCGCCCAGACACTCCTGGGTCTCAGCACCACACAATGCCAGGGTCTGAGAAACGGAGGCGGAGACGTGTGGGCTTGGCTGGTAAAGAACTGTAAGGATGATCATAACGGCGATCTGTAAATTAGTGACATCACTTACGGATTAATAGCAAAGATGTGGTTGGTGAATTAAGAATGGGAACTATATCAGGGAACAGCAGTGAGAATTGTGGCAGCAACAGATAGTGGTTTCCCTGGGGATTCACACAGAGCTGGCCGATGGTCACACGCTTGAACCCTGCATGTGACCTCGAGAGCCAGCGGGACCCCAGCAGATGCTCTCCAGCTTTGTTTCCAGTGGTTTTGCAGCTCACCAAAAAAATCATTTTCAAGGATTTCTGGAAACTCTGCCTCTTTCTTTAGAGTCCACTTTGTTAAACACCGCATGGTGTGGGGGATACTTCAGCACCCCGAATTAGAGAGGGTTCTGGAAAAGCCTCTGACGGGCGACACCTGCTACACTTTACTGGCTTTCTAACTTGTCACATCGTCAATGAGTCTTGTCCTGAGACGGGAAGTCCGCCTTCTCGCACGACCGCTGACCAGGCGACCACACCACATGCACGTGGCTGCCCGCAGGCCCTGGGAGAAGGTGAAGGGCCTCGTGGGATGAGGACCCTCCCCCTGTCCCTTACCTTCAGGTCACATTTACCCCTTTCTTGAGTTTCAGGCACCTTCTGCTCACGACGGTTACTATAGGTTTTACATTTTGCTTTGGGGAAAGGCTCAGGGCTGGTTTTGCACTGAGCCATGCCTGCTGCTCACCTCACCTGGCCACCTCACTGGCCACAAGTAAGCAAGTGGTGCGTGGACCAAAAAAGCAGCACCACCAGGAAGGCTCGAGCCAGCTGTGGGGTCCAGAGCCAAGGTACCCTTCCTGGAGACACACGGGGCAGACGAAGCCCCGCGTTCCCGGCCCTGCGGGCTCCTGCTCCGTGCTTCTGGTTTCTTCATCGTCACTCCCTCTCCGACGCATGAATTCCCCACGATTTAAACCTGCTGAGCTCCCACAGTCCAGGGGTTTCCAGCCTTTGTGTGGTTCGCATTTGCCTCCCGATGAGAAAAAAGCAGCCTATCTTCCCTAAGAAAAGATGTTCAGAGGAAAGGGCTCTTCCACATTACAGTCCTGGGAGGGATGGCTGCGCTTCAAACAGCCCTGCCGGGTCCCCTGGGAGAGCTGGGTCCTTGCAATTGGAAGCATATGGCCACTTCCCCTCCCATAGGCATGGGGGCCTAAAAACAGGTCAGAGGGGGGCAGTTCGGAGAAGTCTGTGTCGGCGTCCGCAGAGCCTCCAGCGCTCGAAGCAGTTCAAGATGTTGCTCGTCAAGCTCACCGGCCACCATGCGTTCCCGTTTCCCGATGACTAAATGTTTCTGGACCACCAAGGGAGACGCTGGCAGTTCGCGGAAGTCCGGACTTCAAAAGGCCTCTTCTTGCTGAGGGCGGCATGATGGCGAGGGCCAGGCAGGCCCCTCTGGTTTCCCGGGCACCCACGCACACTACCAGACTCTTGGGGGACGTCTGGCTAGCACATGGGCCACGGTGAATGCAGCCTTGAACTCGTCAAGTAATTGCTCCACATTCCCCCTCTTGGTAAGCACCACAGAGGCTCAGTGACATCCACCCTCTCTGTGTGGTGGTGACACAGGCTCGAAGGCAGAGGGAACCTCCTCGTCCACTTTGGCCAACACTCTGCATTACCGATGAGGGAACTCAGGCCACAGAGGTGAGCTGTCTGGGGAGAGCTAGGGACAAACTCAGGCATGATGATGTCCCCTTTGCCCTGACCTTGCCCCTCAAGCCTTATAAATGCAGAGACTGTAACCTTTCTAGGTCCCGAACATCTGAGCAATGCCTACCACTCGGATGGGTGTTGAATAAGTGAATGTCATACAGACTCTCCCCTACCCCGCCCCCAGAATAGAAGGAAGGCAACAGGAAATGGTGGGCTGGTGATCCATCCTCTGAGAATTGTGAGTGACCCTTCAGCCCAGGGATCCACCAGGAGCTGCCTTTTTCCTGCTTCCAGTGGGTCTGGAGGCGTTTCTATCTGGACTCTTTGCCTAATACGTTCCCTCAGTGGTAGTTGGAAAGGTGCTCTGAGAAAGAACGTAACTCGGAAGGATGCTTTTCTTTCCTTCTTTCTTCCCACTAAACAGCCTCAAAGAAGTGTGGTCAGGTGACCTTTTAACAAAATAGATGGCGTTGGCTGAGCAGTGCTGATATCCAGGAGACAGAGACACACGGAGAAAATAGAATATATAGATGTTGTTTTGGACAACCAATGGTTTATAAAGTCAATAGACACTCATTTCCTTCCCACTTAAATCCAAAGAAGTGACATAGTTCAGGGCTGCTTTGACAATTCCATGCTGTGAGAGACCCACAGAGCCACATGCGTTCTTGGCATGATTTTTACCTCATAGCCCAAAGGGGCTGCACTATGCCAGCCATCATATCTACATCCAACCAGCAGCAAGAAGAAAACGGAAGAAGCCTGTCCCCAATCCTTTTAAAGATATTTCCTAAAAGTTGCACACTCCATATCCATTGATAGCTGTGGTGTAAATTCGTTAGCTCCACCAAGCTCCAGGGAAAACTGGGTAATACAGTCTTTCCTTTTTCCCAGTAAGCTCCACCTGCTTTGCCTGAACCCAGTGTATGGCCGCCATCGTGCTCAAGTATTCTAAAGTTCTTGGGGATAAAGTCAAACACCCAGGGGAAGGGGTAAGGAATGACAGTGATGTCTGTCTTACCCCGACAGCCACTGTACCTTCTTTTCTTTCTCCTGCAAACTGAAGCACTCACGGAGACCTCTCCCGACACAGAGGACAATGGTGGTCCGGCTGCCTGTCCGCCCCACGCCTCTGGGGGACAAAGCAGAGCCACCCAGAAGCCGCTCAGAGCCTTCCTCAGCAGAGACCCGAAAGCGGGTCCCCAGGGCCAGAACCACGAGAAGTGTGTGTCCCCACCGCTGTGGGTTCGGCCTCGTCCTCACAGAACCCCAATTTCGGGCACGGTGGGTTGACAGCTGGGCCCGTGAAGACAGCGGGTGGCCAAGCCAGTCGGCCCACCGAAGGATTCGACCGTTTCACGCACGGGGTCTGTGCTTCAGCTGTTGATGGCCTTGGCCTTCATTCTTTCCTACTATTTGTATTTCCTTACTGATTTGTAACAATTCTTTATCATGAAAAATGAAATGCCTTTGTCATCTTGTAGAGATCCACGTAAGCTTTCATAAAATAATGGGTCACTGAAAAAAAACAAAAGCCCGGAACGAAGACCTGCGGCGTTTCCGAGGTGCTAACGGAACCGGGCTGAGTGCTCTTCTGACCTATGGGAACGAGAAGATGACTTCAGACGGGGCAGCGAGGGGAAACCAAACTCACTTTCTACGTGACGTCACTCCTGTGAAGGTTCCTGTGCTGTCACGACCGTGTTTCCAAACTCTGGAGGCCCCCTGTGCACGCCCCTGCTTCCAACAGGGTCTCTGTCCATGAGAAAGCAGCCAAGGGCGTCGGCCCAAAGTCACCTCACACGTTGCTGGTGCCTCGCACTCACGCACGCACATGGGGAGCTGCATGGAGCTCTCTCAACGCCAGAGTCCGATAACATTGTTATTCTTTTTGCTTCCCACCGCCCACACAGAGACTGCATTCCCCCCCCCCCCCCCCCCCCCCCCCAAGGTGTCTGTAATACCCCCGCAGGGAGAGGACAGGGCCCAGGACTGCCCTGTTTGGACGTAGTTCGGCCGAGACTCCGAAGCCCACAGAGCTGTGCGGGCCAGGGGTCGGGGTGGGTCTGAAGCTGCCAACAGCTTGGCTGACACCCTTCCTGCTGCCCTGGCTTGGGGTCCGTGTCCAAAGGGTTGCCTCTTCCACGCATGAAGCCTGGGTTTCTTTTGAAGCACTGGAGTTTGGGGCCAGGGATGTGGGGCACGAGGGATGAAGACCCCTCTCTGGGAAGACGACAAGCAGCACCCACAGCAGTGCTGCATGTCAGGAGCACCCCACGCCCCTCCACGCACGGCCACTTTCCTTTCATCCGTCCCCCCACTAAACGGGTAGGGACAAGGGACCACAGCTTGGCAGGTGCATCTTGGGAGGGGCAGGCCACCCTCAACCACAACTCTTAATTGGCAAGTGACACAGAATCAGGGACACCCATCCCCATTGCTCTGAACTGCCTGGCTTGTCTGGAAAACCAGCAAAGGCCAGATTAGACCAAGACAAAGACAGACCTCCAGCCCCCAGCTCACACCCAGCCCTCCAGGACGTACTAAAGGGAGCTCTGTAACCCGACCCCCTTCCCTCCTGAGAGCGGGGTGCTCTTGGAGGTGCCGGCAAGTGTCTTCCCCCAAACAGAGACCACAGGCCTGCAGGGGAGGTGGACCTCCTGTGCTCTGAAGGAGGGGACCCCCTTCCAACGCAGTCACACTTCAAACAAGGCTCAGAAGAGAAGCAGAGGGGACGAGGGGCTGCAAACCCTTTCTACATTTGCCTCCCAGATGTGCGAACCCCGGCAATCCAGGAGGGGCACTCAGAGAGCCTGAGAAGATCCTGAAACGCTTAATTTAAGTCCCCCTGAAGGACCTCCTGCTAATCACTTAAGCCAGCCAACATCTTTACAAAATCGAGGGCATTACCCAGAGCCCCAGCGCAGGGTTATGCCTGAGCAGGGACCTGGTGGGCCTCCTCCGCCGACACATGTGCGTCAGCTCAGGCAACAGTTAATAAATCTTAAGACCGCGGGATGGATTTCATCTTCTCTGCAGAAAAAAATAAAGCAGGAAAACACAGATCTCAAGAAGAGAAAATAAGGAAGAACAGGGTCCAAGTTCATTCAGCTCGCTGCTCAGAAGTCCCCGTCCCCGCAGGCACTGGCTTCGGCGGGGCTGGCTTTGGTTAGAATTTTCCCGAGATTACGTCCACCCCTCTACCGGGAGACACACGCTGGAGCCCTGCCATGTGCAGAGCACTGTGCTGGGCACGCAAGCTGCATCGGCGAGCACAGCACACCCACAGGCGGGGTTTCTCCTGGCACTGCGTGAGTGGGCCCCTGCGTCACGGCTGATACACCCGTATGGCTCCACTATTATTAACGCGCTTAGTTTACGTGGGGTGTGCTCTCCGTATCATACATTCTATGGGTTTCGTCAGCTGCGTCCTGTCCTGTTCCACCGTGAGAGCATCAGACAAAAGCCATTTTGCTGAGCATCCAACTGGATTTCCTAAAGAAACCCCCAGGAAGAGAAGACACGCCCCATTTCAATTCCTACTTTTCTTAGGCAATTTGATGAGCTTGGTGTCCATTTTCTGAGGACAAGGTTGATTAAAACGGGCCACTCTGATGAGGGGGGTTGGCAAAGCCAGGAGGCCCTGGCGTCCACCTAAGGACAGTGGTGCGAAGTGACACACGTCACCGAGGACTCGGGAGGGCAGACAGTTGCCTGGAATCACACGCCCAAGTCCTGTGAGGTCACTTCTTACAGAGAAGCAAGCCCACCGCCCTCCCCACGCTGTCCTGAGCACACTCTGGGCCACTCATGCCACTCACAGTCACTGGGACAGAAGAAAGTCCCCCAAAGCACGCTCCTCACTTTCTAGGCCATGGGGTGCTCGTCACGTGGGCCACTCTGAGTGATGATGCTGGTGCCATAAGCGTCCTTTGGTCAGAAGGCACACGTATCCAGGGGTGCCACTGGCATGAGCTGTCCCTCTACCTGCAAGGATGGCCCCTCGGGCGGCTCTCAAAGACGCCAGGTCCAGACCCAGCCACCTGCTCAGGACGCTGGGCTACCTGTTTGAGGGAGCACCTAGGTCCGCCCCTTCCGCAAACGGGCCCTGTAGCTTTGAGAGTCTCCAGAGGTCAAAGTCGAAGGCACAACAGGCAGGTGTAAAGCAAGGACTTCACTGCGGAGACAGGGAAGGGAAGCTGGGACTAGTGGGCTGCTCCTCTCTGGGCCGTCCTTCAGGAACGCCACCCGCTGGCCCTCCCTGCGGGGCTCCCTCACTCAGTATCACTGTAGCCTCCGGTTCTCATGTGCTTGGGGATGGGGATTAAAAAGAAATCTCCCGCCACGTGAAGGCATCCCTCTCCAGAGCTCCATGAGGAAGGAATTAGGTGGACAGGAAGTCATCCAAACATGAGGATAAAACGTCTGGCAGGGGTGTTTGAAATAGGAGACGGGCGCGATCAACTTCCCTGGAGAAGAGAAACGGCAAAGCAGCCGGGCCCACCGCCAAGGGCTCCAGGAGCAGGAGCTACGAGGAGCCCGGAGACCTGGCGCCCCATGTCCGCACGGCCGTGGGGTCGCAGCGCTGCTCCGCCGGGGTCAGAACCTGAGGTCTGGGCTCTAAGGAAAGCCGTGTGGCCTTGAGACGTTTGCCTCAGGGTGGCCCAACCTGAGAGCCAGGGCCAGGAGGAGACGGGATGGAAAGCCCCCTTGGGAACATCTACACTCCTGCCAGAAGCCTTCCCCTAACCCCACATCAACGAGGGGCCCAGCCCAGGGAGCGACAAGGCTGAGTGGTGAACACAAGGGAGAAACCTCGTCACGGCGTCAACCCCCAGCACAGCAATGGACACTGCCATCGTCCCATACCCCCACCCCTGGCAGACGCTGCTTTCAGTGGCAGAGTGCTGCGGAGACCACCGTTGTACGGAAAGAACGTGCCGACGAGGTCCGAGACCAAGGACAGCCCGAGAGCAGCAGAAGGAGAAGAGAAGCAGAGGCCCCCGGCCCCCCTCCCCCTGCAAGCCGGGCTGCTGCAGAGCCCGCAGCCCTGGCCACCTGCAAGCTTTCCCTTCAAGGCTGACTGGTTTCTGATTCCACAGCTTTAGACTGAAGTCTGTCATGCCAACTTGGAAAGAGGCCAAACTGTAGATAAAATAGGAACTTTTGACTTAAAAGCAGTGGAGTCTCAGACCGCAGATGCCCGGAGCAGAAGGGAGTACGCACTTTGCTCTGTGCCACCTCCTCCAGGAAGTCTCTCTGGACTGAGGGGACACTGAACTGGGATGTGCTCTCTCCAGACCCCTGGGACAGAAACGAAGATGCCTGCTGGCAGAGACATGGGGTCTGCAAAGCGTTCACAATGAGCCAGGTCGGGGGGACTGGGGCACAACAAAGACCCGAGCGTCGATCACCCGCTGCTAGAGAGAGGAAAAGCCCCGGCAGCTCAGGGACAGAGAGATGGCTGGGCAAGAGGCCCGCTCGTCACGGTCAGGCTAGTTCACCCCCCAGCATGGTGACAGCGGAAGACACACGGCCGCATATTTAAGAAACATGACGCATATCGCGTCTTTCAGTGGTGGAGCCAAATAAAAGGGCCGACTCGCCAACCTTTCAAAAGAATGGCCTGGCTAGAATTAGTCACTGGGTTTTAAATATAGAGTCACAGCTGGGACGTCTCCCTATAATTACTTACGGGAGATGTGGAGTGAGGAAACGGGCACCCAGTGGCGGCCCCGGGCCCCGCCCCAGAACCGCAGATCGGTGGAGAAATCCTGTCCCTCCCAAAGCCCTGTGACAGCCCTGTGTGTGAATCAGCAGGCATCTGCTTACGTGTGCTCACCGTTCAATGAAGCCACCGGGGCACACGTCTACTTCTCTGTGAGCCCTGCCTCTTCCCAGCTAATGAACAGACTCGGAAACAATTGTATTTCATCCAGGGCCGTCGTGTGAGTAGTAATTAAACCCAAAAGCACTTAAACATTTATTGCCCCATATTAGGCAAGTGTCTTCACAATGAATCTGGCTCTACTTATTTAAAACACAAAATTATCACGGAAAATTACCCTAATCACTTAAACTCCAATACCATAGAGGCAATATAATACTTCCCACCCCCCATCGATCTAACTGAATGAGCTGGGAGAAGGCATTTCCGGTAATTAAGGATCAGATCTGTGTTTCCAATAAAATAATTCCGGGGGAGGTGGTTCAGTGTGGCAGACAGAACTCACGGGGCCAGCGGGTGCTCAGTTCTGGGTTCTCACCGTCAACACCCAGGAAAAGGGTTAGCAGCCTGCGTGTCCGCAGCCCGATTGCTTAGCTATGAATTCCAGCCCCCCAGCCCCTTACTACTGGGGGTCTCCGGCCAAGTAACCTACCTTCTCAGTGCCCCGGTACCCCCATCCTGTAGCATGGGACAGCACAAGTACCAAGCCAAGGTGGGGGGCACCAACAGGTTACTCCTGGCTTTATCCCTTCACCACTGAGGGACAAGCTAACTTTAACGGTTTTGCTTTTCTTTCTGTCCCTCTTGTAAAAATGAAGTTAAGTGTGTACTGGCCCTTCCACAGGCTTCGGTTATCGAAGAATGAGGTTATCTAAGGGCGAGGGCAGCTATGCAGAGCATTTAGAAAGGTCAGCTGTTACTGGGCTTTCCCAGCCTCATTCGGGATAACGATGGGAAACGAGGCTACATCAGAGGTGCTCAGTCTTTCCAACGGCAGATCTCTCAGGGCCGCCGTGGAAACGGTCAACAAGGCTACACGCGTGTGTCTTCTAAGTTCTAAGTGATATGATGCTTGATTAGTGTTGATCCATAAAAAGGGCGAGGATATTTTAGTGAGTACTCACCTGGCGAAAATTCTTTGGCAAAAGTTAGAAAGTGGAGGGTTGCCCACAAAGTCACCCCCTATCAGAATACTATCACAGAGCAGATCAATCTGTCCGTCAGCAGCAGCCCCTGAGGCCGCACCACACTTAGCTGAGAATACAGACCGGGTGGGACTCGCCTCAGAATGTTGCATGAATTTAGTGTGAACATCTGAATTTAAAGAAATTCTGACTCAGTGCTATGGCTTGAGCAATCATGAGACACCCCAGTGACTCTCGAGTTACATGGGGGGAAAACAAAACGTGGAAGCCTGCAAGGATTCGGAACTAAGGGACAGCACAGTGGGATGCAGCCAGAGCAGCAGCAGAAGGAAAATTCATAGCCTTGGATTGCGTATTGAAGAAAATGCACGAAAATGGAAATGCACTAATGACACTCGATGCCAAGAAACTACACCTGAATTTAAAAGAGGATTTTTGCTAACGAAATTAGAAGTGAATAGTTAGGTGTCCTCTAAAGGGAGTTAGCTATGTCTCTGGAACAGATGGGAAGCCTCAGCCTCAGGAAGAAGGCGGTGGCAATTCTTGACGTCTGTCAGGAGTTGGAGTGCACACAGGCCGTAGCGGGAGCAGCTCCTGGGCCCCACCTGCTGAGCGTCTTCATGCCTTGAATCTCGGGGACATGGGTGGAAGTGGCGGTCCCAGGACAGAGGCTGAGCTGACAACGGGCCGTGGCTACTTCAGTATGTTTGTAACTGTGGCCACCTTTCCAGATCTGAGCAGGTGGCCGCACGCAAAGATGAGAGGGTTTCACAAAAACCTTCCAGTGTTTTGGGAAATCCAGAGTTTCCAACTTCGGCTGCGGGGGGTGGGGCGGAGGCAATCGTGAAAACCAGGGCAAAGGGCAGTGATTTCCTTTTCCCTCGTCCTCCGTCCTACACACACAGCCACACACATAACTCACACACAACTCACACACGCCACACTGACACACATGCACACACACAACTCACACGCCACACTGACACACATGCACACAGCACAATCACATGCACAAACACATACAAACATAAGCCACACAAGACAGACACGTGGTCAGTCACACAAACCCCACACATTATATCACACATGTACACACAGCACTAACACATAGCACATGCTGTCACACGGCCACAGTCACACAAAGCACTCATTCATACACACAAATACATGGTCATAACCCCCACACACAAACTGTCATACATACACACAACACACACACATCCAGCACTGAGGCACACATTCACACCACACGGCCCCTCCCATGCACATGTACATGCACACACATGTGCATACACACAAACAACTGCCCACCTGCGACCCTGATTTCCAGAGTGTGACCCTGTGTACATGTCTCACAGTGGTTTCTAGCAGTTTTGGAGACCTGCAGCTTCTGCGGACTCTGGTCTGTCCTGCTGGCGGGGCCCCAGAGCCCCCGGGCAGACTTCCAAGATCCCAGGCCCCTTGGCAAGCCCTGCAGAGGCTTAGGCAGCTGTAGCTCCTCGAAGAATAACGACAACCCCAGAGACGACCGGGCGACATCAACCCCTCTTCTGGGGGAAAGGGGAGCCATCTGGGGCTCCAACACACCCATGGGTTTTTCCAGGGGACAGACCAGGGAGGCAGGGCTGTCATCAGGGACCAGCAAGTGCCCACAGTGCAGGGCACAGGGCCTTCCCTCCACGTGTCACATGGACAGGTGCACGGAGGGGCTGCTACGGAGGGGCTGCTGCGGGGGCAGCCGCTGAGAGGACTCTGGCTTTCATTTTTAATCCTTCAGGAAGTCAGAGGCAGTGCCGGCCGGCGGGCCCGGGCTGAGGACTTGACATGTGAGAATTAGCTGGTCTCTCACTTCCCGCTGCAGCTCAGAGCCAGCAGAGAAAGAAAATCCTTGTTCAGTGAAGAGCTGCTAACAACTCCGGAACAGAAGACAGCCAAGTGACACGGCTCTCAAGGCTTCCAGATGACAGTGGCGGGGCTGGGGGAAGGAACAGGAAAAGCACAGCAGAGGTTCAAGGACACCGACCTGCCTCGAACAGATCACCTTGCTCCGCCTGCCAAGAAGCAGGAGAACGGGACGGGGCTCAGCTGTCTGGGAGACATTGAGAAAACATTTGAAATAATCTCCCTGAGAACTTGGAGCATTGTTCGGTGCCATCCTGAAAAGCGGGAACCATCTTCCGTGCCCGTCACCAAAGAACTGGTGGCCAGCTTGGGGCACCGGCATGGGCTGGAGTAAAACTCAAGAACGGAAAGCGTGAGCTCTCTAGCCTGAAAGCGTCCTGTTGAGTGAACAGAGCCAAGGGCAGAAAGATACATTGTGACGCTCTGCGTGCCCTGTTTCAAAACGAAATGAGAAACTGTGTTACCCATGGACACACCTATGGTACTAAGAAGTTCAAAGACAAGGACTGAAAATGAACGGCAAAGTCCCGCTCGTGGTGGCCTCTGGAGGCAGATGGCGGGAGGGACAGGCAGACGTGTCCTGGACCCTGCGCAAGAGGATTTCAAGTTTATCAGTAATGCCTGATTTCTCTCCTTGTTCTTTTTTTAATTAGGAAAAAAAAGATCTGAAGCAAGCTGAAATTGTAACATCGGTGATTTTGCGGTGAATGTGCATTATATCATTCTCCGTACAATTTGCTAATTTTTCATTGCCTTTTCTCAAAAAGGTCTTTTTCCCTTTCGAGACAGAAACATGTTATCACTTGTGCCCAGGGAGATCTGAAGCTTATCACAAGTCCTGTTCCAAGCCTCCCCTCCTAATTGAAAACCAGGAGATGACATTTTCTGGTAAAACAAGGCTTTTTTTCTACTAGGGATGCAGAGTGGGGACATGGGACGCTAAGTGATGACAGGCACGTGGGGGTGACTTACGAAAGGAAACAGACGGTTTCTAATTAAACAGAGCAGTCAGGAAATAATCTATAAAGTGAACTTCTTGACACCGATATATAAGAGATAGGTTTTTCAAAAATAAGGCTTTATTTATATATTTTTAGAGAGACGGGAAGGGAGGGAGAAAGAAAGGGAGAGACACATCATTGTGACAGAGAAACATCGACTGGTTGCCCCTCATAGACCGGGGACCGAGCCTACAACCCAGGCAGGTACCCTGACTGGGAATCGAACTGGCGACCTTTCGCTTTGCGGGATGATGCCCAACCCACGGAGCCACACCAGCCCTGGCCAGAGACAGGCTTTTCAAACACTTTACATCCGCATAACATGCCCAGGCTTAGTGACAGTGACACGCAGATTCTCCGATCATACTGCCTGCCATCGGCCATGGACGCACACACAGGATCGCAGGGTGGGCCTTGGTGACTGGGCCCACCCACCCAGAAGCGCTCACTGGCAGTATCCGTGTATCAGGCACGTGGCACACGTATGCTCCTAAGTGCCTAGGCGTCTGGAAAGCTGAAGAGACACCCAGGACACCCATGAGCCGCAGCTACCCCAGTGATGTGCTCCCTCCCCACGAGGGAAAGGCGAACTCAGGCGAACGGGCGGCGGCACAGGCTGGGCAACGCTTCATTTTCTAGCCCCACTGGCTGAAGCGGACCCTCGCTTCTCTCTGGTGACACACAAGAGAGGTTCTTGGCTACACACAGTGCGTTCCGTGCCTGGTGGATGGTGAACACACACACATACACACACACACACACGCACACCTTCGCCAGAAACTCCACCACCTTCGCGGTTTGCAAGCGTCCACCCAACAGGACAAATCAAACACCAGCACCTTTAATGAGGACGAGCTTAACTAAATATTTGGCTTTACGTCTTTGAGGGACATTTTTCCTTGTTAATGTTTAGCTACCCAGACATCTTGGGACCAGCTTAATGGCCTCCACATGCCTTCGCTGCGGGGTCCTGCTCTGCACACCCGCCCTGCCCCGCCCCCGCCCCCAGCGTCGCAGCTGCTACTCCGGGACAGAAACAGCGGGAGGCCGCGGCGGGCGCTGGGGGCTGCCAGACCTCTGCATACCATCCAAAGATCAAGGGGCATCCCTCTGCGGGAAGATAATTTAAACCATCTCCCTGTGTCTGAACACAAAGGATAGAAAAGAGCAGCACTGGGCGCCTCTGGGTCCCAGGGAGGGAAACAACTTTGCTGTACTTCTCACAGACGAACAGAGGTGAGCCCTCCTGCGCAGGGCGTCTGCCCACTCTGGGGAGACACCGAGGGCCAGGCCTGGCCGCCCTTCCTCCTGGGGACAGGGGGGGCGGTTCATCTTCAGCCTTCCCGCTGCTCCCTCTTCTTCCCCACTGCCCAGTGGACTTCACTGAGATCACCGCCCTAGAAAACTTCTTTAAACAGAAAGGAGAAAAAAAATCTAACTATGCTAATACGAGAGTTTTCATTTCTAAAATAGTCCCCACGTTCAACCAAGCGGGGGTCTTTAAGGAGGAAATACTGAGCTACTCGGATGAAACAACAAATACGTGCTCCCCCGATCCCTGGGTGACAAACCTGTTTCCGGGCCAGCAGTGCCTTCACCAGACCCGTCACCCCCGTGGGTGCAGCACTGCCTCTTGTCCTTGCAAAGTCCCAGAGCCCAACTCAGAGAACTCCAGGACACAGCCTCGGAAGTTTCCATGGAAACCACCAGGGAGGGAAACGGGGAGAAAAGCAAAGAGCAAAATGTGTGGCAAGGGATAAATCCCAACAGTTACCCAAGTCTCTGCTTCCTGGGTGTGGACAGGCAGATGTGGGCGGCCGGAGTCCAAGCAACCCCGGCCCCTCGGCACAGGTGCACATCACAGGGCTGGTTCGGACCTGGGCCCCTCTCGCCTGACTCCAGACTCCGGAGCTCCAGCCCCTCTGGGGGCTCAAGGACGAGCGTTAGCTCCCATGGTGACAGTTCCTTCCCCGTGGTCGTTGGCAACCTGGTGTTGTCACACCTGCTGTTTTCTGGTTCAGGTCTTGGGTTATTTCTACCTGTCTCCCTCGCTGGGTGGCCCTGACTCTAGAACTGGTCACCCACTAAGGTCGGTCTGTCTTGGTCTGTCAGATGAACAAAGGAATGAATCAGTGAGCCTGTGAATGAACACGTGGATGAGTGAGTGAGTGAGTGAATGAATGAATGAGTGAGTGAGTGAGTGAATGAGTGAGTGAATGAATGAGTGAGCGAGTGAATGCGTGAATGAATGAATGAGTGAATGTGTGAATGAATGAATGAGTGAATGAGTGAGTGAATGAGCGAATGAATGAATGAGTGAGTGAATGAGTGAGTGAATGAATGAATGAATGGTGTGACAAGACACTGATCCAATCTCCCTTGCCATGTAATTTGTGACATGGGCACAGGGCACAGGGGAGTAAGATACCCTAAAGGGATAAAGAAATTCACTAAAATTTCTATTCTAACTTTTACATTTCCTGACATTTTTTCTCTACAACACAGGTAATCTTGAACTTCCCAGAAGGATGCAAGTTCACAGTTAAAAATAGATAAAAATTTACCACGAGGCCCTGCTCTAAGGAAACACCACCCCTCCTCCGAGCGCTGTTTCAGTCTGCTATTGTGGAAGAAAAAGAATAACATTGAGAAGTAATGAGACATCCACTCCGTAAAGACGCGGCTGCACCTCCGCGCGTCTCTGCCCCTGCCTTCGGAGCGCTCAGGTCGCACGGGGGTTAGGCCGCACTCTTCCGCCCCCGAAGTCACAGACTCGCGGCCCGGGCTGTGGACAGGCCTCGGCAGGAGCCTCCGGCACACTCCCCCTTCGGCTCAGGCTTCAGGTCCGGATGTGGGAGGTTGCTGGACTGCTGACCACCTCCCACGTTTGGGGCAGATGGGGCCCCGAGACCCCCTCAGCAGGACCGCGATGACCTGTGAACCTGTGTTTTGGAAAGGCGCATGACCCCGAGGTGGGTGAGCCTCAGCCACAAGCTCCGAAAAAAATCACCTTTCTCATCATTTCGAGCACGTCTGACAGTCTGAAAGGCGCAGCTCTGCCCGGCAGGAAAACAACCCGAGAACCAGACCTGGGCAGGGTCCAGGCGGCCGGATGCTGTGTTGGGCGAGGCGGCAGGGACAGATGGACACAGAAACCCGGGACAAAGCTTTGCTCTGAAGCGTGCTGTGGCATTAGTTAGGCGATGGCTGATTCCCTTACAGTTATCAGAAATACTCCAGTGGGATGGCCGATATGGCACCAACTGGTCAGGACGGTTTTCATCTTTGGGGAAAACACATTCGTTCGCTGCTTTGCTCAACTGAAGAGAGACGTCACCGACAGCACCCCTCTCGAGTCCTCGGGGCCTCGTCCCTGCACGCGCCCCGGTCACTGCAGGGAAGACAAGCTGAGCGCAGGCAGGTGGGCGCGGGGCCGGGCCCTCAGGGCTGCTCCTGGCCTGACCA
Source organism: Macrotus californicus (assembly GCA_007922815.1). Lineage (NCBI taxonomy): Eukaryota > Metazoa > Chordata > Mammalia > Chiroptera > Phyllostomidae > Macrotus > Macrotus californicus. Next base: position 157,916 of record VMDR010000129.1, read on the forward strand.
CACGTGCTGACAAGTGACTTCCCGTGTGGCATGCAGCCCGTCTGCACAGACACGTGTAGGACCTGCCCCTACTCTGAAAGTTCCGCGTGTCGGCCAAAGGTCCTCAGGACACGTCTTCTCGAAACACTGCTTCGGCCCGTGCTTCCCACTGGGTCCCCGCCTCCCTTCCCTCTCCATCCGTTCCTTCCTTCTCTGTCGCCCTCCCTGCATCCACACCAGCTGCCCTCCGTGCGGCTGTCCCCGCACACAGGTAGCCGAGCTTCTCGGTGCCGTGGGCACGAGTGGCCAGAGGGGCACCGCCCACTGCGTCCAGAACGGTGTCCTGCGAGGGAATTACACTTCCCAGTTCCTCCGCACCCAGCCGCCCGCTGGCCCCATCCACAGTCTGGGCTCTGCTCATTGGCAGACCCCACAAGTGCTACCTGGAGGCCGGAGAGGTGACGGAGGGCGTCTGTCAGTAATGTAATTCCGCACGCCCGGTGCAAGCAGCTGGAATTATCGCCGCTAAGACTCTCCTCTTGCTATATTGATTTTTATATTAACAATAAAGGACAGCCGGTCCCCTGGCGAGCAAGGCTCTGAAGAGAAGATGAACATCCCCACTTCCCTCTGGGTCTGCGGTGCCTGAATATTCTCCGTCTAGAATTCCTGCCTCGTCACGCATGACAGCCTCGCCTTGGAGGCTCCCCGGTCTGCGCACTATGGCTCCGGGCCAACCTGGGCCTTCGGTCCTCACGCTCTGTCTTCCGTGTTCCCAATCAGCCTGCGCTCGGGAAACGTCACCGCTTTTAACAGATAGAATTCTTGGCTCCTATTTCATTCTGCTCACTGGGAACCGGGGTCTGATGGAAATAATTCTCCCGGAGTTGGCATTTGAATTCTACGGTTTCCTCGACGTTGTCTTCCCTGATGCTCTCAGTGCCTCACCAGGAAAGATGGGTATGGGCTGGCTCGCCTGTCTGTCTGCTGGATGTAGCCTCGCCGCACCGCGAAGGGGCCAGCGGGAGCGGAGGCCCCTCTGACTTGTTTACTGCTGCACCTCCCGTCTCCGGACGGTGCAGGCGCTTGCAAACACGCGCTGGGTGAAGGGCTCAGCTCTGCTTCAGTCTGCACCATCCTTTCACATATTACAGCTTCCCTGAGTCTGTCCCTCCTGCCTATCACTTTAGCGGGCACCTCTCCTTCAAGGTGGGGTGGAACAGCCTCGGCGGAAGTCAAGGACGCTTCCAGAAAGCTGGGACGTTCCAGCTACAGGTTATTCGGTGCTTACACATGACTCATGCGTGCAGCCCTGAATAAAATAGCACCCCGAGGTGCTTCCAAAGGATCTTTGGGGGCTGCTTCTTGGTCCTAACTTCTTCCGGACACTGCTGTCCTCCAAACACCCCAGAGCCCCAGAAGTGAGCTGCCACGAGGGACACGCCTAGGAGAAGCGAACCCTGGCTGTTCTCCGCCCTCTGGCACTGTTCTAACGGGAAGGTCCCCGCTGCCTGCCGGGTGCTGTGTTTGGAAAGAAGATGGGCAATTCCTTCCTTCTGGGCTCCAAACCATTCCTGAAATTTCTGACTAAACTAGCATCGATTTTGCTCACGAATCTGTGATTCGGGCACAACTCTGCCAGGCCACCTTGTCTCGGTGTCACACGACATCAGCTGCGGTGGCTCAAATGCTGGGAAGGGGGATCACTGGAAGCCTCACTCACGTGACTTACTTGTCACCTGGAACCACTGGGGAGAACTGTCACAGGTGGCCTCTCTGGGTGGCCTCTCCAGGTGGCTTGGGCACCCTCACAACCTGAAGGGTTCCATAGGAAAGTAGCTCAAGAGGGACAGAGAGGCAGAAGCCACACGGCCTTTGACGATCTCTCTCCATGTCACACAGCATCGCCCCATCCGATTTGTCAGACATACGACCGCTCAACGGGGAGGCACACCATTTGGGGGGAGCGGCACGGTTCTAGAAGGGCCGTGGAGCTGGAAACAGTTCTCCTACATCCCGTGGGTGCAGGTCCTGGCCCCCCCCACACACAGGCTGAGCATCCCCGACAGGCCTTCCACTGGCACAGCCCCGGAGCGGCGGGCCCTAGGCCGAGCGGCTACTCTGTCCTGGAATGTCTGTCCCCACTGGAAAAGTCAGTGGGGACAACGGCAGGTGTGCATGTCATCATAGGAAGCCTTCCGGAGCCATGCACGCTGCCCAGCTCTTCCCAACAGCAGCCCTACAGGTCAAAACAGGCACGCTGACATCATGCCCCTGACATCACGCCCATTCAGACGTCCCAGTTCACAGTCATCTGTGCAGGTTTGCACTCACTCCACACGGTTTTAATCACACATGTGCGGTCACGGGTCCACCTAGAGGAGGTTCCTCGCCAGGACGCCCCCCTCAGTTGCCCTTCTATAACTGCACCTGCCTCCCTTCAACGCCCGCCCCCACATTCCCAACCCCGGCCACCCCTAATCCGTTCTCTATGTCTACAATTTCGACTTTTCAAAACCATTACTCAAGGAGAGCAATGCCGTGTGTGCCCCTCTGAGAAAGGCTTCCTATCACTCGGTGTGTTTTCTTGGAGATTTGTCCACGTTGCCACCTGTACCCAGAGTTTGTTCCTCTTCCTGGCTGCACGGATGCACCGCTGTTTCTTTCATTGTTCCCCTGTCAAAGAACACCTTGTCCCAGAAACTTTCATAACAAACGGTGACCTAAGGGCCACGGAAAAGGCTAGGCTTGCTCGTTTATTCATCTGCTTCTCAAGAACAGCATGTTCCCGTGTGGGTCACAGCCGGGCCTGCAGCGGTTTCTCCCATGGGCCTCTGGCAGGTGTTCTTTTGCTTCGATTATCCAAATCAGTTTCTGTCTTTCTTTTTTATTGATTTTAGAGAGAGAGAGAGAGAGAGAGAGAGAAGACATCAATGTGCTGTTCCTCTTATTCATGCATTCTCTGGTTGATTCTTACACGTGCCCTGCCCAAGGATCGAACCCGCCACCTGGGTGTGCCAGGACAACACTCTAACCAGCAAAGCTGCTCAGCCAGGGCCCAACTCAGTTCCCATTTCAGGCACCCAGAAAACCCCACCTGACACGCCCCTGAGGCAGGAACTTCACGTCAACCATCCAAGAAAGGGGTAACAATCACGGCCTCCAGTTTCTCAAAAACCTGTTTTTCACCCCCTTGTTGTTAGACCGCACTACCTTCCCCTGGGTCACTGCCAGCCGGACTTGACGTGGCCACCCGCAAAATCACGGAAAGCAAATGGCAGCAAACCCTAAATACACCAGAGCAATGAATAACTGGAGTCCCAAGTCCACCACGGTCAACTGCCACCCGACCAGCTCGCACAGCCCGACCACGCACAGCGACGGGAAGGGGTGAAGGCCGAGCCGCAGCCGACCCCGCTCGGCTCCCATTTCACGGCGGCGTGACCAGTGAAAGAAAATGAATTGATTTTATGACAAGGGCAATTCTCCCCAGAAAAACGTACTCCGATGAAACAGCTCCCGGAACGAAACCCAGAAGCGTTCCTAGCAATCACTTCTCCGGACTTGGGCTGAGTCTCATTACACTATTGTGCAAGACAATAAAAGAAAGGTAATATTTTTTTCTTTCTTAACATCCTTGGGATCCACAATCTTTTTTTTTCCCCTCTAAACACTGCTGCCAATGGTTTTATCACTTGGGAATGTCCAAGATCTTGTGCACGGCAGGGCTTTGCAGGCCGCAAGGCAGACACAGCATCACATGTTCGTTTGAGGAGGGGTAAGATGGGAGAGGACAGTGAGGTCTGCAGGTCTCAGCTGCCCGGGGCCCTACACTGTTGGTGGCAGCACCCTGATTTCTCGTTACGGGAACTGCTGCCCCCCCACACTGTGCGAGATGCCATAGGATTCTCCAGGGAGAGTCCTGTCCTCCCTCAGCCACAACAGAGCGCGGGGGCCGTGCGTGGGACCCACAGCCTCTGTCAAGGAGTTCTGACTCCTGTGTGGAGGGAAGGCAGGGCAGGAAAGGTGTAGGGGCCAGCGGGCCATCAGCTGTGCTCCGTGAGGTCTCTGTCACGGAGACCAGGGCAGGGTTCCCCGTCTGACCTCCATTCGCGCCTGTCTCTCCTGCATTCCTTCACTAACGATGGAGCTTCTGCTGCTGCTGACCACCAAGGGACCCTACTCTCTAAAGAGGAGCAGGGACTCACGGCCCCAAAGATTTTGTCTGGTGACTGGCATCCTACCTCCGCCCGCCCCCAACCCAGGTACCTGACCCTACGTCACAGGGTACCTGAGTCACGGGGGGTTTTACACCTGCCGTGCCGTCACTCTTGAGACGGAGACACTCCAGCTCTGGAGGAGAAATGGATGCTTTGGGACATCGTGAGGAAGGGTCGCCTGCTAGGGCTTGAACCCCAAACGTCTGATTCTGAGGTAAAGCTCTCCCCACCCCGCCCCACATTCCCACCTCTCACCGCACAAAAATTACTTTTTATCTGTGTTTCTTCTCTAAATTTCACGTAAGCACCTTCTCAGTCTGATATCTGAAGGCCACGGAGCTAGGATGTAGCCCGCCTCCCAATGACGGTCTAGATCTCGCCAACCGACCGATAAGCTCCCCGCCTCTGTTTACTCGCTCCTGTCAATGAATTAAGCCTCAGACAAATGAAATACTGGCTTTTATTTAAAGCTCAGTTTTTAAAAAATGGTGTGTAATTAGCCGCCGACAGACGTCGCCTCAGCAGGGTTTCAATTATGCTGTGGATGATCGTTCCCTAATTCAATAAAAAGCTGGAATTAAGAACGTAATTAACTCCCGAAGCTGTACGGACGCCATCTACCATGGGAGTGCGTAATGACCCCTGTTCTCCGGCGAAATCCTCGGGCAAGCTGAAGTACTCCTCTAGGAGAGCGTGGTTTTACTTACCACTTAAGTACATAAAACAATTCCTAATCGGCATTAGCCCACAGGCCGGTAACATTTACAATGCCAGGGAAACGCGAACAACATAAATTTTCAAGCCTCTGCTCCCCAGGGACTTCTGAAGCAAGAAATTTGGAATTGTTTATTATGTTACTATTTATTATTATTATTATTATTATTATTAATTACTGATAAAGAGCCTTCGTGGAACAATACAACCATAGGGGAAACTCAGAAGAGGTCCTGTAGAAATTTATCTTCAAACACAAGTCGAGTTCAAGGTCCCTTCCGAACTTCTGATATTGATTCATCCTCGCGAGGTGTGTCTATTTCATTCATGACCTCGAGACCACGCACCAGCTACATCCTCAATCCACATTGCTTGCATTCAGGGACTCACAAACTTTCCACACTGCATTTTTTATGTCCTATCTGAGACCGCAGAATAAATAGACGACAGAGCCAGAATTTACTTGCTTCTGAAATATCTACAATTTCCACTGATTTATAATCTTCATTTTCCTCCAGAGCACTGACGGTCTTTCTAAAGCTCCTGGAGGGAATTATGCAGAAGGCGCCAGAAGAGAGACAGAGTTTGTCAAACTTTCTTGCAGGCTAATTGGCTCCTCTTTTGTCTGCTGGTTCGCTTGTTTATTCGCGGATGTTACTCTGTCTGTCCGCACCCCTTCCGCGCTCTCCCTGCCGGCGCTGGCGCTGGCACTGGCGTTTGAATGGCCAGCGCCGTGGTCTGGAACCTCCGTGCATTTAGTAAACATTTCTGGCTTGAAAAGATACATTTGTTAGCTGCTGAGTTTACCGCGCATCTGTTATTATTTCTTTCTCTCATACAAGCACATGGGAACCCAGGTCACTCCCGGCTTTGTTCCTTAAAGAAACCAGTTAAGAGAGGAGACAGTTGTGCTTCGGAAGAAAGAAGAACGAGCGCAGACGCTGCCAGAGTGGGTCAGCAGAGACGAGCCGCAGCCGCATCTCCTCGGAAGACAATGAACAAGTGCTTGGTTTTCAACAATGAAAACTCCTACCCAGAAATGAAGGACAGGTCTGCAACAGATTTGGTTGTTTGAGCAAACATAAAAAAAAAAAAAAAAAAACAACAACAAAACACAGGCCTTCAGAGCGTTTACGTGACTACCTTTTGCAATGCTTGGGGGCAGCAGCTACTGCAGAAGCTCAGGCTAAAGGGATGCCGTGGAGCTCCCGGCTCTTGCGCAGGCCCCGGGTTCCAGGTGCTCGTCACGTTTTATACCCACGGACGACACAGCTGCAGAAACACAACTGAGGCCGGCACCGTGCGGAGAACAAGAGTGATGACGAGCCAAGTCTGCACCTGTGCTAAAAAATAATTGCAATAACGAACAAAAAAATTAAGCCAAGATGGTGTAACGTTACAATTTTTAAATAAAACAAGCTAATGGAGAACTGTTGACAAAAGACAAACGGTCTCTTCCCTCTGCCCCCTCCCTGCCCCCACCAGAGGCTCTCGAGGGGCTGAACCTCACTTTGCATCACGGCCTTGCACACCTGCCCAGGGGTCGGAGGCTGGTTTTCGAAGGCCAGCCCAGCCTCCTTCACTGGCGGCACAGCCGGGCGGAGCTTAGCTGCGTCCACAGACGGCGCCTGCCGGTCGGTCTCCCTTCCCGGGCATGCAGAAGGCATGTCTCCAAAAATCCACTGAAAATCCTCCGAGAAGCCTGCGGGTCTGCTTTACCGCCGGAAGAGGAAACCATGAAAACTGAGAACAAGGCACAGAAGCTGGCCCCCAGGGCCTTACCAGTGGTATAGAGAGGGGGCAGGTCGCCTCGGACCCCAGACCCTCAGAGCTGCCCTGAGAGTGCCACCAGGGGCTCCCACGGGACAGGGAGCTCAAGTGACTTCGAGGCCACAGCAACAAAACAAAAATGCACAAAGCATTCCTGTCCCCTGCCTGCGGCCTTTGTCCCCTCTTCACACTGCAGCCCTGGCCCCTGGAGGACAGGGACTCCTGGGACTTATTCCCCCACAGTTCCGGGGGCCAGCAGCACCCAGGGCTCCTGCTTGGCTGGTAGCCTTGCACGCCAACCTGTCCCCGTCTGCACGTGGCCTCCTCTGTGGATGCGTCTCTGTGCATCCTCTCCTCTTCTCGTGACATCAGTCATTGCATTCGGGGCCCGTCCTGACCCAGAGTAACCTCGCTTTAACTCAGCTAATTGTACCTGCAAAGACCGCGTCCAGATAAATCCGCATTCTGAGGTTCTGGGTGGACGGTACACTTTTTTCGGGGGTCGAGGAACACACTATTCAACCCACTCCACCACTGAATTTCCCAAAGGCGGACAGCACATAGTAGGTTCTTAATCAGACACTGAGGAATCAATGCGTGAGTTTTTGCCAACTGCACATTCAGCTGTCACTTCAGACAGCCCCCAACACAAGGTCCGAAACGCAGCGACTCATTCCTGCCTTCACCAATTAATTTTTTTTTTAATAAAGATCAGAAATCACCTGAAAAGCAAACCCCTCAGATTTGCAATCAAGACAGAAACGGGCGACATGCTCCTTCATTCCTCACTCCAGGGATATTTTTGGCTCCAACAATAAGCGGCTGAAGTAACAGATTTCTCCACTGAGCGAGATAAAAGTCCTTTGATCTCCGAGCGACTCTTGTTTGCTTTCCATGCCAAGAGCCATTAAACAGACTCCAAGTTCAAGTGTCTCCCAGGAACCCGAACCATTTCTAGGGTTTCCCACCCTTTCTTCTCAGCTGTGACTGATGGATTTAATCAACTTCTCAGACAACTTGCGGTAGGAAGAGAATATCCAGCCTCAAACAAGGGGGCAGGGCTTTTTCTCTCTGTGGGAACTCGAAGATTCTCTTAGGGGGAAGGGACCTGATGAAATAAGTGAATCCCTACCCGCTCAGCCATTTCTGGGCACCCCTGGGCACGCTCTACCAACTTCTGATGCTGTGTCCTCTCTGTGACTCAGTCCCCGGTGCCTGGGCTGTGGGACTGCCTGGGCCACAGCAATGTCCCAGGCCATGGTCACCCGCCCTCCCGTCCCTCCTGAAGCATCCCAGTTTGACCAGGAATTCACTCTCTTCTGCTGGCCCCTCCACCATCCCTGGGACTGGCCCTCATGGGTCTGACCAATCGGGGTGAACAGAAACGCTGGGCCCTGCAGGGCCTCAGAGGGTGGCAGCCTCCGTGTCTGTGGCCCCCGCACACCTACAGCACGGCCGTCAGAGACGTGCCGGCTCACCGTGAAGACAGACAGGGGAACGGCCGTGCCAGCTGCCCCTGCTGGCCTCTGGGCAAAGACAGCACAAGCCTGGGGTCCCCGTCGGCTTGGCCCCATGTGCAGGGTGGCAGAAGGCGTGGGGGTTCCTGGCACAGAGACAGACAGCCTGGCGTGGGCTTGAGGGCTGCTGTTCGGTGTCATCGAGGGGACCTGGCCTGGTCCCTCGGCTGCTCGGGCCCTCCTCGTGGGTGAAATGAGGTGATGGAGACACAGGACATGGGGGGTCAGCTGGTGTGACCAGAGCTCTTCCCCACGGGACGGCGGGAACGGGAGAATGACCCTGAGAGTTCTGTGGGCCTGGAGGACGCACCTCTAGGCAAACCTAAACAGACTTGATCTGGGCCTAATGGTGCCTCTGCCACCATGGCAACAGCTTTTGAACTTTTACCCCTGGAAACAGAGGTAGAGAAGAGAACGGGAGACATGGGCCACCCCTCGCCCCTGGCGCAGGTCCATCCCCCTGCCCACCCTGGGTGACCCTGCAGTGCCTCCAGTCCCCCACTGAGGACACACTAAGACACCCTGGCCCCTGTCCTTTCACTCAACAAAGCCACCTCAGGTGCGGCGACCTGCCCGACACGATGCCAGTTTCAATAGGGCGCGCTGGTCCTGTGCCCCTTCGATCACCTCCCTCAGGACCATCTGCTGTCCCCAGCGGCGTGTTTCCAGACTGTGCAAACTGCAACGAACTTCCTTAGTCAGACCCACTCAAACTAAAACAAAACAGACAGTGGCAGGCGGTGGGTTTGGTGACACTCACTGACACCTACAAGTCACCAAGCTTGCCGAGGTACAAGCGCAAAAGAGAGCCGGTGGGCCATCCCGAAGAGTCCAGGGAAGCGTGGGTCTGAATGACATCGGCTCTCGGGGTTCAGGTGACGTCCCGGCATCTGTGGTGGTTTCACTCATGGGTGCCGCGGCCACCACGTACTCCAGGACTCACAGGCCAGGTGAAAAGAAAGTGCCCACTTCTCTGTGGCAGCAGAGTCCCAGGACAGTCACACCTCGTCTCTGAATGACCCCACTTTGAAAATCTGCCAGCCCCTTAGCCAGTCACTAAGTCCCACTGGCTGGGCCTGGGGCATGTGACCTTCTGGGGGGAGAGGGGGGGTTGGAGCCCTGACGCTGAGGGGCTCAGAGTGTGGGTGGTCGTCCCCCTAAGAAAAGGGAATGATGGTCCATTGGAAGGAGGACTCCTGGGTAAGCAGGATCCCCTGGGTGGGGTCGCTGTTGGGAGCACGTCACGCCTGAGTGCGGGGAGGGAGGGAGACCGATGTGGAGTCCCTCAGAACCCTGGCAGTGCAAGAGACACAGGGGGAACATTTGTTCCAGAGAGAAACTCAAAAGTCAAAATGCCATTAAGAGAGAGCACAGCTTTCGCTTTCCTTAATTACTCATGGGCACGAAGGAATCATTTAGAGTTCTGTTAAAGCCGGAGGAAGGGATTCATAACACATTCGGGTCACAGGAGATCGCGGAAAACCCGGTCCCCTCTCCGTGTCACCTGGTAGGCGTGGTTCCCGATAAACCGCGGCGAGACGTGGCAGCGCGCGGAAACGCAGGCCTCTGGGGGCTTGGCTTTTCTCCTCCCCCAAATCCTGAGACCCGGAGCTTATGGCTTTACATGCAGACGACCCGGAACATCTGCTTTTGAACTTTCCGGAATTCCCCTGACGCAGCGTGGCCCCCAGATGGGGGTGAACACTTGTACGTCTTGGCAACCCAGCACCCTGCATCCCTCCCTGATAGCACCCTGACTTGTGGGGGGTGTCCCTCCTCCCCTGCTCGTCCAGTCTGAGGGGAAAAGCACCGTGTTTTGCCATGCATGATGCGTACTATGTTGCGCACATTTTTGAGGGGAAACAAGGATGCGCATCATGCATGGGTACAATGATTACACACCACGGGTATACAAATCCCATGCACAGAACCCAGGGTCGCTGCCCCCAAGGAGCCAGGAAGGAGGTCACTCACAGCAGCGTCGGTGAGAGCCTCAGCAAGTCCCTTCCTTTCATTCCAGGTCTGACACTTTGGGGGTTTCCAGCACCTTCTCACGGCTAGCGGCGGCTAGCCCATCTCCTCTGTGCTTACCAGGGCCAGAGCTGCTTCTTGGCTGACAGCCCCAAACCGCAGCTCGCCAACGGCTACCCAGGCCGCGGCGGCTCCACATGCCCAGCGTTCCGACTAGACAGCCCCAAGTGGGTGGGCAGGAGTGCAGGAGGGGACACAAGCAAACAAAAACCCGCCTGGTGTCTCTGCTGTCATGGAATGCTTCGAGAGCCCTCTTCAGCCTGCTAGTCTAAAACCTCACAGACGTGGAAACTTATAAACAACAGACATTTAGTCCTCACGGTTCTGGAGGCTGGACCTCTGAGGTCTGGGTGCCCGTGGGGTAGGGGTCCAGGGAGAGCCCTCTTCCAGGCTGCGGATGACTGTCTTCCTGCTCTGCCCTCACAGGATGGATGGAGTGGAGCTCTCCAGGGTCCCTTACAAAGGGCACTAATCCCATTCCTGGGGCTCCACCCATATAACCTAATGACCTCCCAAAGGCCCCGCCTCCGAACTGTATCATCATGGAGGTGGGGCCTCCACATGTGAATTTAGGAGGAAGGGAACATTGAGACCATGGCATCTCTCATCCACTCTTTCATCTTTCCTCTTCCCCCCAAGCCTGGGCCATAACCCATCTCATAGCCAGGAAAACTGAAGTTCAGTGCAACTGACAGAGGACCCCCCTCCCAGCTTTTTTTTAAGCTTTTTTATTTGTTTATTTTTAGACAGAAGGGAAGGGAGAGAGATGGAGAGAAACAGGGAGAGAAACATCCATGTGTGGTTGCCTCTTATGCGCCCCCTACTGGGGACCTGGCCCACAACCCAGGCCTGTGCCCTGACTGGGAATCGAACCAGCGCCCCCTTGGTTCGCAGGCTGGCGCTCCATCCACTGAGCCACACCAGCCAGGGCAAAAGGACCCCTTTTTGAAGGGCTTCAGGAAGCGGAACAATGAGCCAACTGCATACCTGCCACACACAAAAGCCCTGTTGCCACAGGACCACACCTCAGCCGATCGTTACGCCCTCCCTTTAGCCTTTCTAAAAACACCACCCCAGAATGAAAAGCCTACGCCCCCAAAAGGCACGACGGCCTTTCTCTCCCGGCCACGAGGTTTGCGTTCTTGAGCACCAACAGCTCGCACGGAATCCTCACTGGCGAGCGTTTGAAATCGGAGTCAGCAGGATGAAAGTCTTTCCCGGAATGAAAAATTTGCATTCTTGGCTAACAGCGACCCCCTGTCACCGGCGTCAAGCGTGACACCATCGGGACAGACACAGGCTCCGACAGAGCTCACTAATTGAGCTGGATGAAAGGTCCGAATTAAGTTTCCCTCAAACCCTGAGCCTGGATTACTGACTTCTTGAGATAATCTCTGTCATAAGAGTCACGTCGGATCATAAACACGGACCGCTCCTGTCCGTCCACGGCACCATCTGTACGGGCAGCCAGGCCCTGCAGGGGCGCACTAGAAAATTCTGCCAGTCATCAGGGCAGCCTTCAAAGATCCAGCCGCAGACGCAGATGGAGCTTGCATTGCATTTTCCCTGAAAGACCCAAGTAATAGATTCGGGGGGGATGGGGACGGGGGGGCTCTTCTGAAAGGAGGCAATTTGCAAACGGTAGGTCTTCAGATCGCTATAGGGAAGTCTTGTTTCCAATCACCAGCCAATTTTTCCATTAGAGAACAAGATAATGATGTTTAAATGTCACTGAGTGCCCACTGTTTAACAGCTGTGGCTTCGTCATCCTCGATAATTTAATTTTGAATCAAAAAGGAAGGAAAAACACGGAACCACCGCACAAAGCCGCAGAACCGTGTGTTTGGAGGACCCATTCGGTTCTCAGGCTCGGGAGCAACTTCAGGACCCAGGTCGTCTGGGCGGGTCTGGGGAATTGAGAATTAGCCACCACGGCCGGGAGGGTATCCCGATCAGGGAAATGTTAAGGCTCTTTCTCCTTACAAATAAAATCCTCACTCTTGAGTGAGCTGTAACACATGGTGCTCCCAAGAGAAGGGTGCTGGGAAGCCTTCTCTGCCAACAGGGAACCCCTGGGTGCCAGCCATCCTGGACGCCAGTCTCAACCAATGTCTACAGCCACTCCAGCCTCCGCAGGTTGGTTCGGGTCGTTGCCAGATTAGACTTCGACCCTCTATCTTCACCGCCCCCCCCAACCCACGTCCAAACCAACCTTCTACCCCATCCATCCTGGCCTCAGGGTGGGGAGCAGCTGAGTAGCATCACAGAAACCCAAGAATGTGAGCCGGGCAGGGGCCATAGCTCATGGAGTCCAGACCTGACGGGGGTGGTGTGGGCTCCGGATGGCCCCGGAGTCGGTCGGCAGCAGGTACGTGAGATCTGCTCACTGACACCTTGCAAGTGTGCAGTGCACTGTTGTAACGACGGCCCCAGGGCTGCACGTCAGAGCCCCAGAACGCACACATCTGTAATAGGAAACGCACACCCTGGGGCCGCATCTCCCACTTCCCCCGCCCCAGCCCTCAGTACCCACCAGTCTGCTCTCCGTGTAAGGGTTGAGTTTTACAATTAAAACAAACGTGTACACTCAGAGTGTTCCCTTCAAATCCTGTAGATATCTGAAGAGAAAAAGTCAGGTGAGATACTGAATCAAAAAAATAGTAACAATAATTGTGGCAACCAGCACATATTTCTGCTGTCCCAAAGGACTGTGAGAGAGAGAGGGCTAGGGATTGAAGTCGCATCTTCTCTGCTCAAGTCCACGCCGCCCCCCGAGCCAGCATCCCCAGGCCTCGTTCATGTCCACCCGGCACAGGAGAGACATTGTGAGGAGTGACCGTTAATTAAGGGAAGACGGTCACCCCCCTCCCCCCGGGGAGGCGAAGCTTATCAAAACCCTGGAGCCAGCCTTGCAGCCCTGAGTTACTTCGAGGCAAGACCGAGGAGTGCCACCTAATAATTCATTTATGCCTCTAAATAAATCTGGCTCCACACGAGCCCTTCTGCGTTTATAAACCCGTAACACTCACAGCCGCTGGCCCCACGTCAGCTCCTGCGCGGCGGCGGAGGCATTCAGAAAATGCACCGGAGGCGAGCGGCTGGCACTGTGTCACCTCCTGCACTGCAGCCACTTGCTCTGCTGTAGCTGCTTTGCATTTTGCACCAAGGCCAAGTGCAGAGTTGGCTGGCCCGACCCCTGAAACCATCTCCTAACTCGTTCTGCTCAGCCATGAAAGTTTAAACAGCAAAGACTAGAATCTGCCCGCAGCAATGAGGAAAAAACCCATCTGGCAGAATCAGTTATGTTCCCCCATCCATGAAAACATGGGGTTCGTTCAGTCCAAAGAGGACAGATGAGTTTCGGAGGGACGTGCAGGTTGGAGAGCCCAGCGGTCCCCAAATGGCACCCAGGTCAACGCCTTTTACTTACATTATTCAGTATCTCCTTCAATGCCTACCAGAAGAAGAGAGGATTACAAGTGTAGTAAGCCCTGCGAGCTAACAGGCATGACCACTGAGGTAAAGAAATGAGTCAGTTTAGAGAAAATCATGAACTGCTTGCACAGTCTGATTCACCCTCTGCTCCACCAGCCTCACAGCCAGGACCCAAAATGAAGTTCAAGACCATTCTCTGCTCCGGGGGTTGGTTCTGAGCAAAGGCTAACCCGGCTTCTTTCCTGGGTCTCCTGTGCGTTTTCAATGATGAAGAGGACAGGGAGGGAACTCCCTGGTTGGGCCCCCGCCATGCGTAAAAGAAAGCCGTGGCAAGTGAGTGACTGCCTCCAGCCACGAGAATATATCACGCACCCGGAATGCCACCGACAACCAGCCTGTGACCACGCGGACCAAGGTTTTAGGGTGAGGCAGCCCCAAGGGTGTTGCAGGAAAGACAGAACAACGGTGACCCTTCAGGGCAACGGAAGCACAGCAGCGGTGAGTGTGGGAACCGTCCCGCTTGTGGAAAGAGTGCCAGGCTGTATCGAAGCGGTTACTCCTTGCACCTCAAAGCGCCCCGATAATAATCACAACACCGCAATGGCCAGTGATCGGGAAATGTCGGTCTGGGTGTGGGGTCAGCCCAACAGACTCTCTCCTGCACTCAGACTCCAGGCTGTAAGCTTTGTGCATCCAATCAGCAAATATTCTCTAAAACATTCTGCTGCTTCAGTAGATGAGGATGATTTGGAGACTTGGCCGCACAAAGGGAGAAGAGGGAAACAAGGGTGATCCGTTGTTCGGAGAAGTGTCTGACTCTTGTCACGCATGGGAGACTCCACAGCGCCCCTAAGATGAGGAGGCAAACGCAGCCAAGTCCGCATCCTCAAGGATTTGGAGAGACGCAGCGGCCAGGGCCACGAAGCCTGGCCAGGGAAGCACAGCGCCCTGGACAAAGGAGGGAGGGTGGGGGAATCCGAGCTTGTCGCTCAACACGGAACACCGTGGCGGGGCTGACCTCTGGTGATCACTGAGCGAGACTCTTCTCCGGCGGCTCCCCCTGGAAGGTCCCAGGCCCGGTCGAAAGCATCCCGGGAAGTGGGCCGTGTGCCTGTCCTTGTCCACCACCTTACTGTCCTGCCGGGCCGTTGTGACAGGCACCGCTGTGCAGTTCCCGCAGGAGGTGGGCTGAGAGAGACGCTGAGCTGGGAGCCCCCCATGCCCTCCGAGAGGCAGACCCCACTCCTTCTACTTTGCAAGCTGCCCCCCACCCCCATTCCTGGAGGTGAACCCCTGCAGGTCCCCCCACAGAGCACAGCCCAGGACAGGTCCCCACTGCACTTCTTGGCACTTCCCCTGGAGACCCGGTCATCTGGTGCCCTTCGGGAGCTGCTCTGTGTCAAATGGAGTTGGACCGAGGTCATTATGAAAATTCACCATAATCACTCCGATCACATAAACATTACACCACCATGAATAATTTAATAGGAACCTTGCTTTTCGAGAGCACAGCAATTAAAATAAAACCCAGGGAGGTGATAGGGAGAAGGTGCAGGATACCCGCTCTGGTTCGGTGTGAGGGAGGCTGGCTTGTCACCCGAATGGTCCTTCCTGGTTGTTGGGAATTACCCTTGACCTCAGCTGATGGAGAGACAGACACGGCAAGAGCCTGAGATTTGTGGGCGAGCTCGCTTCTGACAGAGGTGTCCGCCCCACCTGCAGCTCACGCACGCTCCATCCTCACCCACCAGCAAATCAAAGTCCTTGAGGAAGAAGAAGAAACAGCCAGCCCTGTTTTACGGTACAAGCAGCTGCCAGCACGGAAAGGCACCCAGAGCCTCGGCACTCCGGAGGGACCGAGCGAGCTCCGGGAAGGAACGCAGGCTCTCTGCCCCGCCCGCAGTGGCGTGCCCGACATGCGGAAGCGGGCGGATGAGGGGATGCTCTTTTGCACCAAAGACAAAAATAAAACCCACTTTCCCTGTGACTTTCCTAATTTATCACCAGAAGTTGTTTTTGTTTTTTTGTAATACATGGTTAAGCTTGAGAACAGACAGCAGTTAGGCAGGGCTGGTCCTGGGAATCTGTCGTTCAGAACGGCTGGATCTCGGGGTTTACACGGGGGAGAGGGGATGGTGAGGGCTGAGGCGTGTTTGGGGAGGATGCCCTGCGCTCACGGACATACAACACGGTCAGAGTTACACACCCAGCTTCTCGTTCTTTATGAAAAGCTGGCCTGGGGTCTTGTTCACTGGTTTTTAAACTTTTTGTAAAGATCCATAAGGAACATGTCGGACAAGGCGGCAAGGCAGCGCACGATGCA
This sequence comes from Macrotus californicus, assembly GCA_007922815.1. NCBI lineage: Eukaryota > Metazoa > Chordata > Mammalia > Chiroptera > Phyllostomidae > Macrotus > Macrotus californicus. The sequence continues at coordinate 173,905 of VMDR010000129.1, forward strand.
CAGGAACCTGCCGCATGACAGGCACCCGAGGGTTTTCGTCCTGTTCCTCTCATTAAGGAGACATCCTGTGCATGCTGTCGGCTGGGGATTAGACTTCTGGGGGATCACTGCGTAAGGCGTGCACCTGAAACTCAGGCAGCGCTGTGTGCTGGCTGTCGTGAAAATGTTTTAATTATTAAAAAAAAGAAAGGCTGGTGGAAATCCGCTAACTGATTGCACTGCATTCTTACATATTTGTTCAATGGATATCTACAAAGTGCCTACTGTGTGCTGAAGCGCTGACTGTGTACCCAGACTGCTCTGGGTACCGAGGTTTCAGCACAGCCAAAAAAGACGAGACCCCTGCTCTAGAGCCGCTCATGCTGCAGCGGAGAGGCCAGACACGCAGCGCCTGCCCGCTTGCCTGCACGGCGCCCGCCAGGGCAGTCGGGCAGTGGTTCCCAAACATGGGTCGGAGCGGGGAGGAGCCGTGGTGGGTGGAGACGGGCCTGCGTCCCAGGGCCTCCATCCAAGTGCATCTCCTCGCTCCCTTTCCATCAGGAGTCTTGACTACAGAGGCAGAACGCGACCTTGAACATGCCTAGGGCAGAGGGAAGCTGTTTTATCAAGATCCGGATAGAAAAACAGAAAGGGCTTGAGCCTGAACCCTCACTGGGGCTTGAACACAGGACCGGAGGTCACAGGGACACAAGAGCTAGGAGTCCAAGGATGAAAAGCGAGACTCCTTGTACGAGCCTCTGAAGTGGAGGGGCCGTGGCGGGGTGGGCACATGGAGCTTTCCAAGGCCGGTGCCAGCCGCAGGGGCTGGGGGCTGCCTGGCAGCAGCCAGAGCCACAGGGAAGACCCTGCCCAGCTAGAGATGGCAATGAGGAACAATGGCAGAGAAGGAAAGGGACACGTCACTGTCTCCCCTTCAGCCTGCCCACAGTCCCTGCCATTGCCCCCTGATGCTCTCAGGCGTCGGACCAGAGGCAGGGAGCCTGGTAGGCGCACCCCCATGACGCAGCGGTGAGCAGGAAAGCGGGTCCAGCCTGAGGGCAGACAGGCCGTCCACCTGCACAGAGAACCCCGGGAACATCCCGAGCTGCAGGGATCAGTGCACCAAGCCCAGGGAAAGCAGGAAGTCACCCTGGGGTGGAGGTCCTTCCAAGACTCTCCTCCTCTGTCTCTTCCTCCCTCAACCCACGGGCTACACTCACAGCTGGCGCAGCCCCAGCAGCTCCTGGCCTCAGCCTCAGCCTCAGCCTCAGCTACTGTCCAACCAGAGGAAAGGCTCTGAACACGTCTGGGGATGTTTTCAGTTGTCACCCTGGAGAAGGGCGCTGCTGGCCTCTCAGGGACAGAGGCAGAAAGCCCGAACGCCAGGATTCAAACGGCGCCTTGACCAGAGGCACAGGCTGGACATCACAGCGGTCCCTTGCGCAGGGCAGCAGGGGGCCTCATCCCACCTCTCAGTGTGTGCTTTTCCCCTGCTGCATTTCCACAGGGTTCTAGGACTTCCTCCTGGCCGCTGGCTCCACCAGTGGGACATTCCTTCACATCCCCAATTCCCTCTGGGACCCCACTTTCTGCTCAGGTCAGCGGGCAGTTCTGGGCTCCCCCGGCAGGGCGGCATGCCCATGCACAGCACGTGCCGCTTGTGCGGGTTCTAGTTTGAAATGAGGGAAGCTCAAATCTCCGCTGGGGCACGGGGTGTGTGCTCCCCAGAACCCTGGGGCCCTGGACCATTCCAAATGCTGCTCAGGGCTTCCTACTGGGAAATTGGAACACGACTTCTGTTTTGTTAGATGAACCCCAGGAGGCAAAGTTCAAATATCCATCGTCCTCCTGGCTTGCGGAAGACAGAAAAGGGTTCTTAAGGAATGGCCTCCCGCTCTGGGAGATGGAGAACAATCTGTGGGTTTGTAAACTTATTAGAAAAGAGCATTTATGTTTCAAGCTGGGAAACGGTGCCTTAGATATTAGTCTGTTGACTAGAGGCAGGAATGTCCTGGTCTGGAACCACTCAGTGCCTTGATAATTCAAGGGGGTCGTGTTGTCACATGCCACACTGGTTCACATGGCCACAAAGGACGGTCCCTGCTTTGTCTACAGTTCCACTTCTGCAAGATGTGAAGAAATCGTTCTTTCCCTCGTCTGGATGCCCTGGTTCCAGGGCAGAGGGTGTGAGGAAGGGACTGATATCACAGAGAGCCACATGCCAGGTATCAGCCCTGCCTGCCACACCCCTCCCTTGCCCCCACCCCCCTGCCCCCATGGCCACTGTGTCCCAGGCCAGCGAGAGCCCGAGAGCAGACTACAAGAGAATTAGGGTAAAGCACACAAGGATGTTCAAACACCTTATCAGCTATGTGCTTATTTAAATACTTTTTAGGGGGGAATGCAATTAGCATGTAGAACGGTGACTTTCACGGGAAGGATGGCTCAGGGCAAAGCTCCGATGAAGAGAAGACATCTGAAACAGGAAGGCAGTCATTAAGGAAGTGGAAGTGCAGATAACACTAATGTAAGGCAAAAATTAGGGAGGTTTGTTACAGGGCAGACTGCAAATCACAGAACACCGACGTATAAGTTCCAGGCCCGTTTCTGCCTTTGAAGATGGGCATGCTTCCGGAAAAACCCTCCCAAATGAGTTTTCAGAGGACTGTGTGAGTGTGTGCTTGGCTGCACCCACAAACCAAGCACCATGTCCCCGGAGAAACTGTAAAGTCACCCTTCACGGATGGGGCTGTGCTGCTGACTCACACAAAGGGATGCGCTAACAGGACAGTTACCACGGAGATGGGTTCTTTCCTCTCCTAACTATGGGTTTAGAGTCCCTTGTGCCTAAAAAGTAATGTTGGCTCCTGAGGGTGTGCACGCCCGTGTGTGTGTCTGTGTGTGTAAGAACTTTCCCCAGAAACGAGACAGCCGAGAAGAGCTGGTGGCGCGGGGGCCAGGGACACAGTGGGCAGAAGCAAGATGTCCGTCATTTTTCCCTCAAGTGTCACTGAAGGGAGCCAGTGACCTAACAAGTGACATGCCAGCCAGTGCAGGGTGTGGGGGTGTCGGGGGTGAGAGTGGGGCCTGGCCCATCTGCAGATAGGAACGACCGTTTCCAGCCGCCACGCAGGGTCCCTACAGTTGTCACCTCGCCAACTCTCAGAGTCCTGTCACAGCGCACAGCCCAGTCCCTGTGGGCTCAGGCACTTCCCACAGATCAGCGGGGACATCCGAGACAGTGTGAGGTAACACTGAGCACAGAACCACCCAAACTGGGAGCTTCCGTGTCCACAGGGCCAGACCGATTCGAATGGAAGACAGCTCTTCCCTCAGACCCTGTGGAAGGAACAGGGTCGGGCTCAGGCGGTTCCGGCACCTTCCGTGGCACCTGCTGATGGAGAGAATGGAAAACGTGGTACCAGGCGCTGAAAGGTAAGCAGCGGTGGGGAACGGTCACCACCGGGCAGGGCAAGAGAGGGGAGCACTGCTGAGCCCAGTGAGAGCGGGGGCCTTGGACAGAAGCCCCGACAGGAGTCTGTCATGGGTCAGAGGGGCAGGCAGCAAGTGGAGAGTGAACACTCCAGCGCTCCCTGTTCTTGCTCCCCAACCTCGGGCCAGCGCCCCCGGGGGCCAACTCCAGGGGCATCCAGCAGGCCCAGGACCTGCCCTACGCAGGGGTGGGCACCCCGGGACACCAAGAATGGAGGAGAATGGAGATTGTATTTGGAATGTGGGCGAGTGGGGAAAAAAGCCAAAAATATGTTATTGCCCCACTGCAGCCTTTTTGGTAGCTCGGAGAGACAGACAAGCTTCCCCAGGCCCGCCACACAGGTCTCTACCCCGAGGCTCCGTGGGGCCCAGGAGCGAGCGAGGGAGCCCCAGGGGCGCCATGGGGCAGGGACTTGACTCTGGCGGGCCCGAGCACCGGGCCTTGCTCCTGCCTCGCACCTGCTCCTGCTGAGTGAGGCCGAGGTCCTGACTCGGTGAAACCAGCCCCCCGGGGCCGGCTTTGCCTCTCCAGCCTGCAGCTGTCCTGCTTTGCCTCCGGGGCTGGAGAGAGCACTGGGTTGACAGGCGGGTGATAAATGGTGTTTGTTTATCCTTGGTTCAGGCAGGTATGACACAGACTCAATTAGGAAGCGTGTCTCCATGGCCTGCCCATCACACACACTACCTGGGGAGAGGGGGCGGGCTCTGGGGAGCAGAGAGAGGCGGCTGGCTGGCATGGCCGCTCTGTCTTCTCCCTCCGTGCTGCCCGTGCACCTGAGTTTGCAATGTGGAGGTATTTGTTGGTGTTTTTTTTCTGGTTCCAATCACTCCCCCTTTTCTTGGTAGTGGACCCTGGTTTTCCTCTGTACCCCACTTTCAGCCCCTATAACTGCTCCACGGCTCCTAACCAGAAAAAGTAGAACATACTGTCACTCACAGACCGGGTGGGTTGGTTCAGATAAGGGTTAGGGACCAAAACCAGGCCCAGTGAAACTGGCTTTCCCGGGGTTATTGGGCTTCGGGTAAAGAATAGCTGACCCCTGAAGGGTGTGACCTTGGAACTGCCCAGAGCCACCACACAAAACCTGAAAGTGACACAATACTGAGAAAAGAACTAAAAACAACTCTGATGTCATAACTGAACACCTGAACAGAGCCACACCTGATGACTCATTCGGTATAATTTCATCAGCCCCCAAAGACACCTTGTCCCCATGAGCAGTCACTTCCCGTCACCTTGGCAATCACTCACTCTGTCGTCCAGAGAAAGCCCTGATGAAGCAGGTGTCTCACCGTTTGCAGGGACAGGCTGCTCTGTGTTTTGAGGTGACTCCTTCCGAGTGGCCAGTCTGGGGAATCCACTAACTGCAAAGGCGGGGCCCTCCTGGGTCTCACTGCAGGGGAAGAGCCTAAGGGGACAGAGACGGACGGGCCAGGCAGAAACAAAGTCGGTGACTTGTAAATGTCACAGGCTCTGGCCAGCACATCTGAGGCTCTTATTAGGAGCACTGTCACTTCCGATCCAATAGGGACATTTTCTGGGGTCACTGATGGCGACAGGGGAGGATGACGGGTTCCATTCTCAGTTAGAGACCTTTCATCAGTTGGTGGCCATCGAGACACGCCCAGCACAGGAAACTCATCTCCCCCTTTTCTGAGCTGTCAAGGTCTCAGAGCGAGAGACAGGTAGCCTGCGAGGCCAAAGACAGAGTCAGTTGGCGATCCACTCATTTGCTCATTCATTCACTCACTCACTCATTCATTTGTTCATTCATTCATTCATTCAATCACATTTGTTCATTTACTCATTCATTCATTCACTCTCACTCATTCACTCATTCGCCAAGTATTAGGGGCCTCGTATGTGCCAGGCACTGAGGCCGATGAGCAGAGCAGAGACAGACAACAGAGAGCTGCAATTCTGGTGGGAGAGGGCAAACCAGTCAAATCCATGATCGGGCAGTGAGAAGGGGACAGAGAAGGGGCACAGGAGTGCCAACATGGGTGGGAGTGGATGCCGTCGACAAGCAAGAGCTCCCCGAGAAGACGGTCTTTGAGTGGGCACCTGAGGAACCTTCGAGAGCGTCATGTGGTTATCTAGTGGGCACCCCACAGCATGTGGCAGGGGCCTGTCTGGGGTGGCCAGGGGCAGTGTGTGTGTGCACAGGGGCTGACGTGAGGTCAGGAGGGTGTGAGGGGTCAGAGTTCACGCAGCGCCTCGTACCTCACTGTGCAGCTGTAGCTTCAGCTTGGAATTTGACTGGGGCCTCTGACCAGAGGGTGACGTGGGCTAACTGTGGTCAGGAAGAGCCTGAGTGGGGGTCCCCAACCCCTGCTGCAGCCGCACGCCGAGGACAGTGGACATTTTGGTCTTCCTCTGAGCTGTTCAACCAAGGGCTGTGACTACAGGATTGGTGGTAAGGGACTAAGCTGTTCCCAGTGTGTGTGGCTGGCGGGTGGGAGGTTCAGACATTCAAGGAAAAAACACCTCCCAGTTCAAGGACACTGGGACCACTGGGGGCGCGTCCGCAGTGACGTCCTGGCTCTGTGAATGGGGCGTGAACCCCCCGAAGGCCACCCCTCCACCAAAGCCACCTCGTGGCGGTGATGGGGGCTGGGGGAAGCCCAGTGCAATAGAGGAAAATGTTGAGATCGAAGGCAAATGAGAAACATCCGCTCCGACTCAGTTCATTGCGTGCAGTTAAAAACAGGGAAACAAAGAAAGTAGCGCCCCGAGGCTGTGCACCGACCCGGAAGGTGGCCGTGAATGGAGGCAAGAGCAGGAGAGGGGCACTCAGGAGGCCTGGAGGCCAAGGCTGCTGCCACGGACGAGCCCCACAAGCGGAGGTGCCCCCTGATTCCGCTTCCCTGAAAACAAGATGCCAGAGTCAAAAGCCTTTCAGGGCTGCTCTCCTCAGCTGAGCCACGAGAACCTGGACCCCAACCCAGAGCCCCTTGGAGTCCTGGGGTGAGCCCCCGGGTGGCGGGCAGGGCTCCTCGTTCACGGGAAGGGGCGGTGAGAGAAGACGTGACTGCTGCCGTGCAGAACCACACTGGAACCGGAGGGACGTGGGAGGGAGGGAAGAGCGAACGAACGCGTGCCAGCCAGAGCGAACGGACAACAAGAGAGGGCCACTGGAGCTGGAGGCACACGGGGAGGCAGAGAAGGTGGAAAAGGCTGTGGGGTCCTTGGCTCAGCTATGGAGGCAACCAGCAGCCCCTCGACCTGAGCACGCCCACGACAAGCAGCCAGCACCTGGCTGGGGATTTTCTCTGTTCTGTTCGGCCACTTGGGTGCATGGGAGCTTGCCCACTGGGTGTCCACTTGCTGGTCTGATATAGACAATTTGTCTGGACATCGTGTCTTCTGCTTTCTGCTCCAGCAGGGTGGGCGGAGAGGACCTCAGTGTGTCCCAGACCTGACCAGTCAGGACACTCCAATCCCTCCCGTCCCGGTGGCTGGCCCTGTGCTGTGTCCAGGACCCCAGGGGGTGCCAGGAGGTTCATTCCAACTTCTCCTATGGTCGGTTTGGAAGTCACAGTCCCTGTTGGGTGTGCTGCATGGACAGAATGCAAACCTGGTGCGGTGGGACAATGAGGACCACCCCAAATGGCAGCCCACAAGGACTGGGGGACAGGAGCCGGAGAGAAACCTTCTCTAGCGCCACAGTTGACCCCTGGATCCAGCAGTGCCTGGAGCCCGCGCGACCTAACACATCTATTCCACCCGCCTTTTCCTTTCTACCCTTCAATGATGCGGCTCTGACACCATTGCTGAAGCTGGGCTTCTCTGCGTTTGCACCAAAGTGGCCGTGGCTGATGCGCCAGACGGTCTCGTGCATGTTCCACGACCATTTCCGTGCGGCAGGTGGGATGGGGCGCTGTCTGGGCCTCAAACACCAACCCCTTTTTCCTCATGGAGACGAAACTGGGGTTCAACATCCCATCTGTAATGACGGAGTGAGTTGTTTTGGCTTAAAATCATCACTAAGCTGGAACTCCGCAATAAAGCGGTTTTCTGTTCTGTGTGTCGAGGGTGGGAGGCGACTCCTTGAAGGTCCCGAGTTCACTCTGAGAGTGAGAGGCCCCTTTACAGCTCAAAGAGCTGCTGATCCACCAGCAGTTGCCGACGGGGGGGCCAGTGACAGCCACACTCCTGCAGCTTCGGGGTCCGCGGGGACAGCGCGGAAACATGACCGAACGCAAACCTGGCGAGTAAGGGCCCCGAGGGACTGACTGAGCAGGAAAGACGGAAAAGCCAAGTGCAGAGTTGGGCGAAAGTTCACCTGGGGGACACGTGGCAGCCACTCCAGGTGGTTCTGATGCGTCTGCGAGCCCAGGGGGAGACAGGTGCTGAGCAGAGCATCAGGAGGACGGCGGAGCCTGCGGAATTGGGCCTTAGCCGCATCTGAGCAGCAAGTACTTCGGTGGGTGTCCCAGAAGAGGCTCCGCTGGCTCCCTGCTCGGGCTCATCATGACAGGCCGCCTCACGCCTGGCCGGCTTTTCTCATTCCCTGATCGTGTCAAGTCCGCGGGGCTCCTTTTTGTGTTCACTATCATCAGTTATTTTAAAATATCAATGGGTGGTTTCTATTAGATCACCTTGTGTGTTTCTCCTTCTCCGTGGCTTTGATATTTACACATAGAGTAATAGCGGTGATTTATTGAACTGTTACTCTGCCAAATCATACCACATCGTGATGGGTTGAAAGGTGCCCAAAAGATAGGCCGGCATGGTGACTGCTCCCACGGCACCGGCACCGTGAAGGGTGTTGAGGAAGAGAGAGAAAACGTGTCACCTGGAGAACACGTGGTCTTCGGTACCGAGTCTGGGAGTTGCCCAAGACTCCAGACCTTGGCAGGTGCACACCTCACAGCCCTCACACGCCCCCAAGCCCACCCTTGATGAGAATGGAGACACGGGCACACCTCAGGGAACAAGGAACCCGTCGTTCGAGGAGAGGGGCACCATTTGGAAACCGTGCTAATTCAGACACTGGCGGGTTGTATTTCACCTCAGTCTTCTCTGTACCAGTAACTTCCAAGCCCCTAGGGCGCACAAGCACTTCCGTTCCGCTCACACACGGGAGACAGAATCAAGTCCCGCAGAGAAGACAGCTTTGGGGCTCTCAGAAGCCAATGCAAGCCAATTAAACAGCTGTGGCCCTTCTTCCAGGTACATACAGATAATCTCTGAAAAATGTTCTTAGTCACACGTAGGACAGAAGATGTGCGCATTTGAACAGAATCACACGTAGAGAAAAAAATATGGGGGGTAAGAGTTTTAACACAACAAATAAGACAGTGCAACATAATTTGAATGCACGCTTCGATTAATTAAAGATGTATTCCGTAAACCTTGAGAGAATGACTGAAATTTACCGAAATATGGAAATAATTCAAGAGATATAATAATGAAGTTTAAGCAGATGTAATAACGAGCCAGTAGGGAGACAAAACAGAATGATGAAAAGTATATCCCATTAAAAAAGAGGCAGAAAGAGGAGGAAAAAGAGCCAAGAAAAGGTGGAACACGAAGAAAATAAACGCATCGGCGGTTACATTAAATGTAAGTGGCCCAAACACCACGATTCAAATAAAGGGATTACCAGATCGGGCCAACGGGCAGCACCCCCACTCCACGCTGCTCAGAAACAACCAGCATCAAATGCAAAGACGCAGAGCAGTTAAAAACGAATGACGGGAGAGAGACCGCCACGCAAACGCCGGCCAGGAGAGAGCTGGGGCGGCCACGTCAGTCCCAGATGAAGCAGTCAACAGGCCTAGAGGTCTTCTCAAGAACAAAGACGTTACGTGATGATAAAGGAGTCATTTCCCCAAGAAGACACGACTCTTAAGTCTGTACACACCTAAAATGGAGTTTCGAAACTCGAAACCTGAAGGCGAAGCCATCGGAGCCGAAATAAAAAACAGTCAGACCACAACTTAGCTGGAGATTTCAGCGCCCCTCCCAGAGGCTGACTGCATGCAACGGCGACAAAGCAGTGGGAACAGGAAGCACCTGGGCATCACTGTAGGCACCTGGAGGATGCGTATGACCCAGGGTCAGGCCCAGATCTCTCAGCTGTGACGGCAAAGCGTGAAGAGTAAGAGAGAGAAGCTGATTTATTAAACTTCACTAAAATCAGAGCACTTGGCTCTCCCAAAGACCACACTGGGAAGAAAGCATCTGCAAACACTCATCCACCAAAGGACTGGCATCCATAATATATAAGGTGCCCTCAGAGATCAATAACAGGAAAATAACAAACACTGTAAGAAGTTGGCAGAGGTTGGAAAAAGACGTGTCATCAACAAATATGTAAAACGGCAAGTACACCCGAGAAAGTGTCCTCCTCACCCTCGGTCCTGAAGGTGGGAATTAAAACCTCAAAGAAATCTGTTAAATCTGCTCAAAAGTCAAACAGAACAACATGGGCAACATTGGCGGCGCTGAAGGTAAAGGTAGGCGGGACCCCTTTCCTCACGCTGGGGGAGCGCACAGCGCCACCCCGTCAGAAAAGAGCTTCCAGTTCCTGACGAGGTCCTAAGCAGTCACCACACTGCCCAGCCATCCGGGCCCCAGGTCTTTACCCCAAACAAATGGAAACCTACATGCACAGGAAGGCCTGTGGGCGGATATTTATAGGAACTATCTCCATCACTGCCAAAGAGAGGAAGTGATCCAAATGTCCTTCAACCAGGAAGAGAATAAACCAAAGGGCGGGGCACCCATGCAGGGGAACAGCGGGCTGGGGAATTACCTGTGTTCGAAAGGAAGGACAGGTCCCTGGGCGAGCACTAAGCGCGCTGCCCGAGATCCAAGACAGAAGCCAGACCGTGCCGCCTGCAGGGTCCCATGCTTCTGGAATCAGGAAAGAGTCAAAACTATGAGGGCGGGACCAACCAGTGGTGGCCAGGGCCCGAGGGGAGGAGTCTGGGGGGGTGACAGAAACATTCTGCATGTCAACCAGCCGCAGTGGGGTTTACCTAACTATGCGCATTTGTCAAAACGTAGAACTCTGTGCTCCAAGAGGTGACTCTGACTGCAATGCAAATTATACCTTAATAAACCTGACTTTGAAACAAAGTAGGCTGCTGGAAAAATATTCTATCAATCAGACTTTCCACTGAATCCATTAATTCCGTAATGTTCCCTTTCACTGCAATTAACACGGCAAAGGCTTGTTTTTATTACCCCCGCTTCTCCTGATTATGGATGTAGGAAGTGTCTCCTGCACCCCGAGGCTCGGCTGCAACCTCTGCTCGCGAAGGCGCTAACTACCCGTGTAACTGGGAGTTCTGAGCTCTTCCTGGCCTGGCCCCTCCACCCTTGTGTTCGAGCTCACAGCGAGTCCTGAGACAAACCAAGAAGAGCCAGAGGTGGGAAGGGGCGGGAGGGGCAGGGGGAGTGAGGGGCCCTAATACACCCCATCCAGGGGGACACACAGGCTCGGCTTTGGCATGGTGGCACCGTGTGGCAGAGGGCACTCAAGGCTGGCAGAGCACCCACGTTCCGAAGGGAAGTCATAAATCTGGAGTTTTCTGTGTGAATCCTCCCCATTTGGGGAGCCCATTCATTTCTGTTTTTCAAGCGCTGTGTGGACAAAACAGTGCTTGTCAGCAGGTGGTGATGTTTCCAAGCGCTGGGGACCAGCGGCGGACACAGAGAGAGGGAGGACGGCCCCCGAGTCCGGGGGTTTAACAGAATGGCCTCTGAGAAACTGGAGTCCCTTGACAACACCTTGGTGGGGCAGGGAGTTTCCAGGTGAGGGACAGGAAGGGTCGTGTCCTGAGGACGTGTGCCGTCAGCATAGGAAGGACAAGGTGCGACTGTCCCTAATGCCCTGGGCAGCGGCACGTGTGTGGGGCCCAGGAAGGACCTCATCCCCCTGGTCCCCTCCTCCTGCTCGAGGAACCTGCCGCGGGCCCAGTTCTCTAGTGAGAAACCTGAAACCCCAGAGCTCCGACAATCCAGCGGTCGCTTTCTTTTTAACTCATTGGGTGGCCAACCCTGATCCAAAGTGAAAGGAGGCTATCTGGGGCCTTTACCCTCCTTTATGTGAATACACGTTTGTTTCGTGCAAAATTCCAACGTCTGCCATTAATGGGCGCAACCTCAGACCAGCGTGGGGCATCATACGCTGTGTGTCCGGCCCCACACCCACCTGCCTTGCCTAGCCACTGCCCATTTTGCCATTCAAAGACCTCAATAATCCTGAATCCTCAAACACGTGCGGCTCCACAGATTTTGGAAGAGAGGTTGTGGTCTTGAATGACCTTCCCAGGGGTCCCCTATGTGACACGGAACAGCCGCCAGCATCTCGGCCCCACACTACGCTTCTTCCGCTCCGTCTGGGCTCTTGGCTCAACCCCGGACTCCAGGGCAGGTGGCTGCACCCGCCGCTCCCCGTCCGCACCCCTGGGAAGCCTCCCCGGCCGATGTAGAAGCCCTTCCAAGGGCGATGACCATTCCAAACGCCGACGAATCACACAGCCTCTAAGTCCACAGTCGAAAGTAAACATACAGTTGGCATTAAAAATTGATCTGTGGTTTCAAGGATTCCAGAAATTAGCACTTGAATCCTCGGGCTGGAAGAGCCAGAGATACCTTCTTTTCTTTTTTTTTAAGACAGTGCACATCCAAACGAGGGCCAGAGTTTTTCCTCCACAGCCACACACCTCTCGTGGCTGCGGGGGGGCGGAGTGGGGTGGACAGTGGCTTCTGGTCCATGAGAAACAAAGTAGAAAATAGTTTACAGACTAATAGGTCCCCAAACCACGGGTGAGAACTGCCAAGGAAAAGCAAGAACAGAACCTCCCTCCCCCCAGAGATTTGTACCAAGCCAGCGGGAAGGGGAAGCTTTGGGGTCAGGGTGAGGCCTCCTAGTCCCTTATTTCTGAGCCCCCAACCCTGGCTGTGTAAGTACCGCCCCCCCAAACAAAGTTGCCAGCTTCACTTTCCAATGGCACAGCTGCCCCAGCCCCTCCTCTTGGGCATTTGTAACAGACACCCCTCTAAATCAAAAGGAAAATCCTCTAGATGGGGTGGGGGGAGGTAGGAATGTAAGTTTTAATTTTAAAAGGCCTAAAACTTCCTTTTAAAAAGCACCGTCAGCTTTCAGAGCTCCCAAGCTGACTAAAACCCCTCCTAGAGGTGGGGGACAGCGCCCGGCCTGCCACCCCTGGCTCCGCATCAAAGGGCCGCATCTGCCTCTACCAAGTGCTGCTCACCCGTTCCTCCCTTTACCACCAAACAACCGCTGGGAAGTACTTCGGGGAAGGGGTTTTGTTTTTGAACAGCCACTTTCCATTTGGGGAAACAGAGTCCCCGAAACGACGGCGCCCACAGCCAATAGCAGGATGAAGGCGCCAGCTTCCGGAAAGGGCTGCCCTTTCAAACAGCAGAGAAGTGCCCCCACCCTACACACACGCTCACACGCGCACACACACACTCACGTGCGCACACACCTGTTCGCCTGCAGCTCTGGGGTGGGGGGAGGCAGGCGTCCTGCTTAAAGGAACAATTTCGTCCCGTTCGTGTGTCTGCGAAGCTGCAGCTTCGAGGAAAGAAGATTTCTCCGGAATTTAAGATGGTGCGCAATGACTTCTGGAAAGCAAACGCTACTTGGAACCTCCTGGGGCAGCTCGTCCCTCCAGACCCGACCTTCCCGGGTCTTTCCAGCCCAAAGCTGAGCTCTGGGAGGGAGAGGCCGCGGCGCTCGCCCGCTGGAAGGTGGCTGATGGGTTCAGGGCCCGGAGCGCTGGAGACTCACCTGGGGGTTCTGGAGGGGAGCGAGCGCAGAGCGGGCGCGGGCAGCAGCGGCAGGTGGCGCCCTCCCGGGTCTCAGCGCGGACCCCACTCCCAGCCGCGCGCGCCGCCCATCTCCGCGCCCGCGGCCCCGCGCCCGCTGCTCCCGCCTCGGGGCCACCGCGCCCGCTCCTCGGCCCCAGGGCCGCCCGGACCGCACGCACAAAATAATGCCTGACGAAACAACAGCAACGGCGGCCTCCGTGGGTTCTCTGGGGGCCCCGCTTTCGCTGACGGGGTCCCCTCGGCGTCAAGCGCACTGGGCATTCCCATTGCAGAGATGAGGAGACTGAAGGAGGGGCCCCGGGACCCCCGCGAGGAAGCCGGTCTGGGTCCCACACGCGCCCTGCCCTCCCTTGCTCCCAAACTCGGGGTGCCGAGGGGTCCACGCCCTGCCAAGCCGAGGGCTCCGGGTGCTGCGCGTCGAGCGCGCGTCCCTCCGTGGGCCGAGGTAGGTGCCTGGGCCCCCTGGGCTAGCGAGGGGGTGCCCGGGCCCGCTCGGCCCTCCTGGATCGCCAGGTCCCGCAGACGCGGCTGGGGCGGGGAGGCAGGGGCAAAGCAGCCAGGTCCCCGCGGCTGACCCCCAGGTCCACAGCGGAACTGCGCTGGGTTCAGTCCTCACCGAGCTAAGGGGGGGACAAACACAGTGTCCCTCAGCCACGCCCCCCCACCCCCCGCCCCGAGAAGCTCCGGAATTTGCCCCAAACCCGCGCCTGCGGTGCGCAGCTGGGGAAGGGGCAGCCCCGCGCCGCCACAGGCGCTCCTGGTGGGACCGGACCAGCGCCCTCGCCGAGGTCCTCACGACACCGCGCCTTTCGGCTCCCCTGGTCCGGGCTCCTCGGACCGACGCCCGCCGCGGCCTTACCTTTGCCCAGCAGCGCTCCCAGCACCAGGCTCAGTGCCCCGCACAGCGGCGCCACCGGCCCGGGGGCCGCGCCGTCGAAGCGCATCCTGCGTCCCGCAGCTCAGGCCGCCCGCCGCCCGCCTGGGGCGCAGCGCCGGCCCGCCGTCCCCGCCGGCTGTTCCATGTCCCGGGGCGACCCCGGCAGCGAGTCGGCCGGCGCGGTGCGGCTCGGGTGGCGGCGCCCCGCCCTGCCGGGTGCAAGCCGCGGCGGCTCCGGATCCCGCGGCAGCGAGCGTTCTGGCCGGGACAACTTTTCTCCAGCCTCCGCCGCAGCTGCGGCCGCCCCGCCCCCGGACCGCCCCCAGCCGGCCCCGCCCCCGGACCGCCCCCGGCCGGCCCCGCCCCCCAGACCGCCCCCGCCATCACAGGCCCCGCCCCCCGGCCGGGCCCCGGGCCCTTTGCGGCTGCGGAGGGAAAGGGTGCTCCCCAGGCCGCGGGCGGCGGGCTGCAGCGTCCCTCCGGGCTCGGGCAGCGGAGGCGCGGGAAGGCAGACGCAGGAGGAGGGGAGGGGAGGGGAGGGGAGGGCAGCGGGTCGCAGCCCCGGGGCCGCCCAGCTTTTGCAGCCTCCCGCCTCCGCGACCCGGCGATCTCTGCGCAGGTGCCCAAGATGGAGCGGGACCCTTCCCCTCCCGCCCTCTGGTGGTCGCTGAGGCCCGGTGGTCGTCCCTCCCGGTGCCTTAACTTCGCGTCGTCCCCTGGGTTTTTGTTTTGTTTTGTTTTGTTTTGTTTTGCGAGCTGGGGACGTGGGATTAAACAGTCCCGGGCAGCTGGTGCGGAAAGATCTCCTGGGTGGGGAAAGCAAAGCGCAGAGCCGAGCAAAGCGGGACAAGGTTTTGGAGAGGCGTGTGCCCACCTGGGCGCACTGTGCGTGTGAAGCAGAAGACAGCAGTGGTCTCTCTGGGAAGGGGACCGGGACTCCGGGGTGAAGGGAAGGCTCCTTTGTCACCATGTGTCCTTTCGTAGTGTTGGAATGCTCTCCAAGTGTTTTTATTAACTGTTGGCGGGGCGGGGCGGGGGGGGGGGGCGGGGGCGGTGGCGCAGGGCTGTCTGCTCCCCAGCCAGACCTGCTCCTGCGCTAGGCGTCGCTCTGCGAATCCAGACAGGGTGGGCCGCACCGGCCATCCCACCTGGTGCCCTGTATCTGTCCCCTCTCACGTTGCAGCGTGTCCTCCCTCCTCACGGGGCCCCAGTTACTCGCCTGCGGGGCTGAGGTGACCACGCGGTGGCCTGAACAATCCGGGGCGGGACCCTGACTCCCTCTAAAGCTGTGACTGAAGGGCGATCCCTTCAAGACCAGAAGCTTCGCCCTGGAAGCCCAGTCCTCACGCCCGCCCCACAGCTGGGGGCTCCCCCAAACCCTCTGCTGCGGGGACTCCTGAGAAACGGGGTCTAGTGGCCCAGCTCTCACCAGGGCTGGCTCAACCACCTTCAGAAAAGACGCCCACCTGTGTCATGTGTCATCATCAGTCCTGGTCACTTAGACCCCGGGAAGAATTTCAAATAAAAGAGAAAAAAAACCACTTGATTGAGTAACAAGAAACAACAGGGAAAAAAATATAAGCCACTGCAGACCCATTTCTCATGCCCCACTTCCGATAAGGGGGAGCCTTGGGGTAGGGGACAAAGGCTTTGAGGCCTGGAACTGGGCTCCCACTGTACTTGGCGGATGTGGGGAGAGGGTGGCTGGGGACACCAGCCAGGGTCCAGCAGGCGGTGGAAAGCGGTGTTGATAGGCTCGGGCGCTCAGTTGTGCTAATCTCCGTCGCCTGGTCTCCAGTTCGAGCCCATCAGGCAGACCCAGCCCTGGGAAGCCGTCCTAAAGGAGAGCCGAGCTCCGAAAATGGAGGGCACGTTTGCTTCTCAGTTTTATTTGTTAGCTGGGAAGTCACTGGCGAGTAAATATGCTCCACTTACAGGTTTCTAGGAAGAAAGGCAACATAGCTGTTCTTTCTGGCAGAGGGGGTGGGGTCAGCTCCATCCTCTCTCCCTCCGGTCTGCTAACAGAAACAAAAATGCCCAATCACGCTCTCCACTCCCCTAGTGTTCTCCTTTGTAGGTTCATAATTTGCTCCCCCTCCCCCCAAAAAATAATTCCTTTCCTTTTGGCACAGAAGATTGCCCTCTCAACTGAAAAATCAAAGGCAGGTCCTAGGCCAGGACTCCATGGCTCAAATAATGAAAAAGCAGGAAACAGAACGAACCACCGTGAAATACATAACCATTGATGGGAGAGGAAAGCCAGGAGGAGAGGACGCAGCCAGGTAACTGCACTTCTGGGGACCAAGGGCATCTGCGGTCCTTGTGGTTCTGAGTCTCAGGTGCTCCTTCCACGTCCGCCCCAAGGAGACCCAGGGAATGGGCGCTTCTCTTCTGCAAATCTCACTTCAGGATCCCATTTGATCTACCACGTGACCCTGTAAAAATCAGGAAAAAATTGCTTGCCAAACCAAACCAAACCAATAGAAAAGATGATGTGGTCAATTTATCTTTTTAAAGAAAACCCCACAGAAATAGAGGTGTGAACCTGGAGGTTCCTGGACTAACTGTTTCCTGTATTTATTTTTTTAAGGCATGTATTATTTAACCCTGCAACATTAATTCCTTAACTTAAATTACTTCCAGATGCTTCTCTGAATTTCATAACGAACATCAGAGACTGCGAATCTCCTCAAAGGCTCTTGCAGAACTCCCCGTGGGCCTCGGGCACATGGAGACAATTAGCGTGATTTGTAGGAGAGGAGGGTTATGGGAAGAGGAAACCGTCTGTTCCACATGTGCCCGGGGCCCCGAAGTCCAAGAGGCAACCCCAGAATCCTTTTTGTTCAGGATGCTTAAATTCCTAATTCTTAATACTCCTGCTCAGCAGGAGGGATGCAACTTGCAAATGTTAGCGCAGGGACGCACCCACGAGGCTGCCTCTAGACCGGGCACCTACAGGTGTGTGTTACCAAGAAGGTGGGGAACGAGGGCTATGTGTTGGCCTCAGGAGGCAGCTGTGGTCATGCTGCAGGTCTGATGCTAAGTTTGCTGTTGGGGATGAGGACGAGGAAGAAGGAGGAGAGCCCTGCTATTGCCCTTGGACGTTTTTATTTATTCATCCCACCAACATTCCCATTCATCAGGCCCAGATTTGGGTTCTAGCAGTGACCAAAATGGACAATGGCCCTGACCTTGTGGGCCTTGTGTTCTGGAAGACAGGGAAACAGACAGCTGACTGCATCCTGCAAGAATAAACATGAGACAGAATAAGGGGGAAGTCTGGTTTAGGGGAACAGCTGCAGGGAGGGTGGGTGAGTGAGGCGGTAGGCCTGCGGATTTCAGGGAGAAGAGCTTTTCAGGCTGAGAAAACCCCAGTTGCAGAGGTCAAAGGGTGAAAGAGCAAAGATCTGGGTTTTTTTTCCCCCTCCCCACGTTCTTCCGTGGAGAACTCGGCCTCTAGGGGGCAGCAGAGGAAGCCTAGGGTCTGATCAGGAGCCCAGGGGAAGGAGTTCAGGGGTGCTGGAGGCCTGGACTGCGGAGGGAGGAGCAGCCCCTGAAGCATTTCTGTGCTTGCTGCCACATCCATGGGGGGTGATGTCTGACCTGCCCACCCCCCTCCCCCCACCCCCGCCCCTCTGGTGCTCAGCCCCTACACAGACACATGTGCCAAGAACAAACCCTTGTCTGGTGAACAGCCAGCGTGAAACTGGATTACCCCCCCATTTTACTGACCAGGACACTGAGTCAGTCCCACATTTTACGCTGGCTCACTGAGCTGGCGCTGGTCACAGTCACAATGATGACAATAATGGTGACCGCCGTGACAATAACATTTACCAGGTGCTTGCTAACCACCAATAATTCTGTGAAGCAGCCTACCCTTGGGATCCCATTTTACAGACAAGGAGACTGCTGTCAGAGAGGTGAAGCGGCTTGTCCAGGCCCCCCAGAGAGGGGGCGGTGAATCTGAGACAGAATCCAGGCCGTCTGCAGCCTGGCCTCGGCCTGTGTGTGCTCAGCCCTGCCCGTTCCCTGGTTCCCAGCACCAGGTGTCCAGGGAGTCCAGCTGAGGGAGGTCTCACTGCTAGACCTTTCTGCTCCGAACCAACATGAGAAAGCACTGCCGTGTGACTCCCGGGTAAGCCTGCGGGCGAGTTCCCCCGTGCTGTGGGCTGTGCTGCTGTCTCTGCCTGCCTGCCTGCATTCATTTCCCCTGAAGGGAAGGTGGGCCCCGTGTCCCTGGCTGAGATGCAAGCTGCAGGTGACTTTTGGTCTGGGACAACGACTTTTAAGACTGGGGCTGAAATGCCCACGGCGACCCTCCTCCACTTTCCTGCCTGGTGCCTGGAACGTTCCTAGACCCTCGCCGTGCCAGTGGAGACCCGTGAGGTGGGTTTTCTATGCATGCTCCTCCACTCAGGGCTCAAGGTCAGGAAATGGTCCCCACCCTACAAGAACTGGGCTATGCAAGCTTGAGGTGAGGTGACAAAGGGAAGTGACCACACTGGCGTTTTCTCATTGGTACGCACTGCATCCCCCACCCAACTCCCCCCATGCCCCGCCCCCGACCAGGGATCAAACCCACAACCTGGGCGCATGCGGACGACACTCTGACCAACAGAGCCACCCGGCCAGGGCCTCAATGTGCCTTTCAGAGCCCCTGCTGGCCGACTGTGATCAGCAACCTAGGCCAAGGCACGAGATTCCTGACAGATTTGTCCATTTCTGGGGAGGAACCAGACGTAACCTTCGGAACTGTGTCCACCATGTTTCTCAGGCCCAGACGAGCCAGGTAACTAGAGGAGCTTTGTAGCTAGACTCTCTGCGCTGTTCTTAAACCTCCCTGATGGCCTGTTAAGGAAAAGATTGAGCTTCCTACGGAAAGCTGCCAAAACCGCGTTGTTTTGCCACTTGGAACAATGCAACGCGGGTTCTATTAATTTATGTGGGAACCAGTTCTGCTCCCCAACCCGCCAGCAGCCTATACGTGGTTGCAGGGTAAACAGTGCCCCCTGGTGGTGTCGAGTGGCATCTCCTGCTGGCTGGGGGGTGGGGGGAAGAGCTTAGATGTCTGGGTTTAAGCCAAGTGCAGACCCATCTTAAGAATGTCATTATCTTTAGCTGCGTCTCACACTGAGAGGTGTCTGTCTCATCGAGAGGCAGTAGGGGTCACCCCTGGCCCCAAGACAAAGTTGTGATCCTCCCAGGGGGGCCCACCTTTGATGGGATTCCAAGCAGATAGAGTTTCCTACTTGCCTTCACGGAGCTCAGGGGGACGACATTTGATCTTTCTGGAGAGTTCAGAGATTAAAGCGCCAGCCAGCGGGGGCCAGGAGTGAGGCCGGTGGGAGGGAGGAGTGGAATCCCCCTGCCCCCACCCTCAAAAGGCACTGAGCACACAGCATTCCGGCAGCCCTCATATTAAGGATGGGGCTCACGGGTGAGGCCAGGCTCAGGGAGGGAAGCAGAAGCGCTCGGAGCAGGAATGAGGCCTTACGTGATCACAGGGGAATGACTGTAGACAAATCAGACTCCAGAAGGGGGAGTTGGAGGATAAGCAAATATCACCACGGGCTCCCGGAAGCAGGCAGAGAAGGATCCGGGACAGGCTGAGGTTTCAGGGGGCTTCTGGGGGCCAAAGCAGCACTGGAAGGGGCGTCCGGAGAGCTGGGCCTGTGCAGCTCCTGGACGGGGACTCCGCAGAGGGAACGATGCCAGGGCGTGTGATGGAGGTTGGTGTCCACTGTGGCCGGCTGAACGCCCCCTGGATCCACCGTCACACAGGTGACAACTAAAAATTCTGCGTAAAACACCAAAGGCCAACCTGCCAGTGACAGTGAACACGTCACTGACACTCTTTGATCTGGGACAGTGGCACCTGAGGTGATCTCAAGGCCCATGGGACCCCTGATGTGGAAGTTTCTGTGGTCTGGCTTATTTGGGGATCAGGGATGAAAGAATGAGGTGCCCAGCGGGGAAACGCTGTTCTGTGGTGACCACCTGGAGTGGACAGAAGGGAGGAGATGGACCCCTGGGCTATGCTGAGCCCTTTGAACAAAACAGATCACTGAAGGCAGCTCCCGAGGCTGGGACTGAACCCACTTTACAGATGAGAAAACCGAGGCCCAGACACGTTGAGTCACTTGCCCAAGATCACACAGCCAGAAGGTGACAGAGCTGGACACTGAGTCCTGGCCTGCTCAAATCCTGTAATTGTGCTATTTCCCCCCGTCTCAGGAAGAGCGGGGGAAACATCCTCTCAGAGACCCTGGAGAATGTTTTACCCATGGCAGACATCCCCAGATCTCAGCACAGTTGAATTACTTTTCCGTCAGGAGACAGGACTTTAAAACCAAGATGCTCAGAGTAAACAGAGAATTAAGCCAGCAGGTGCCCAAGCTCCCCATTGCCACCTGGAGCTTTGACTTCGCAGCGAGCCCAGTGGGTCAGCTGGTGCCACCAGTGGAGCCAGCGCCGTAGACCTGCCCAACACCTGGCCTCTGCCTCAGAAACTTGTGTCTGTCCAGTGATGTTTTATCAGCACTAAGCTCAGTTAGGTCACTCAGCCAACCGGTGATGCTGCCAGACGGCCACTCACAAGCCATAGCTGTCTGATTTGTGGCTCCATTATCTGGTCAGGCAAATAAAAGGTGTTTGACCGGTGCCTTTGGGCGTGGGCTCCTTTGTCTGCTGTCTGTCTCCCCAGAATTAAAAACGTGCTTCAGTGTGAGCACTCAAGTAACTGTGGGCGTGGGTGGGACCTGCTCAGATCTTAGATTCCACCACCTTCTCTTTTCTCAGTTTATGTTAATGGGGACCAGGCCACCTTGCAACAAACCAAGACAAGATCAACCTGGGCATCTCGACAGTCACCACAAAAGCCAAGGGCAGCTCTGCTTCAGGGGCTGAGTCCCTGGGACCTTGCCCTGAGGCTCTAGTGCATTCCGAAACCCCTGTACCCCTAGACTAACTCCAAGATCCCAAATGCCCTGAGGCCATGTCGGGGACTGAGTCCCTGCTTCAAAGACACAAGGTCCTGTGCTCAGTCAAAAGACCCAAGATTCCTACTTTATTACACAAACAAGCCAAAGGCGAATGTCCTCGCTCCGATGTGCTGAGGCCACTTTATGAAATAAAAATCAGATCAAGCTCCGTTTTCCTGAGCAAGCTCGGGAGCACAGAGAATTACATTACCTGTCTGACCTCGTTAGGCTCCTTGCTAGCAAATGGATGGAACGAGATGATGCAATTTGCTCGGTGAGCCGGTGCTCTGAATTCAGATGTGCGGGGGTGGGGGGCGGTGGAGAGGGCTGAGGATGAACCTGAGACCCAGGCTGGACCGTGCAGTCTGCTGGGGCCAGAGTCCAGGGTGGGGAGTATCTTCCCTCTCCCCTGGCCTCAGGCGGGCGCCATCCCTGGAGCCCTGGCAGACTGAAGGACAAGCAGCTCCGCCCCCTGCTCTCACCACCTGTTCTATCCTGGGTCAAGAACACCATCCATGGAAAGCAGAAAGGCCCAATCCTTCCGAATCAGAGGGGATTGTGTTTGGGGGAAGTCACAGAGCCCTCAGTTAACTGTAGCTTAACCAAATAAAAGTTAATTTGAAACACACTACATGACCTTATGAGGTGAGACCCAGGTTCTAGTCTTCTGCCATCATCATTAGCCTTTGGCTGCCTCTTGATTGCAAAATGGCTGCCGTGCCCCCAGGTGTCACATCTGTGTTCCAGGTCAGAGGAAGAGGAAAAGGCAGAAGGCCTTCTGTGGTAGGCAGCATTCTGAGATGGTCCCCCAAGCTTTCTTACTCTGACCCCAGACACTGTCGATAAGATGACTGCCGGCCATTACATTTACATGATACACGGAATTTTGTAGGTGTAATCTAGACTGCTTACTCAGTTGACTTCATCCAAAGGAGGGTCCTCGGTGGGTCCAACCTAATCAAATGTGGGCCATCTCCAGGCGCTGAGAGGGAGCGACCCCTGGATCCTGGACAACAGTGGACAAGGAGATGGGGATACGGCCACACAGAACTGCCTTCCAACCACCTGAGCTCGGGAGCAGATAATTCCCCAGAGCTGCCAGATCAGACTCAGGCCCCTGGCACCTGGGTCTCAGCCTTGGGGAGCCCTCAGTACGGAACCCAGCTGAGCTCGCTGGGCCTTCTGCCTTCCAGGACTAGGAGCTGACCAGTGAGTGTGGTCGGGAGTGGCTATGCATGTGGCATTCGTCACGGAAGCAACAGAGAATGAATGTGCCTCCCTATGACATCCACCCAGACTCGGTAGAGGCTCCCAAATGCATCTACCGGCGAGGGGATGGGGCGGAGCCACCATGACATCCCAGCAGGCTGACTGTGTAAGGCAGTGAGAGTTGGGGACGGAAGTAAGGGGATGGAGCACGAGGCAGG
This sequence comes from Macrotus californicus, assembly GCA_007922815.1. NCBI lineage: Eukaryota > Metazoa > Chordata > Mammalia > Chiroptera > Phyllostomidae > Macrotus > Macrotus californicus. Next base: position 196,480 of record VMDR010000129.1, read on the forward strand.
ACGGATTACTGACCTCGTGGGCCAGGCTTCTGAGGGGTGAGAAAAGGAGGGGCCCCCGGGGAGGGGGAACGAAAGAATTCACCCCCGGCTCCCACCTTCACTGCTCAAAGGCTCCCACTGTGTGCAAACCCCCTGCACGTCTGCGGGTGGACATGGGGTTCTGTATTGGTGTCTTCGGGCTGCTGTGACAAATGACCACACACTGCGGGGCCTGAAACACAGGCAGTGATGCTGTCACAGCTCTGGAAGGCAGAAGCCCACTCCCAGGTGTCGGCAGGCTGTGCCCCCTCCCAAGGGAGGAGGCTGCCTGTCCTCCTCGGGTGTGGACATAACACTGCCATCTGCCTCTGTCACCTCATGGCCACCCCGACTCCCCTGTGTGGCTCTGTGTGTCCTTTTCTGTCTCTTATAAGGACACTCTCGCTGGCTTGAAGGACCCACCCCCAGTGTGATCTCATCCGCATAGGTGCCTTAGTTACATTTGCCAACACCCTATTTCCAAATAACGTTATGTTCGAGGTTCCAGGTGGACATAGGCTTTGGGGGCGGGGACTTTCAACCGCCAGGGATCTGATGGCAGGATTGGGTTAGGGTTAGGAAGATGCTTTCTCATCTCTTTTGCCCCCTGGTTCCAGGGGTAAGGCCATTAGACAGGAGATGTGGCCTTTGGTGGAGGTGGGGAGCAGGGGTAGCACTGTGCTCCAGGGGCGGAGGACAGCTGGACGCCGAGGGCCTGGAGCCCATGAGGAGCTGCTGCCCCTGCCTGCTCAGAGCCCATGGGGATGGATGCGCAGGAGCCAAACGGACAGGGAAGACTCCAGCACAGAGTCCTGTTGTCCAGCGGGGTAAGGACGCCAGCCAGGTGTGAGCATCCCTGTAGAAGGAGTTCATGATCACAGATGCCTCGTCATTCTCTCTGCGTAGACAGATGGAAAAGAAATCTCTCCTTTTCATGCCGGAAGAAATGGAGGGGAAAGCCCTGGATGTACATCCTTAGAAACACTGACATTCCACTGTCCCGTCCTGTCTATCCAGGACAGCCCGGGGTCCGAGTCCAGCATCTTTACGTGGGCATCGTGACCCAGCAGGAGCCATAGCGGGTGCCAGGGGCGGCCACCAGCACCGGAAGCACATGGCAGGACTGGAGAAAACAGCAGGTGCCTGGGAGCAGGGCCCGGGGCCTGCCCGTGGGAGGGAGGGCGGGAAAGGCAGTCTGACTGGGAACAGGAGGGGGGCACGTGGGGCGGACATCCGTTCCAAAGTGCGGGATCTTGTGAGTGCACTCAGCTTGTCCTGAGTGGAGAAGACCACATTTTGGTAGGTGGCCCCACGGGGGACGGTGGGCCCTGCAGAGCCCCACGCCCAGCGTCGAGCACCTGTGAGTGTGAGGAGCACCTTGCAGGCTGGGTGGGAACCACCCCTACAGGCTCACGGTCCAGCAGCCGATGAGCCCAGCCAGGGAGGGTTAACTCCCCTGGTAGCTGGAGTTCCTAAGGAAGGGCCGCGGGCCTGCGGGGGGCAGCACCCCTCACTGATACCAGCTCTGGGGCGGGGCTGTGGGTTGGCTCATCACCTGGGACCATGGGCCGCTGCAGACTCCCGGCCCTCACGGACTGGCTGCAGAGGACTTCAGGTTTGGGCGGACAGGTAAAAGCCGCAGGTGTGCACTGCAGCTTCGAGGGCCAGGTCCACCCCCAGCAACAACCCACATCCACTCCTATTCCAGGCAGAGGGGTAGATGAACTTTCCAGAAGCAGAGAGTTAGGGCGATGGCTAGGACCCCAGGAGAGAACCGGAGCATCGAGGGGCTCCCTTCCTCCCCAGCACCTTCAATCACGACGTGTGTCCGTGTAGACACGGGGGCGGACCGCATCTACATGGACAGGCAGGAATAAATAGATTCCACTTGATTACCATTCAGATGTCCCTGCTGGGGCGCAGCACAGAGCCGCCTTTCTGTGGGAGCAGCTGCAGGGCATCGGGAAGAGCCCTGCCATCCGCCAACAAGCAGGAGCAAGCGTGGACCCCTCCTCATCCTCTCTGCTTCTAACCACACCTCGCCATCCCTTGTCGACAGACAGGAAGGTACCTGTTCATCCAGAGGAAAGGGAAAGAAGGAACAGAATGTGGGGTGCAGGGACAGGGGGGACAGTGAGGGCTCCAGCCACCGTGGCCTCTGACATACTGTGCAACTTTCGGGCAGGTTCCGATTCCTTTCTATCTCTGGACTTCGTTTTTCCATCCTGTAAAACGGGGTGAACGTAATTCTGATCTCATAAGCTTGTGGGGAGCATTCACTGACTTGGCAAGAGGCAGCTCCTAAGGGCCACTAGGCAACGGTCACCGTGAGACTGAGCTTCAGCAGGAAAGAGGCTCAGTGGGGCCAGGCAGGGTGGGTGGGTGCTGAGGGGCCTGGGACCCGGCTGCTGAGGTTCCCAGCTTGGGCTCAGGACTGCTCAGTCCCTGCAGTTTGCAGGGTGTGGAGGGGCAGGGAGCCCGTGCCCAGTCAGAGGTCCACTTTCCTCCAAAAGAAAGAACTGAATTGTAGGGCAGGACCGGCTTGGAGGCCCTGCCTCTCCCCGGCACTGGCATCTCCCGGTTCTGGGTTCTGGGATGCACCTGCTGCTTCTCTGCCCAGGGCCTCACCACCCCCGTCCCTCACCACCCCCACCCCCAGCTGTCCGCGCCCAAGCACCCTCCTCAAGAGCTTCCCACTGCTGCTTGGAAGGGGGCAAAGTCCTCTGAGGTGGCAAAACTGCCTCCCACCATCCCTCCAGCGGCCACACGTCACCTGGTTGCACTGTCCCCCGCTCTTCCCAGGCCCTGACGTTGCCGTCTGCACCCCGAAGACTTGTTGTCTCTCCCACAAGGGGACACGGGGGACTTGACAGCGGAGAGGCCTGCTCAGTCCTGTGCAGGGCTGCATCCCTGAGATCTGGCGCGGAGTGGTATCGGGTACACGTCGATTCAAGGATGGATGATCGGAGGGAGACCTGTCTCCATGGAAAACATTTGCAGCTCTTTTTAGCACCTCATTTTTATGTACTTTTTGTTGCTGCAGTCAAAAAGGCACCCTAACCGTGTTAAAGTGTAAATACACTCACAGTGGTGTGCCATCCCCCGCCTCCGGTTCCAGGACTTCGCTGTGGCCCCCAAAGGGGACCCTGCACCTGTCACACAGTCACTATGTTTTTGTTAAAAGGAAATTCATTTGACTGTGATGGTTTGTGCTGAATGACGAAGGTTAATGAATATTTTCAAGTGCGTGTGTTCCCTTTCCCGAGCCCCGATTCTAACGACGCCACCGCCGAGTGCTCAGGTCTCCGGAGCGGCGGCTGGCTGCCCATGCCGTCTTCGGCAGGCCAATGAAACCAGCTGCATTGTAAACTCACGGAAAGATGGCCTTCGGGGGTTCCTCGAGTATTTCCACGTCCTTGGGGTATCACACGCCAGGCTCATTTGAAATTAAGGCTGTCACGGTGAGTGTTTTATGCCCGAGAAGCCAGGTTTGGGATTCTGAAAAGGCAGAGCCGTCTCTGGGTGCCCATAACACCTTCAGATTCATCACAGAGAGATTTTATTTCCCCCCGAAGTCGAGAAAGTGCAAGCTGTTACTATGTAAGTAGCATTCCGGCCGGCTCGTGTATTTAGGACGATAAAATAGAGAATCTGACCAGCGGAGGAAGACGCTGAGGTGGGTGGGCACCAGCCACACCAGAGGGGCATTAGAAGCATCACAATTGGGGCCCTGTCACAGCAATGGGACAAGACGGAACGCAGGGGTGTGCCTCTGGGTGGAGTGAGGAGTCTCTGTCTGCGGGTGCTTCACTGTGTGGCTTCAGGGAGACTCCGTGTCTCGCTGCTCTGTCCTTCAAGCAGGGACAAAGCCGCCCTCTGCCACCCCTTCTGCCCCTGAGGAGACTTCTCGGGTGGCCATCAAAGGGAGCCCAGCCTGACCCCCAAGGACTCCACGTCATGTGAACGACCCCTCCCCTCTGCATCTCTGTGAGTGAGCTGCTGGGACAACAGCCCAACCTTCAGCTGCAAAGACGCGTTATTTGGCAAAACCCAAGTGGAGCAAAGCAGCCCCGGGGGGGTGCCTGGGACACTGGGAGGTGTGTTGGGAAATACTTCAGAACGCTAAAATGGTGGCATAGAATGACAATGTGGACAGTCAGCACCAGTTTTCTGAGGATCCCTCTGCTCCCAAAGGGAACTGCAAACTGCAAAAATACAGTGACTGCTCTGGTCATCTGAGCTGCCAAGGCTTCAGGGAGAGGGGGCGGCTGGCGGTGTGGTTGAACGTTTGTGTGCCTCCAGAAGCTGGACAGCAAATGGAAAACAGGAGTGGGTGGGGGGTGGTAGTAGGGAGCGGTGGGGACTGCAGCAAACTGGAAACATTGTGCCTGGATTAGGTTCCTATTGCTACTGAACAAACTGCCATACCTCCATTGGCTGAAGGCAACACGTTTATTATCTTACCTTCTGGAGGTCAGAACGGTAACCATCACTGACATGGGTGTCACTGGAGAGCCGAGCTGGGGGCCGCCTGGGAAGTGGCCCGTGGGGAAGGCAGAGGGAGGTCATCGCTGGGAGGCAGGACGCCTCCTGCTTCCACTGCGGTGCCCTTGCTTGGCTGCGATAGTGGATTGATATTCTGAGGTGCTCCCTGTAACGCAGGGACTCCTTTTCCCTTCTATTTCTGGAGGAAAATCAATATTCCCTTTTCATCACCTGGCAACACGGACACCCTGACTCCCCAACTCCAGCCGCAAAGTTCCCAAGAGTCGGTGCATAACTAATGGACTCATATGTCCCAGGGAGGCCACGTGTCAGGAGGAAGGTGGCATGATAAACCGGGCCGACACCGAGGCCAGAGTGAGAAGTCAATCTGTGGCATCAGAAAACATTTTCCTCGCGATTAGCCGCCCCGAGGAGGGAGGGCACACGTCCCTGCACACCGGAGGTGGCGGCAGAGCCCGAGAGGGAAGGGGGCCCATCCATCACAGTGTGGAGGGTAATTTGCAACCCATTTGCATGTCCTGAATTTCTCCCTCTGAACCCGATGCCAAACGTTTGACAGAGACACTGGGGACCTCGATTTCCCAAACTACGTGCTCCGAACGGGCGTCTCATCTTCCGGAAGAGTATGCGGCTTTCAGCTTTCATGGAGAAGATCTGACTCCTGCCCCCGGCCCTGTCCTTGCAGGGAAGCACCCTTCCTTATCCCCCTCGGTCCTCGAGCACCTCCCCCTGCACACATGGCTGGGGTGGGCTCCCGGTGGGGATGCGGGACTGTCCCGCTCCAGAGGCACACACCTCCTTCTCCCTCAGCCCTGGCTGGTGTGGCTCAGTGCATTGAGTGCCAGACTTCGGACCTAAGGGTTGCAGGTTCGATTCCCAGTCAGAGCACACGCCTGGATTGCAGGCCAGGTCCCCAGTAGGGGGCGCATGAGAGGCAACTGCACACTGATGTCTCTCTCCCTCTCTTCCTCCCTCCCTTCCCCTCTCCATAAATAAATACATACATACATACATACATAGGTAAAAGGAAAACTCAAATAACACAAAAATATAAATTTTGTTTTTCCTCCTGAAGTCCTTCCAATAACTCCGACCTCCTCCGGCTTTGTTGACAAGACTAGAATTTGTGACATATTTGTATCCTCTCTTAACATGTTCACACTCTATGTCGAAAACAAAAAACCCTAACTCTTCTCTCCCCAGGGAGGCCGACTCTCCTCCGACAGTGGGAAGCTGGTCACTGATTCCTAAGAGAGGACTCAGGCAGCGTCCAAGCCCAGCGCCCCTTCTCTCCTTCGCGACCGGCAGGTATCACCTTGTAAGTCCTGCGTGCACGCCTCTGCGAAGCCTCCTGTGGACCTGGCACTTCTCGGGTGTCTTTCATGTGCGCCCCAGTGCCAGGACACCCACTGCACAGAGCAGACGCAGGCGGCGAGGGACAGGTGGGCAGGGCTGAGAGCTCTGGTGACTGGCGTGTGCGCCCGTGGGGACAGCAGTGAAGGGGAGAAAGACGAGGAGGACCTGAGTGTCCTCAGGAACCGCATGGCTGTGACAGCTGGGCGTATTGGAGATCCAGGGTGCTTCCAACCAAGGACTTGTACCTGTAAGATAGAGCAGAGTGCTAAAGATCCTTCCAGGGGGGAAAAAAAAAAAGATTCAAAACAGCTGAACGATAAGGAAAGTCTAGCATCTCAAGAAGTCTTAAGGTTGGAGCCCCAGGTCCGGTTGATTTACACAGCATCTCAGGGTCAAGTTCTGTCTTCCTGCGCCCCTCTCTCCAGGCGATCGTGAGCCTGGCCTCTGGCGGGACCCCCAACTTCGGCGGGACGGCCGCTGAAGTCCCAGGGTTCCCTTTACCGCCCAGCAATATTCTGTGCGGCTCTTTGATCAGCAAGGGGACCTTTCACCAGGACTTCCAGCACATCGGAAGCTTCTCTTCCATCGCATTGGTCAGAGCGGGGTCACGTGCCCTTTCGTAGGCCAATCGCTGGCACGGGAGAGGGATGCTGTGGTGAAGGGAACCGGCCCGCGGGTGGCGAGCGCGAATGCCCGGCTTGAACCCGTGCTGGAGGCGCTTTGGGTTCACCCCAGCCTGTCGCTGTCACGACCTCGGGACACGCAGTGCGTTGCTCTGGTTACTCCCCTGCAGCGCCGTGGGATGACGGATCGCTGCGGCCCCAGGGCGTCCTCCAAAGCTAGTCGGGTCGACCCCTTCCTCCAGGCAGGGCCGCCCGGGTCTGGGCTGGGAGGAAGGGAGAGCTGGGCCCTGCGTTTCGGGAGCGACGTTCCCACGTGGCGACGGCTTCAGAAACCGCGAGCCCTGAGCGCTGGCGTGCAGGCCACCGACGCCTTTGAAGCTATGTGGCCGGTGCTCGGTGCACCATCTGGGCCAGTGACAGGGCTTGGGGACCAGGCCAGACAGCAGAGCCGCCACTTCTCAGCCCCCCACACACGACACCCTCGCGGGGGCCCTGGAGGTGTGGCACGGGCCGCTGGCCCCCGTCTGGGTCCTCACCTGTGCTGGCGCAGATGAGAAAACCCAATGAGGCATACAATGGAAACACGGGGACATTAACCAAATAATGTGAAAGAGTCACGTGGGGACAGAAGGGAGGTGGCGGGGAGCACACAGAACAAAAAAACTGCATCGGCCCTTTGCCTGCTCTGGAGCTTCTGTCCCGGTGGGGCAGCGGGTCCCCTCGCACGGGGACGCTGACGGTGAACTCTGCCATCAGAGTGGAAGGTGGAACCGTGGAAACATTCCTGCACATCCCCAGCACGTCACCAGGTCTTCTTACGCGGCTGTGGATTGAAAACGGAAAATCTGGTTCGTTCTCACTGCACGCTCCTCTCCGGGGGGAGCCTACGCTCACACTCAACTCACACTCAGCTCACACTCAGGGACACCAGCGGGGTGCTGAGGAGCTAAGACAGGCCTCTGAACAGAATCCGGCCACTCCGCAGAAAACGCCGGGCAGAGGTGGGGCGGCTGGGATTGGCGGCTCTGCAGCTGGTGTTTATTTTTTAAATTTAACATTTGTTTTTCTTAAAGGATCAACACATTCATACAGTAATGTGGAAAAAACCAGAACAGATTGCATCTAAAAATTACTCATTGCGGCGTTATGCCGAGGAAAGAAATACCTGTTAGAAAATGTACTTTCAGGAATGGATCTTCTGAAACAGCCCTCTAAAAGGCCCCGTCTTTTGTCAGGACTTCATTAATCTGAGGCTGACGGAATAGGCGCTATTTCAAACCTGTAAAAGGAGAAATAAGCTCGGGGCTGCCGACATTTGCATATAAATAGAGCTAAGATCCATACTCAGAGGAAAAAATGACTTTCTACTTTTTTTATATAATTTTCGGTAAATTAGACTTTAAAAATGTCCTTGTCATGTAGATTGATTTTTTTTTTATTTCCTAGTTAAGCAATGAAAACGAGATTTTTTTTTTCCCCCAAAGAAATAGCTGTGGTTGAACTCAATGAATACCTTCGTCTCTAAATTCTGGCAAAGAAAAGGGATGAGGGAAGGGGTGATTTTCCCAGCACTCTGCCCGCTGGGTCTCCCCCTCCTCCCTATCAGAGTCTATCTCTAACAGGGAGTTCAGGAGCTGCTGTCTCCAGCATCCTTCAGGAGAACTCAGGACTTTCCAGAAAGTTCTCTGAGGGCCCAGCATGCACACGGGTTGCAGTAACGTGAAGTCCACAAAGTGTTTCCTGGCTGGTCACATGACCTCTTAGGAGGGTCAGCTCTGGGTGGCTGTTGTCAAGCTTGGGGACGTCCCTGTGCTGTTGGCTTCCCATCTCTGCCGTGCCCCTGTTTGCCTCCCGTCTGCGGGTCAGAAGTCCTCTGGCCTCTCTGCTTCCCGGGTGCTGGCCCTGGCAGCTCTGGAAGGGGCTCCCACCCTGGGCTCCGTCAGGTTGTTGGCAGGATGCGGTTCCCTGGGGTTGGAGGGCTGGGTCCCCGTTTCCCTCGGCTCCTCTGGGCCAGGTGTGGTCCTGCCTGTTGAGCTTCACAGCAGCGGTGATGCACCAAGTCCCTCTCCTGCTTTGGCTCTGGCCTCTGCTGCTGTGTCTCTTCTGCTTCGAGCCAGAGAAAGTTCCATGCTCTAGGGCCCTTGGGGTGAGCCAGATCCGACGTAGACAGCTGACCGCACGCTCCGGTCTTGTGGTCTGGACCCTCAATCACACTGTCACGCCGTCTGTTTGTCCTGGAGCACGCCTGTTCAGGGGCTCTGAGGATTAGAGAACAGGCATTTAGGGAGTGTGGGGTACTCTGTTTATCACGCTTTCCAAGTAGTTTAATCATAAGTGGAAGCCAGTTCTAATGCACACTCCATGTGCAACACATCACACTTATTTGTTTCCAGATGAGGTCCAATCCAGTCCAGCTTCCGCCAGGTGGTGGGGGCAGTTTGTGGGAAGTCCAGGCTGGCGGTGTGGTGGGCTCTCCATGGGGTCTCTCGAATACAGTAGCACCGTCCATCAGAGTTGAGGAGACCTCTGGTGCTCAGTCCACTGTGGTTGCCACTTCCCAGGGCTCCAAACTGGGTCCATGGGGTCCACTCAGACACCCAGCTCCTCATCTTTGCAGCCAAGCAGGAGATGGAGACGTGGGCAGAGGGACCTGGGGCTGGGCTGCACCCCTTCCGCGTCCTCAGGTGCTGGAGAGAAGTTGGGAGGAGCCATAGCCGCCTACTCCCTCGCACGGCGCCCCTCCCCACCCACCCCAGAACCCTTCCTCTTGGGGAAAATCCCAACACGCATGTCGAGAGTCCTTTACAAATCAGAGGCTCCACGTTCCTGCTGAGGCAAGGTCAGGTGACAAAGTCACAGCATGGGCTTCTTTCTACGAGGAGAATGTAGAAATGTCCCATCTCTCTCAAATTCTTGCTCGTAACTTCTCTTCACGGTTTTAATACTTTCTCAGGTTGTCTGGCACACGAGTCTCTCTTTGGGAAGTGCCTGCCCCCCCCCAGGGCAGTTTATGGTCATGGGGAGTTTCTTTTCCTCCCCTCCCTCCCTCCTCATTTTGTACGGGCACCTTAACGCGCATCCAACTGGCTTGGCTCCTGAGCTTGTTAGTCTTCTGGAGCCTGGCCTTACTTGTCCATTCAACAGTGCGTTTCCACGTTCCGTCCATCTTATTGAGAGTAGCTGGGGGTCATCTGTTTCTCTTTGTGAAATATTGCATTTTGTGATGATCCAACAGTTGATCCATTTTCCTGCATGGTGGATGTTTAGGATGTACCCAGATTTTTTACATTTTATTCTTCGCTATTCCGAACAGAGCTGCTGGGACGAATCAGTGATTTTTGGGTGAATAAAGTTGAGGTGTTGATTTTAGTCTGTGTACTTGGGAATCTAGCTTGAATACATTACTTTTAAGTATATTTTATTGAGTATGCTATTACCATTGTCCCAGTTTCTCCCCTGTTGGCCCCCTCTACCCTGTACCCGCTTCCCTCCAGCAGTCCGCCCCTTAGTTCCTGTCCATGGGTTGTGCATATAAATTCTTTGGCTTCTCCATTTCCTATACTGTTCTTAACCTCCCCCTGTTTATTTTGTGCCTACCAGTTATGCTTCTTAATCCCTGCACCTTTTCCCCCAGTCTCCCCATCTCCCCGCTAATAACCCCCATGTGATGGCCATTTCTTTGATTCTGTTCCTGTTCTAGTTGTTTGCTCAGTTTGATTCTGAGTTTGTGTTTTAGATCCCATTGTTGATAGTCATGAGTTTGTTGCTGTTTTACTGCCCACAGGTGACACCTGCTAACCCCGCAGCCCAGACGGAGAGCAGCTGGAAGCCCTGCCTGGTGACTCGCAGGGGTGAGCATCCCTGTCCTGCAGGGCGTGAGTCTGCGGCTCTGAGGGGCTGTCCTGGGACAGGCAGATGGCACCACAGGCTTGGTGGTGCACTGCCTGGGGTTCAGGACCATTCCCCCGCCTCCCCCAACCCCCAGAGTGTGGTCTGAGACCCAGAGACATTGCTGGAAACTGGGAGTCTTGAGGGAAATGGCAGAAAATACAAGAGAACATGGCTAGAGGCCGTTCACACAGAGCAGCGTTCTGCTTCACTGGAGACAACGTGTGAAAGACGACCCCATGCACGAAGCATCATGCTATGCCTGATGCGGGGGTGAGGAAGGCAGGAGGCAGCCACCCCACAAGGTGGTGCCCCTCCGGGACAGCAGCAGGTCGGTCACATGGCTTGTCTGAGCCTCTGTTTGCCCACTGAACAAAATAGGGATAATACCCAAGTCCTCATCGCTGCAACAGGCCGGCCAGTCGACCTTGGCGAGGGACTTAGGGCAGAGCCTGCAGGGAAGCAGGAAGATTATCTGACGTTTGAAATCAGTTTTCCTTACGTTTTTGTGGCTGAAGAACTCTCCGTTGTGCAAATGCATCGCCTTTTCAGCTTGCCGCCAGGTCTCGGCGGTGGTGAGTCATGCCCCGTGGAACCTGGGGAGCAGGCGGGGTGGCGGAGGCTCCGGGAAACTTATTCTGCCGTGTTGCTGATGGCCCTGGTGACACGGTTGACCGGTGAACCGATTGAAACTCACCTAGCGTTCGATTACCAGGCTTGTCGTCGTCCCACAGGAACACCTCCGTGCCATGCACCTGATAGTTCCAGGCCGTCAAAGTTACTGTCTCTCGCTTCTGATGATTCCACTGTCCAGCGTCACTCACTCCTCGTGGGTAATGGTTCATCTCAACCAAGAAATCCGAACTCCTGTACCAAGAGGGGTTCTGTTGGCAGGCCCCCCCAGGCCCAAGGGGGAGTGCGGAGCCTGGCCGGGCTGAGGCCTCGCACACCCGCACCCCAGCCCCTGTGAGTTTGAAGTGCACCGGGAGGGGACCACTAATGTCGTTTCTGCTGAGCCAGGTGGATTCTGGCCTGACTTAACGCCCCCGCCCTGCAAGCCTTGGAACCTGAGCACACAAGTAAGTCAACAGCCCCTCTGAGCCTCCCCCAAGAGCCCTCTGAGCCAGAGCGCTCTGTGGACAGAAATACGAGGGCTCTGCCTCGAAATGTCAATGAATGCGAGACTTACCCTGCACACACACGCCTCTCCCTCCTTCTCTGCAAACCGGCTCCCTGAAGGCGGGTCTTGGGATCCGCGGGTGGCTGACCCTGGAAGGTGCCGCGGCTCACGCATGACGCAGGATGGACCTGTTCCCTGAGTCACATTGCTCTGCCTCGGGCCCCGTGTGAATCATGGGGCTCGCTCTCCAGTGCCACACTCCTGCGTGGTTCGGCCCCACTGCGCGCCTGCAAGGTCTTCTTTTTCTTTTTTCTTGAATTATATTGTATTATGTTATCACAATTGTCCTGATTTTTCCCCCTTTTCCCCCTTCCACCCAGCACCCCCCACTCCCTCAGGCCATCCCCCCACCATTGTTCACGTCCATGGGTCACCTGTATAAGTTCTTTGGCTTCTCCATTTCCTATGTTGTACTTTACATGCCCATGGTCCCCTCACCTCTCCACCCATTACCCCCCACACCCCTCCCATCTGGCAACCATCAAAACACTCTCTGTATCCACGATTCTGTCTCTGTTCTTTTTCTTTGCTTAGCTTGTTTTTTAGATTCAATTGTTGATAGATAAGTATTTTCTGCCATTTTATTGTTCGTATTTTTTATCTTTTTCTTAAATAAGTCCCTTTAACATTTCATGTAATAATGGCTTGGTGATGATGAACTCCTTCAGTTTTTTAAAAAAAAATACTTCATTTATTATTTTTAGAGAGAGGGAAAGGGAGGGAGAAAGAGAGGGAGAGAAACATTGATGTGCAAGAAGCCAGTCAGCTGTAAGGACTGGCTGTGACCACTGACCATGACCTCCGCCCTCCGCCCTCCGCGGAGGGTCAGCTGTGCAGGGGTAGGTGGGGGGTGCTCCGCATGGTCTGTAGCTGCCCCCTGGGCGCACAGGCCCTGGAAAAGAGCCTGCAATGTGACCTTTGAAATATTTTTATATATAAATCATAATATCCTCTACTTGTTTTTTTAAAAAATGTTCTGTATTGTTATTCTCTCTTTCCTCTGGTGGGAAATGTGGTTATTTTGTGCTTGGCGGCATTTCTGTCTCTTGCTGCAGAGCATTTTATTTTAGAAATTGTGGGTGAGTAATGTCTTTCTCACGTGGATTCCAGTGACCGCAGAGTAGGGGGCGGGCGGCAGGCAGCAGCGGGTATTTGAGCCCCCACTTTGCTCTCCAGAACTCACAGTCCTGCGAGGGTTCTTATGGGTTGTACCAGACACCGGACCCTTGCCGTGCCCCCCAGACCCCTCCTTCGGGGCTGCACGTGGGAAAACACAGGTGACCGGGGCTGGCTGTGGCCTGTCTGGAGCAGTCACTCCCACCCGTGTGGGGCCAGGAGGTCCCAGCAGCGGCTGGGAGCACACTGGACATCTGTACAGCATTCTCATTAAAAATCGATCTGGCACTGCGTCCTCTGAGAATGCTTCATAAACACTTGGAAAATGGTGTTTTAATTTATTGAGGGCACACTGATTGATGACCTAGGTCTTTGATGTGCTGTTTTCTAAGGTGGATGCCTCCCCTTTCCGGACTCTTCCAGGCCTCCTGGGAACCAGTTCAACCCCTTATTTTTCACCTAAGTTGCCAGGTGGAATATATCAAGAGACACACAAATCAATCAAAAATGTAGGGTTGGGCGATCGCGATGTGATGAGGAAGATGTGACCGATACCAGCCGTGTCGCTGTGGAAACATGCCAATTCCAGCCCTTCTTTCTGTGTTAAGCGCCGAGGACACACCTTTCCGTCCCTCCTCTGGAGAGAGCTGTGCCCTGGACGTCTACGTGCGTTTGCCGTGATGTGTCTCAGGATGCACATCATCTCTCTCCATTTCTGATGTGCGCAGAGAGAAGCGTTATCATCCCTTGGGCCAAAAATATCCATTTGGGGGAATGTAAGTTTCTACATGCAGGTCGACGTCCTGAGAAAAATCAAATGATCACAGCAAAAGAGCCCCCCCACCCCCCTCATCCCCCGCCAAGGCTGCTCCCTTCCTGCGAACGTTCCCAATGGAAACACGCTCCCTGGTTTCATAAGTGGAGACAGAGGCTACAGCGGTGTGCCTGTTGGGTCTGGTATTGAGGGCGATGAGGTCTGCACAGAGGACAGGGCTGTCCCCGGGCTGGCTCACGTAGGTGGCGAAATAACATTCTGGGGTCTTCCTGTCCTTTTTTTTCCCTTTCCCATTTCCTCTTTCCAGCAGGAAACCGGGTCTCAGTTGTTGCCTCGGGGGAGTGTGGGGCAGAGAGGAAAATGGGGGACCGATTCTTGCTAGCTCTTGTCAAAGAGGGTTGAGAGCTTAGGACACCCCAGAATACAAGCAGCTCCCGGCGGCCAAGGGCCGGGCCCAGCCCTTAGCCCTCAGGTTCACTGATTTACCAAATCCTCACAGCCTCATAAAGTAAGTCCCATTATTATGTGGGAGCAAATGAAGACCCCTCAAATGAGAACAAACACGGATGATTTCTCCCCAGGTTTCTCTCCCCAGGGAGCCCCCACCCTTGGCACTGGGTAGACACAGAGGTGCAATGGAGCGAGGAGACGCTTGGAGGGGAGAAGACGGAAGCTTTGGTGTGCCCTGATGGGGGCTGGGGACTGGGGAAGCAAGAGCTGGGCCCACTAGGAGCGCAGCACCCTGTGCCATTGGTCTGGGAGCCTTCTGACTTTCTCTGGTAGCCCCGAAAGTACCAACCAGGGAGTAAGGATAGAAACGGAGATGTTGGCAGTTCGCCGCCCAAGCCCCGACTCCCCCAGGCCACCAGCTGCAGAGCCGGTGGCGTGGTTTTCTGGGCTGCTCCACGGGGGGTGCGGGTCTGCATCCTGTTAGGACACAGGTGAGTGTCGTGGTTCAGTCTCTTCCTGAGGATCCCACGTCACAGAAGACAGGCCAGGGACAGAGAGGGACAAAGAAATGTGTCCACATTCCTGTCGCTAGCGGCTACCACTCCAGGATTGGAGCACACGGGCTTTGGCCCTGGAATCTTTGCTCTCGGCCTGGGGTGGGGGGCGCCACGCACCTCTAGATAACCGCCCCCCCAATGCCACACCCCAACTCACCGGACCTCACAATGGACGTAAAGCGTGGTTCGCCGTTCACCACGAACGATGTGTGCACGTGAAGCCAACAAGCGTGGCGTGGCCTCTAGGAAGTGAGCGAATGGCAGACCCCACGAGGACCGTCGGTGAGGCCGAGGGCGCCGCGTTCGCCCACGCCAGGCTCGCGACCGCGCGTGTTCCCATTGCCGGTGGAAGCGTCCTGGCCGCTCCCAAGGCATCACGGCTTTGCCTGGGCATTTGCTAAATAAGCTTCCTCAGCCCGGATTTCCACACCTAAACATTCAGCGGCGCACACGCTGCGGAAAACGGCGCCTTCTCCAGGCTCCCGTCCAGCTCGGCCGCGTCTCAGCAGCCGTGCGCTCCGCGAAGGGCGGGCGGTCCTCGCCAAGCGGCCTGTTGGTGAGTCTGGGGGCGGGCACTTCTTCCTGTTCTTTCCCTGAACTCGTTCATGCGTTCGATCACATCCCGGCCGATCGAGCCACCCGAGCCTCTCCGTTAGCGGCCGCGCTGCGGGCCAGGCCTCCTGCATCAGACCAGAGGCTGCGTCCTCCGTGTGGCCGCGAGGGTCCCTGCAGAGGCGCCAGCTGCGCGCTTATCGCTGTTCCCAGCGGCCTTGGCCGCCCGACTCGCATGCCGTCCTGGAGGGCCGCCTGTCGTCGTGACGGCATCATCTTGGCATCAGATCGACGTGCCCTCGTCTGCCAGCCCTCCAGAGAGACCGCGCTGGAAACGGCAGCGACGAGCAAACGAGGGCCTGCCTGGGAGGGGGGGCGCACGCAGGCCCTGGGATGCGCGGAGCGGCAGGACCACTGCGCCCTGTCGCTCCATCGGCCTCCAGCCCCTGGTGCCCCTCCCCGCACCCCCAGGGACACGGCCCCGGAAGGGCCCGGCTGGCCGTCAGCTCCTGGGTTTTTCTCGAGGGCGTGGTTTTTCTAATGCGGGAATCGGACGGCTGGGGTGTGCAGGGTGTCCTTGGGTGCCTGGTCAAGAGAAAACAGAGAAAAACGTCAGCGTCACGAGGTTGCAGGCGACGAATTGTTTTCTGTTCCCTTCTCTGTGCTTTGTAATGGTTTGGCAGTGAACAGGAGAGGCCTGATTTTTAAAAAGGGATTCACAGAGAAAGAATCCACTCGGACCACCCAGCCCCTCTCCCCTGCCCACTCTCTGCCTGCCCCTTGGGGCCCTGCCCTCCCCGCCTCTGCTGTGGTCACCCCTGAGCAGCAGGGGCTCCAAGCAGTAGGTCCCCATGACACAGACAAACGGGACAAAGGGGGCGAGCAGAAGAAATGGACATCCCTGTCGTCGGGAGCTTTCCCCCCAAGCCTCCTGGCAGAATGTTGGGTTTATGCCCAGGGGTCCCGAGACCACCCTCCCTGCAAAGGATGCTGGGAAAATGAGGGTCTGACCAGAGAGAGGGAGTCTGGAGGTGAGAGTTCACACCTTGCGGCCACAGGGGGTCAGCAAGGAAGGACTGGACTGTGTCTGAGACAGTTAGCAAGTGCTGGCCACACCTCAGTCCTCAGCTGGCCAGAGTCACAGAGCCACAGGCCCTCGGTGGGCACAAGGCCCATGGCCCAGGGCTCCCACCCGCCCTCCTGCTTCCCAGAGCGACACAGGTTTGTGCAGTGACGGAGCCTCCAGGACCCGGCCTCGGCACAAGGCCACCGAGGCGGCTGCAGCGGCTCTGTGTTTGCTGTCAGGGGTGGCTCTAGGGCAGACGGAGAGGTGCACACAGGTGCCATGCGCCCTTGGTGTGGTTTCTCCCAGGGGTCTCACCTGGGGCGAGACCTTAGCCAGTATCGGTAATAGTGGTGAGGGCGAGGTCTCGCAGGTGACAGCTTCCCAGAGGGTGGGACCAAGTGACCGAGGATGGCGCTCTGAGAACCTGGGAAGCTTGCCTCCTTTCTCTCCTGGCCCCCGGGCACTGCCAGAGGTGTGAGCCTGGATGGAGTCTCACAAAGCAAAGGAGAGCTGAGCGCCTGAATAAACAAAACCAGCTCCCCGTTCTGCTGGAGCTGCCTGTGTGGCAGACAAAGGGCGAAGCCAATCCCGGCTCCTCTCCCTAAAGCGGGACCTTGTTTTTAGCTCGGGCCAAAAATAGCCTCCCGTTTACAAGGACTTGCTGTCAACAAAAATCCACCTTCAGCCGGCGTTTGTTTGCCTCTCCCCCCACTCAGCACGTGGCTTCTACAGGGGAGAGAATGTTCTACCTTAAAATAGGAGCGTCTTCTCCGCTTCTCTCGTCCCTGCCCTGTCTCACGTCTGCGGCGGACGTGGTCCTTCCTTGCAAACCCCTGTGCCCGGTGCGGAGGGGCTGCTTTCACCACACGGCAGAGCTTCTGACTCCAAGACACTGCAGCAAGGTTTTGGACGCTGAAGAAAGCAAGGATGCCCAGTGTGACAGTTTTGGATGAGTGCGCTGGGGTCTCCGAGCAGGACAAATCCCCCGACACCGTCCAGGGCCAAGAACGAGAAACAGGGGAAGCCTGGCTGATGGGAGAGCTAGGGGACACCCCACTTTTATGGGCCACGAGGGCAGGGGTGTTGCTGCTTTCTGAAGTTTCACATATTCCCACATGTGTTCACAGGACAGGTGGGGGTGCTTCCCAGGTGACAGGAGACAGGTCACCTGCAGGGCCTGGCTGGCTTCCTTGAGGGGGAACTGGAGCCTGAACTTGAAGGTGTGCAGCCCTCACTCAGTGCATCAGACACCAGACTGCCGATCGAAGATTAGGCAAGTGGTTCAAGTTCTCAGGTTGTTCTTGTTACCCCGGCGCAGTCCCATTAAAGGTCAGAGAGCTGTTGACCTCGTCGTGGGCTGTGTCACTCCTGCGTTGGGTGTTCAGAGCGTCCCTAGCTTCTCAAGCGTTCATTAGCCAAGTTATTCAGGTGACTGCACTTAACCCTGAAACTGTAGGTTTAAGGTCATGTGTAAGAGAAAACTTCACAGAAGACGTGCACCAGCGCATAGGGTTCAGCACTTGTGGGCTGAGCTGTCCCACAGAAAGGTGTCGGGGTTCTAACCCCCACTTCCTCTGAAGGTGACCTTGTTTGGAAATGGGGTCACTGCATATGTGACCCAATGAAGATGAGATCCTCAGGGTGGCCCTCACCCAGGATGACTGGTGTCCTTACAAGAGGGGCAGTTTGCATGCAGGGACAGACAGGCACACAGGGCACCGCTGTGTGAAGACGGGCATTGTCCTGGCATGAGTGGGGGACCCTAGGGCTAGGAGAGAGCATGGGACTCACCCTCCCAACACCAGCCCAGGGACACGGCCCCACTGACACCTGTACTGTGTGCGTGTCGCCCCAGAACAAATTTCTGTTCTAGGTCACCTTTGTTCTGGCATCTCCAGGGGGAGAACCCAGCACCTCAGTCCCTAATTCATTGTTTTCATTTGTTGTTATAACTTTGGTGGGAGAGAATCTTCTTTTCCCCTTTTCCCTTCCCTCCTGGTTCTGCTGCACCCCCACCTGAGTGCACCTGATCCACGCACACCTGGCACCCCTGTTTATACCCACCCCCCACACATCCAGGAGGAGGGGCAGCTGCTTCCTTCCCCTGGCTGCTGCTGGCAGACACAGACCCCACCCAGCAGGGGCTCTGGGCTGTGAGTCTCCATGGGGCACAGAGCCCTCGAGGGACCAAGCAAGGGGCAGCCTCGCCCCCTGTCTCGTCTCTGTTCCCCGCAGGTGAGGTCGGACCCAGAGGGAAGAGGGTTTAGGACGGACCTGCCCTGAAAACACAGGTGCTCCCATTTTCCCCTGCGAGAGGGCGCCCCTGCCCCCCAGTATTCCCAGGGAAGAGAGACGTTTTCTCTTCCCCATCGGCGTCCTCGGGCAGGACTCCGGGAGAGTAATTGACAAAGAAACATGCTGATGCCACTTCTGACGTCAGTGCCTCTGGGTCTCCAGAAACTCCTACCACTGGGTCGTGTGAGCTTCTCGTGGCCGCTCCCACAGGTCACGGTGGACTAGGCAGCTTACGCCAGCTGTGCTTACCTCCTCACGTTCTCCAGGCCAGGAGTCCGCGATCAGACATGGGCAGGTCACGCTCCCTCCCGTGGTCCAGGGAAGAATTCTTCCCTCCCCGTCCAACCTCTGGGAACGCCTGGGGTTCCCCCGTCTGTGACCAAGCCTCTCCTGTGTCTGCCTCGGGCGTCGTGTGTCTCTGCACCCCTCTTTACAAGGACACCCGTTGCTGGACCCAGGCCCACCCTACTCCAGCACGGCCTCCTTTTCACCACTTACGTGTCCGAGTAAGATCACGTTCTGAAGTGACAGGTGACATGGATTTCAGGGGGACACTGAGGATGCTGATGACTTAATGCAAACCCAGGTAACCCCAGGAAAGGGCCGCCCTGGAAACAAAGAAGTGTGGAGGAAGCTTTGGTGAAATCCCTGTCAAGTACTCGGATTTAAAGTAATTTAAATTTCCTGGCTATTATCCAGGTGTTTATCTAAACTCCCCTGAGTCTCTAATTTTAGGGACATCAATGAAAGACAATGAGTTTCATATAATTACTGTGCCCAGGAGAAAGTCCCTCTCTGCGGTCATCAGGGAGGTATTCCCCGAACAGGTCTCCCTCCCTCCCTCCCTCCCTCCCTCCCTCCCTCCCCACATGTTTTCCTTCCTTCACTTTTGCTTAAGCAACCAAAGGACAGGTAGCTTTTCAAAGCCAGGTGGAATTTCTCTCTTCGCGTTCCTGGTCCACGTTCCCCTCGGGTTGTACAAACAAATCATTTTTATTCAAGTTGATATTGTGCCTCTTTGGAAGTAAAGCTCGGAACATGTTTTTCTACTTGTCAGGGACGTTGTATTCCACGTCTGGGTAGAGGGAGAGTCAGCGTCACTTGGAATGAATAACTCACTCATGTCTAAAAGCCTCGACTACGTGGCCAAATCAGCTCTGAATTCTAAACGCCTTGGGCCGTGAGATATGAGCTCACCTTGTTTGGGGTAAATATAAAGTTGCCTTTTATTTTTCCGGGTATCCTCTTGGACCCCATCATGCTGGTGGCTTAGAGGCTGGCTGTTCACGAGTGACTTGGGGCAGGGACACGGCTCTCTTCCCCGGGCCCTGTGTCCAGTCCGGGCTGCTAGCCTTTTGAGGCCTGTGGAGAAGGGTGTGTTGATTTGCATGGTTTCCTCTAAGACCCACTTGTCTCCCTTCAAAGTAAATTAGAAGCAGATTTACTCAGCGCCTATTCTATGCCGTGGGGTGTGTCAGGTAGGAGGTGGGGGCTCAGAGATGAATGGGACCCAACCCCGCCCGCCCCGCCAAGGCCCCCACGTTGCGGTGGTGGGAGAAACAGATATGCAGACGTAAGGGTCAGACGGTGTGGGGGGAGCAGACGGGACACACGCAGGTGCTGTGGGAACACCAAGGAGGGCCCGCGCTCGGCCAGGTACGTGGTGGAGGTGACGACCGCACCAACCCCCCCAGATGTGGTCCCAGTGAAGGGGGAGAGATTGGGCTGGGGGTGGGGGGGATCCAGGGAAGAGGGTAGAAGGGGCAGCAGGAAGGCTCCTACGTGGAGAGAACTACAGGCTGTGTCCTGGGACATGAAGTGTGACAGAGAAGTGCCCTGGAACCCGATCTGTGTCATGCCCGTGTCCCTCGCTGATTTGAAATTAGGCTGTACTTCCACAACATGAAGGCCTCGGGCAGACTGGTTTCAAGGGAGAAGTCTGGGAGTCCACACCACTTTGCGGACACTACGGGATGCACAGGACACAGCCTTGAGCTCCCACGCAGGGCTCCAATCCCAGCAGAGCACCCAGTGTCCTGAGCCGCACTTGTCTTTCTCGAGTCATCTTTGTCCTCCAGGCGCTCACAAACCAGAAACACATCGCCGGCCCCGGCTCTGCACCAGTGCCCGTGGATTGAATGATCTTGCCTTGATATATGCACAGAACTGAAGAGGGGGGGGGTCTCCTCCCTCCCATGGCCCGAAGCCATCCTTGGGCAACAGTCAGATGTACTGTTCTTTCCAAGTGACATTCAAAATATTTTTTCTTTCAAGGCCCAAGGATCAGCACCACCGCCCCCCGCAAGCTGCCTCGGAGTCCAGTGGAAAGCCGATACTGCGGTAATTAATTTGTTCTCTGTGTTTATTACCTGCATAACACGTCCAGCGCCCATCACCTCCTGGGAGGTAATTAATCATAAACTTGGCAGTGTGGTACAGGGTTGGTCAGGTGGCCTCACAGCCACGCCTGGCTGGGCTGGATCCTGGAAGACGTTCAAGAGCTGCCTTCAGAAACCATTCCAGACATTTAATGAAGGCATTTTTCCCTCTGTATTTCTCTTGGGGGGGGGGCGGAATATTAATAGCTTTTTCTTTAGTAAGTAGCCAGTAGCTTTTTCCTCCCCATTGCAAGCACTCCCCAAATCCCCTATTTTTTTTTAATGGAAGAAAGATTCGTATCTCGTCTCCCGTTTGTTTGTGAGATGTGAGAGGCAGGTGCTCACATCCGTGGGCCCAAAAGGACAAAACCAAACCCACGTTACCGTACAAAGAGGCCCACTTACGGCAAAAGCTAAGCCCCTGCTTCCTCCCCCGCAGTTAACTCTGGAACCTTCTTGAAAAGGACAAAGAATGTGAACAAACAGCTTTTGAGGGAAAAAAAAGAAAGACTTCACAGATTCGGCCAACAATTCCAAGCTCTGTTTGAACGTGCCTTACAGTCGCACTTGAAAAGCCACAGCTGCCCTGGCCCATGTGGCTCAGCTGGTTGGAGGGTCGTCCCATCACCGTAAAGGTTGCAGGTTCGATTCCCGGTCAGGGCACGTACCTAGGCTGCGGGTTGGATCTCTGACCCCGGCACATACAATCTCTGGCGTGGGCTCTACCACCCTGGTCCAGGCGCGTCAGGAAGGCAGCCAATCGATGCTCCTTTCTCTTTTCCTCTCTCCCATCCTTTCTTCCTAAAAGCAATGAAAAAAAATGTCCTCACATGAGGATTAAAAAAAAAGCCACAGCTGCCCGAGGTCGCCCCCAATTACATTTCTGAAGTTGGACTTAAGACAATTTGTCTCCATTATTTTCCTCTCAAGGTGGGTTCTGGAAGAGCCTGGGAAATAATTTGGAAATTTAGCACACACTCTTCCTGCTGGAACCCCTGTGACATGTCACTGAACGAAATCTCGCTTGTTAGGCACTAATGGGGGGGGTTGAGCATGGGCTTGATAGGCTGGGGGCTTCTTTCTCACGGCTAATCAGAGCACGTTGCTGAGAGCATGTAGATCTGAGCAGGGTCCTGTTCATCATCGGACGCCTTCCCCTTCATCTGCTGCATGTCTCTCCATAAAACCACTGGGGACAGCAGCCAGCCTTGCACCAATCACCACTGGCAAATGGGAAGAATGAGGCAGGGTGCTGTCTGCTGGAGGCAGTGGGACAAGACGTTGCCGGCATTCAGCAGAGAGGCAGGCCCCCCAAGCCTGCGGCAGGCCTGCAGATGTTCCTAGGGGTGCGGCAGCAGCAGAAGCTGAGGACATATCTTGAGCCCGTGAACTCATGGGAGCCACGTCAGACCACGCCTTCCCCGTCGACACTGTGGGGACGCTGTGCATTTGTAACTACAAAGCCCCATCAAACAAGCCCGTGTGAAGTTTTTAGGCATTTCAACATTTTTATTATAAAGGTAACACCTTACACATAACTGAAAATCAGCCAATGAGCAGCCCCCCCACCCAAATCTACTCTCACGGGGAAACCACTGTTCCTCATCTCTAAGGGGTTGTCCCAGACAGCTCTGCTCTGAACAATGAAGTCTGTCGTTAAATAAATAAGTGGAATTTTTGATACTATTATATATCACTTGACTTCCCCTTTCCAGCACAGCTCCCCCAAATGGCGTTATTAAGTATGTATGAGAATCAGCCGCTCCTTCCTTAGACCCTCTGCAAGACCAATGTCATGGTAAAAGTGCACTTCTGCAATGACTGCGGTGTGTGTGACGCCCCTGATGTTCAGTGCCCGGCCTGCCCACCTGTGCTGGTGGCCCTCGGAGTGCACGTCTGCACACCTGTGCCTGCCCCGGAGCATCATCCCAGCAATGAAGAGCCAGGGCCTCACAGGGCGCCTGGGCCCGCCCCGCCTGATGGAGCAGGTTAGCGAAGATGAAGTCCCACATCACAGGAACTGCTCCCGTGACGTCCCCAAGACCAACACCAAGGCAGCAGCGGCCTGCCAGCTTCTGCCGAAACCAGTAAGAACCTGAAAACTGTCTCGCACATCACTTCGCCGCTTTGCTCCGGCCTCTCCGTAACACTGTCTGGACCCACAAGACCGTGAGCCGCCTTCCTGGAAAACCCACATCTGATGCAGAGCGTTCTCTCCGAGAAACTTTACGGGTCTGCTGTGCACTTCAGTGCGAGAGTCCGGCTGGAATTAATCACCGACTATGAAGTTAATTGCCCCTGTATCATGCCTAACGAACCGGCTTGGTTTGTTGAAAAGGGGAGCTCTCCCTGCGTCTCCGGGCTGACAGTTCTGCCGGACTCGGGCGCCTGCATGGTGTGTGAGCGCACCACTGGGTTCCCTGCTTGGCCAGCCTGTCCCGTCTCGTGCCAGCGTCACACCGTCTCAGCCACTGTCACGTTCACACGTCTCCCCCTCCGGGAGCAGCTTCTTCAAGATGTTTCCCCTTTGTAGGCTTTTCCATTTCCACGTACATTTTTGCATCAATACGGAAATTTTGACCCAAAACATCTGCTGAGAGAGCGATTGGGCGTCGTCAACTCCGAGCGTCGATGGGGCAAGTCGACACCTTGGTCTGGTTGCTCACCTTCGGTACAGGGGCGTCGCGTACCCGTTCGCGTATTCTTTAAAGTGAAATGTCTCGTCATTTTCATGCAGAAGTCGAACATCTCTCTCTTCAAATGCATCCCTAGGTGTTTCATTTTCATGCTGTTGTAATGGCATTTAGAAGTCATTTCTGAACAAATGAACACATCTTGAGAACACTTTTGCCTGTGGTGTGTTACGAGTATACAGATACCCAACTGACTTTTATGTGATGATTTGATAACAGCGGCCACTTGGACAAATTTACTTCTTGATCCTAATAGTTTTCCCATAGATGCTTATAGATTTTTTCACACCTGTGTGTGTGTGTGTGTGTGTGTGTGTGTGTATATACACGGAATATGAAAAGAATGTTTTATTTGTTGTTTTATATTCCTTATATCTTTTTTAGATTTAAAAAATTTTCCTAGTTGGGAACGGGGAGGGAATAGTGGGGGGAAGGGTTTTCAGGAACCACTATGGAGGACACATGGACATAACCAAGGGGGAGGGTGGAAGCGGGGGAGGGGGGTGGGATTGGCTGGGGTGGGGGGAGAGTGATGGGAAGAAAATTCAAACTGTAATTGAACAACAATAAAGTAATTAAAAAAAAAAATTTTTCCTAGCAGGGAGCTTCCGCCTCTCCTAGACTCAGAAGGAAGGACTTTGGCAGGCGGCCGTGAGCCCTGATGTCTGTTTGGCACAGGGCTTTGTAGGAGTCCGCCCTGCTTCCCGGCAGCCAGCTCACCGTCTACCATGCGGGGCTGGCTGGCTGGTCGGTACCTTAGACCCTGTGGGCCACGGCCCGTTTCTGTCCTACTTTCTACCTCCCTCTCCTTTGTAACTACCTAAAAATTATGAACTGTTCCTGGTTTGCTGGCCACCGGGAAACGGGGCACGGGCCATTTCATCAGAAGCGGTAGCCTGTAACCCTCTGTTTCTGATGGGAAAGGTTCCTTAATGTTCCCATTTTCCAGGCCAGTGCAGGACTGTAGATTTCCCATCTGAGGCCGCAGAGACGGGGACAGGGGCCACTGATGGAGAGCTTACTAAGTGCCAGGCCTGGGGCTGAATCTGCAGACAGGGCCAGGGACCCTTTGCGGCCACACTGGAGGGGGGATGATGTTGCTTCAGAAATGAAATCAGAAACAGGGGGCCAGTAGACCTCCTGGGCATGGACACCAAGGCCAGACCTGAGCTCGAGCCCGCTGCTCACCAAAGCCTGCTCTCTGAGCTTCCCCTGCAAGGGTGTCTGGGGACTGAGTCTGGGGTACAGGATGGTTTCATTTTCATCATATCTTGACCCCCCGACATGCTCACATTCCAGCTTCATAAAGCGCAAGAGAAAGAAATACAACAGGACCCGGCCCTGTTGGAACGACCGAGAGGGTATGCCGTGTATGAGGGTCAAAGCTGGCCTGACCCTCCGCTCTGTCCCCTCCTCCTGCCTGTGCTGTGTCTGTGGCAGGCACTGCCAGGGGACCCTGGAAACAGCACCCACAAAGCCCACGCTGATGATTCACGAGACCCCAACTGCACTTTGACCCATGAGTCTTGGGGGAACTCCACTTCATCAGATCAATGCTCCCGTCCTCCCACGAGCAATTTTAAATATTTGGCTTCTTTTACAGGCTCTATATTTGTGTATCTGGGCAAATGCATTTTCCTAGACCTGCAAAATTCACTCCGTCTGATCGCAAAGGCTAATGGCCCCAGGAGGGTGATTTACGGAGATTTGAAAAGAAACAGGAACATCTAATAAGGTTTGCGCTGAATTCTCATAATGCGTGCCCGAAAACAAGCCATTCAGACATGCCACTGGCTAACAGAATGACTTCATTTGTTTGAACCGAAAGGCCTTTATCTTTGGAGCTCAGTTGAAAGAATAAGCAGAACAAAAAGCGCAAATGTGGAGCCCACAGAGCCCATGAGATAGGGAGTTAACGGCGGTGAATTCGTGGGGTGGTACTGACCCTGTCAGATAAGCGCCCCCCGGAGCAGAGAGAGGAACCGGAGAGGGGTCAGCCCCCCTTTCGTACCAGAAGTCCACACCCTTCACCATGCTTTTCATACCGTTATTCCCGTTCACGCCCTTGTCCCCCAAGGATTTCCCCTAAGGTGGCCTGGGGTATGTTGTTGACCCAAAGTCGGGGAGGCTCCGGCCGTCTCTGTGAGGGGTTCCTGGTCCTGCATTGCTTCTGCCCGTGGGTGTGGCTGCATCCCGGAGCAGGGCTGGCCCACGTCCCTGCGGCCTAGGAGAGCCCAGAGGCCGGCTTGCTTCTGCCCCGTGGCCAGGAGACAGTCCTGTGCCACAATAAAGTTCAGAGGTGTCTCCAGGTGCGGCACCCTTCATTGTTCCGAGGCCAGCTCCTGCTAATAATAATAAGTCATTATTTCATGTTCTCTTCTTTTCTAAAATTTCAACTATCGTTGACATTCCACGTTGTGTTAGTTTCAGGTGCACACGTAGTGTGATCAGACATTTGTGATTAGACCTTATGACGCGGTGTCCCCAGTAAGTCCCGCCCCCACCTGGCACCACACACAGCTGTGACAATATTGTTGGCTGTATTCCCTGTGCTGGGCTTTAGGTCCCCGCGACCCTGTGATTTAGGACCCTGTGCCTCCCAGTCCCTTCCCTTGTTTCACCCACTCCCCAGCCCCCTCTCGTCTGCCGTCTCTGCATCTGTGAGTCTGGTTCTGTTCTGTTTCTGCATTTAGCTTGTTGTTTCAGACCCCACATAGACCTGGAATCACACGCTACACGTCCTTCTCCATCTGACTTCTTCCACTTAGCACGACGCCCTCTCGGCCTGCCCGTGTCCTCCAAACGGTAAGGTCTCGTCTCGCGGCCGATCATACTCCACTGTGCGCTCACCTGCTAACGGACACCTGTGAAGCTTCTGTGTCTCGGCCACTTGAAGTGAAGCTGCAGTGAGCCCTGGGAGGCATGTGTCTTTCGGAGTGAGCGTTATGGATTTCTTGGGAGAGGCGCCCAGAGATGGAACGGCTGGGTCACGTGGTAGCTCTCTTCGTAAGGTCGAGTGCTCCTGCTCCAAGGCGCGCCGTGCAGAGAGCGGGGCGGATCGGCTGCTTTGGCGGCATCGTTCACCACTAGCGGTGTTCTCGTTTGTTAAAATGATTTCTTGACCTGAGTGTTATCGTTTTTGTCAAACTGAAAGAGCCCAGAGTGTACAAGATCAACAAGAGGCTTCAGCTGTCGGGAGACGCCTCCTTGTGAGGGAGAAAGTGACACAGCCCAGCCGTGTCCGTGAGTCCGGACCCAAACACTGCTGCCAGATCCCGCTCTGCGGCCCACCCCCCCGCCAGGTGCACGGTTCACAGCGGGCCAGAGACACACTCAGGTATTAACGTAGGACGCACAGGTATCATTAGCAAAGCTGAGGTTTGCCCCCTTTCCACTGAGCAACATGGCAGTTTTGTAAAAGAAAAGTGTATAAATGCCCTGACTGGTGTGGCGCGGGTGAATGGGTACCGTCCCACCAAGTGAAAGGTCACCAGTTCAAATCCCAGTCGGGGCGCGTGCCTGGGCGGCAGGATCAGTTCTCGGCCCCCAGGGCGTGTGCGGGAGGCAGCCGATCCGTGTTTCTCTCCCTCTCTTTTTCCCTCCCATCTCCTCCCTCTAGAAATGGATAAATAAGATCTTTTTTAAAAGTATACAAATATAGAAAGTAAGAATTTAAAGTACTTTTTATCAGTGTGTGCATCTTTCTGCCAACAAAGCTCACTCTCTAGATGATTTTCTGGCATTTTATTCCTATTTCTAGTTATTTTCTAGACATTTCCATAATATTTTCTGTTCGCACACAGGTACACACACACATGCAATGCACTTAACACACGTGTATATGCCCACACACGTGCACACACACACACACACTCAGAGAGAGCCAGTGGCGCCCAGACCAGAGGGGGAAAGAGGCCGGGGGACACAAGTCCAAGGCTGGTGGAGTGGTCTCGGGTCTTGAGGTTGCTTCCCAGCTTGCACGTGTCATCTTTCAAACCCTCCATGTGGACGTCCTTCACGTCTGGAACAGAGGGGTTGCAAGTTCTCTGGTGAGGTGGCCAGTGGGGGAAATATTTTCTCAGGACCGGGTTTCCTGCCGTGCCCAGTGCCTCTGAGATGGAGGGTGCAGGGTTTCCCAAGCGCGAGCCAAGGGCTGGCCTGGACAGGGGTGGGCCTGACTGGTGTCGCAGAGAGACTGCCTCTGCGGGGAGCCTGCCTGGTGGGTTAAGGAGAGGCTGATGTGAGGCTAGCAAGGGAAGGAATGAAAATGGGCTTTCACGTTTTATGACAAGTCTGGTGTTCAGGCTGAGACGGATCAGCAATGACACGCTCTCTTTTGAGACATCTGAGCATTTGGCTCGTTGCTGCCTAACCGGCCTCCTCTCCTCCCCCTGACCTCCCGCACACAGCCCCGTGGGCGACACAGACGTCCCTGCAGGTGTCCTCGCCGGGCAGTTATTCTGCCCCATCTCAGGGCAGGGCCCTGGGGAGATACCTGAAGGGTCAGCCGCCAGGGTCCCTGAGCTGGGTCATCGCCCCAAACTGCGGAAGCCGGCTCTCTCGGCAGAGCCCTCCTCTCCCAGTGGCACCAGCCCGAGGGGAGGCAGCAGCCCCGCCCTGTGGAGCTCAAGGCGGGCTGCTGAGGAGTGCAGCTGGGAGACTCTCACTGGTCTGCCCACGGAAGGCCTGCAGGTGGCGGCGGATGCTGGGAGCTCTGACATTTCTGATGACTCTCCCTGGGGCCGGTGCTGGTAGAGGCCGGCCTTGGTGCACAGCCTGCTTCCTTCTGCACAGACCCAGGCCCACCCCGGGGAGCCACACGCTGTGGATCGCTGACGCTCCACACAGGCTGCCCAGGGCCAGTCACAGGCAGGGCTAACTCAAGCCTGCACCAGAAGCTCACAGATCTACCTGTAACATAGAAAGAAACACAAAGAAGCAGCCGGAATGGGAAAACAAAGAAGCAGACCCCAAATGAAAGGACTCGAGAATTCTCCGGATGAACTAGATGAAATGGAGACAAGCAATTTATCAGAGAGAGAGAGAGTTTAGGGTAGTGATGATAAGGATGCTCAACAGCATGAGGAAAGATATAGAAACCACCAAAAAGGACCAGTCAGAAGCAAAGACTGTAGTGTCTGAGACAAGTCTTTCACTGGATGGAATAAACTGGGTTAGATGAAGCGGAGGATCGGACCAGTGACTTGGGAGACAAGGTCGAAGAAAACACCCAGGCAGAGCAGCCAAAGGAAAGAAGAATTTTAAAAAATGAGGAGAGCTTAAGAAGCATTTTGACCACATGGAGAGAAATAATAAAGCTTAGAACTTACCGAGTGTTCTCTCTGTGCCAACCCATTTCCCCGCATCACTTTATGGCGCAATACAATCAGTATCTCTTTTACTGACCCGGAAATGGAGTAACAGGGAGGTGACCTGAATCGTCTAAATTTAGATAAATCCTCAGCCATCGAGCTGGGGTTTGGACCCCGGCCAACTCTGACTTCAGAGATCGAAGTTTGAGAAGCCAGGCTCTAACTCAGCCCCAACTGCAAGGTTAGTCCTTGGTGAAGAAGAAGCCACTCGTCCCCTGGCGACCTCACCCAGGATGGCTTCCCCAGGCTACAAGGACGCAGAGGAGAGTAGACCCACTCGGGCTCGTCACCCTCCGATCAGAGACCTTCCCCACGTGAACCTCGGTGCATCGCTGCTATAATCTGTCGTCTTTACGGCTGTGATGAAATCACGCATTTCTACAGTTAACTTTCTTCTGGACAAATATTCAATTATGATTTTCAAGAGAGGGTGGATGTTTATGATGAATGCATTCTCCTGTCTGCTGTGACGGATGGCTCTCCATATAGACAAGGACGACAAGGTGTTTGGGGGGTCCCCTGGCTGATCTCAGCACAGGGGCCTCCGCACACACCGCGTGTTTCCGAAGAGCAGTGGGCGGGCTGAGTGATTCACTGCGGCCCCTGGGATGGCGGCCAGGGCTTGCCACACGAACGGGGAGATGGCTGTCAAGGCGGAGACAGGCTGCAGAGTTGGCTTTTCTTCTCCTTCACAAACAGATTCATTGGAAATGCACGTGAAAGCAAAGAGGCCCCAGTTGGGCAGCTCGGCTGGTTAGAGCATCACATCCCAATACGCCAAGGCTGTGGGTGCGATACCCCACCAGAGTGCACGTGAGAAGCAACCAATGAGCGTAGAAATAAGAGGAACAACAAATCTCTCCCTTTCTCTCTCTCTGATCCATAAATTAAAAGAAAATTTAAAGGGAGAGACAGCAGAGTGAAGACGTAGCTTTCGCATCTGAGTAAGAACTGTGGCCGGTGTCCTCGGGGCAAACACAGAGGCTGCTGCGGTCCCGAGGACGGTCCCAGTGAGTGTGCGCTGGCAGGGAGTGCCAGGGCTCACACGAAACCCTCACGGCAGGTTTTCAGCAATTTCTCTTCTCTCTTCACTGAGCATTGACGGGCTTTCCTAGACAGCCGGCTTGTTCCATGAGCCCAGCACTGTTTCCAAATTCTTAAAACTATGGCTCCGAGGGAACGTTAGAATTCTTTCCCTGTCAGCCAGCCTGCCCTGTGTCTTTGTTAACCACAGCCGTACAGAAGCACTCAGAGGGTCACACCTCACGTCTGTCATCAGCGTGTCCTCTACCCTGTCTGCGGCCAGTTAATCCTGTGGGGTCATGTGTCTGGTGGGGAAAGCTGGCGAAGGCCTTTCCAGAGGGAGCCAGACCGGACTGGCCCCAGGCCCCAGGCCCCAGGCAGGCCCTGCAGCAGTCCTGGTGAAAGGGGCCTGCGTACCAGGGGGCTCAACAAGCTGAAAGCCTCCAAAAACTGACCAGGGAACAACTTTAAAGGTTCCCAAGGACAGTGAAAGGAAAGAGCCTTTGTAAATCACGTCTTTGGATGAAGTTTCCTCACTTCTGTGTGTGTGGCCACGACTTGCCCTTGGGCACCGCATTTCTGGCCGTGAATGTTGCCCCGTGGGGCAGCATCTGGGCAGTACCCATGGACGGATTCCTTCGTTCGTTTGGAGGCTGTTTCTGAGAAGTCACGGGGGGCCAGCCTTCCCCGAGCAGCCGTGGCTGGGGAGGTGACTGTCAGAGGCTGCCCACTTCATGGAATTGATTACATTCTAGAGGAAGGACGTGGGCCACAGAGAGAAGGGCAAAGAATTTTTTGCAAGGGGTTAAGTGCTGTGAAAAAATAAAACAAGATAAGCATGTGAGAGGACCCTTGGGGCGTTACGGTGAAGTCAGAGAAAGCTCTCAGGAAAAAAAATATGTCTTATTTATTTTATTTGTTAAACAGAAATATGTATCGATTTTGATCAAATTGATATTTTTAGCTTTCCTCCCAATATTTTGGCCATTCATCTGAATTTTCACTTTTTAATATGTTTACATGTGATGTATAATTTTAAATGCCTACACAGTTTATAGTGATACCCTATCCTCATTCTCAATATTTGAAATTAGTCTGGGCTTACGGTTTTCAGCAGTCTTGCTAGATCAAAATCAATGTTATTAGTTTTCTCAATGAAATAACTTCGGCTTTTGATGACTTTTTCTATTGTATATTTTCTGTACGTTTCATTAACTTCTGCCTTTATTTCCATTCTTCCACATCTTCTCATTTCTTTTCTCTAACTTGTTTTTAAAATACACCCTCAGTGACGTGGACGTTCAGCGTATGGATGCAGGGTCCCTCTCCGCTGTGGCCTGCATTGACAGGCATCACCGTGCCGTCTGCTGGCTGTGTGGGCAGTGCTGACCCGGGCCCCAGGTGCAGGCTGCAGGTCGGAGGTGGGAAGCCGGGCTCCTTCACTGCCCCTCAGGGCTCCCTGTCCCTCTGTGGATGCAGGGCTTGTACGCCCAGCATAAGGTGGTCCCACAGGATGACCTCTCCCAACAGTTGGACGCTTCCCCCTCTGTGCCCTGGGTCTCGGAGGAGAATCCCCAACACCCCAGATTTTACCACATCCCCTGCGTTGGGCAGGTCTCCTGTGGAGGGGAATTAGGAGGAAGGCCCCCACGTCCATTCAGCTGTCTGCTCATCCCATGCTCACACAGGCCTCCCCATGATACCCCAAGTGTTCCCGCTCCCTTTCGCAGCCGTGTGGATCGACAGAGAAGCCCATGAGGGTGGCCACCTCACCCGAGCAGGTGTCAAGGGGAAGATCCAACTAGGATCGCTGCAGAGCTGGGGAGTTCGACGCTGTGGCTGGGGAGACGGGCCTGGCACGATTTCCAGGACTGCGGCGGGTCGAAGAAAGGCAGGTGTGGCCAGGAAAGCCCAGCTTTGGGGGGGGAGCTTCCCTGAGGCAGGAGAGGCCGGGCTGTTTGAGCTCTGAGCAGGGAGAGCGACGCGGTCTACACTGCCACCGAACAGTTCCTCACACCAAGGAAGGGTGGAAAGCAGAGTGGAAAACACATGAAAAGAACATCCACCTTTTCCTGGGAGATAAAGCAGGTGAGAACATCGGGAGGAACGTGCATAGCTCATCAACTTGCGTTCCTGCGAAAGTTTCCGATTATCTCCACAAATCACAGTCCCTTCTCGTCCTTTTAAACTATAGTGACTTTACTTTGGAAAAGAATTAGGTCTGGAGATAAGGAGGTGTGAATGCGTATATTCACTCTTTCCGTAAATGCTTCCAGAAAGATCCGGCCGTCTTTCTCAGACTGCTTCCAGCGCCGAGAAAACACAGCTAATTATTGTGTCGATCTGGTATCCTGCAAGGTTACCGGATGCATCCGTTCGCTCTCACGGCCTCGTGTCCAGGTCTCTGTGTGAACGTTTGTTTTCTTTTCTGCTGTAACTGCTGAGTCAGAAAGTAACTCTCCAAAATTTCTAAGGGACTTGCGGACTCTTTTCCAAAGCAACAACGGCCCACGGAGAGACAGGACTTTGTTGTGGTCACTGCGAAACCCGCGGTGTTGGGACTCGTTTGACACATCACAGCCCCTCGGTGCTCATTAGGTCAGTAAGGCAATCGGGTAGGTGGGTTCCGCCTCTTGTGCTTTGGGGCCTGGTTCTCTGTGGCTGACCCTTCCCCACGCTTTCTGTGAGCCACAGCAGGCTAGGGTCCCAGCCCAGGAAACTCCTCTCCGCTGGCCCACCCTTGTCTTCTCCTCCAGGTTCCAGCCCCCTTTGTTTTCCATTGGCCTGCGTGGAAGCTTCTGGAACCGCCAGCCGCAGGGCTGAGCTGCACTGGGAGCCTCCTTGGGCCCAGCTCAGTGTCACACACTGGCCTTGGCGCCCGCAGGCAGCACATGGGCCAGGCGCAGAGCGGCCAGCAGGTGTCAGGAGCTCCTCATGGAAACTTCGGACCTGGCTTCCCCAAAGGGCCCCTCAGCAGACTGCGTCTCCCAGGACTCAGCGATTGCACCCAACCTGTCCCCGGAGCCCCTGTCCTCACCACCAGGTGCCCCGCACTCTCTCAGCCCAGGACACGGGGCCCCAACTATGAACGCCGGAAGGCCACTTCCTCCCCCATCTAAGACTCCGAAGCACAGCCACCACCCGGGTCTCATTTTGTTCCATAATAAGAAACCAAAGAGGTACCTGACACAGCTTAGAGGTTAGGATGAGACTCCAGGAGCCCTAAGTGGCATGTTTTCCCGAGCAGAAAAAAGAATGCTTCCTGTTCCTTGTCCGGGGAGATTAATACTTGTTTCAGTGGTTTGTGACGTGCTCAAAGCATCCACTTCACACACGCAACCTGAGCATGTCCTGCGTACCTTCCTCCAAAGCCTGAGCACTGGACTGAGGGTCTCCAGGTGACAACATTCAGACTGTCATCTTCTCCTGGGGGCCCCTCATGGGACTTGGAGAAAGCCCTGCCCAAGAAAATGAATGACTGGCCGTCCTCACTCCGGCAGGGCTTTGGGGCTGAACTCTTCAGAGAGCATCTTGATTGGGTCCAACATCCAGTGACAAAGCTCACCACCGCACCAGGAGCCCTCTCACCTCCAGATTTCAGCAGACACGGGGGTCTAACTACAGGCATCGATTCCATTTGAGCGCGACTGAGTTACCAACACGTGTGTGAATGAACCGACTGGTGTGCAGCCGGAGGTCAGTAACAGAATTTGAGGGGAAATGAGGTCTGGCTCGCACTCAGCCTGGGGTCTCACGTGCCTGTGTAGTTCAGATACTTGCCCCCAGGAGAAAGGGAGATAGCTCTCCTGGGGCAGAATCTTCTAGAAGTCTCAGGCACGTTAACCTCACCCAAGATGAACCTCTAAGACTCGCTCTCTACCAGGGTAATCGTTAGCTACAGAACGAGGAAGAAAGAAATTACGCTGAGACCGTCCCGCGGCGGCGCAGTGGGAAGCCGAGGAAAGCCATGTGTTCTCTTCTCTCCAGTTCAAACACCGCCCGACGTCTCTCGGGCCGACCACTCACACACTGGACATGCCCAGTCGAGAAACGATCAGACTGGACATTATGCTAAGTGCGATAAGCGCTTCTCAAAAACAAAGACTGTGTGATTCCACGTCCGGGAGGTGCCTGGAACAGTGACATCCATGGAGACAGGACTCGTGTTGGGGCGCAGCGGGGGCTGCGGGGCCCGGGTTGGGGACCCGGTGTTTCACAGGGTCACCGCTTCTCTTGCGAGGCGAAAACAGTTCTGGAGGTTGATTGCCCAACAGTGTGGGTAGAATCAACACCGCTGCATCGGGAACTTAGAACCAGTTAAGATGGCGAATTCTATGTTCTGTGTATTTTACCACAATTAAGAAGGAAACAGAGTGGCTTCAATCAAACAGCCAGCTTGGTCAATAAAATGGAAGCCACCAGGAGCTTTGAGGAGGAATTGCTTCCTACAGGACTCACAGGTCACCCCACAGCAGCGAGACGCAGGTGAGCCAAGTTCCACGGAGGGGCTGGGCCTCAGGAAGAAAGGAGGGAACTGTTGGCCAAACGTCACTCTCCCCACCCACCGGTGCGCACCTGCTTCTCTGCTCCCCCGGCCCCCCATGGGGGAATGCGCCTCTCCCCCCCTTGCTGTCTTTCCCTTCCTGGAGATTCTGCGGCAGGGACAGTGCCGGACCACTCTGGACAGGGTCCTGGAGGCACAGGAGTAATACTGCGGACAGCCACCAGGGGCAGTGCACTGCCCAGGGGCTCAATCCGGAAACCAAGATGCAGATCCACCGGGTTTGAAAGCCCCGCAGGAGAAGCCCAAGGACACGCATGTGTCCGACCCATGCATACGAACTAAGGCGGGGGAATGCTGGTGAGAGGGGTGTACAGGGCAGAGGAGAATAAAGGGGAGGACAAAATGGGACAACTGTCATAGCATAATCGATCAAATATATTTAAAAAAGAACGTACCGCTGCTCTGGGAGAAGAGATAGCAGGTGAGTAGAAAAGGAAGCAGCAAAGATGGAGAAGACAGAGTTTCCCAGACCCAGAGGGTGTCCCTGCTTGAAGAAGCAGGACGCCCACCGGCCCCTGGGATTGTGGAGGCTGCCAGCTGGCTGTGACCAGCGCCCCTAGAGGTCCCGGGAGGGCTGGTGATCATAAAGACATTGCCTGACCCCCAGGGAGGCGAGGGCTTAGGGCGCGTTCGGGAAAGTGCCATTTGCACAAAGACGGGGCCCCCTGACAGTCTTCCACACAGGGACATAAAACTGCTGATTTAAAAGATGACTTTTAGGAAACGGGGTGCTATGGAAAGATAGGAACTTATCGAGCAGGTGTCAGAGGGCATGCAGTTAGCGCAGACAGCTGATATTTCGGGGGGTGCTGCCGACCCCGCGGTTACGTGAGCGACAAGGCGGTACTTAATGTGCCCGCCGTGGGCAACACTCGTGTGTGAGCCCCGGTGCTCAGCTGGGGGCGCCCAGCCACAGACAGAGAAGGGGAAACGCAGGTGATGAAAGGCCAGGGAGACTGGGACTTCGACACCTTCTGTTTCTCTTTGCAAGCATTTTTCTATGACTTCCATTTTTTAATAAGGGTAGCAGAGAAATTGTGGACTTTATAAAACAGCTTCATGAAGATATCATTAATATACCTTAAACTGCATGCATTGAAATTGTACAATTTGTGGGTGTCGGCATACATGTGTACCCATGACCCCACCCCCACAATGAAAATATCCATCACCTCCAAAAGACGGCCCCCTGCCAATTTATAATCCATCCCTTCCACCTGCCCGCCACCCGTCACCTCCCCAGAAAGTTCCAAAGGGCACCAGAAATGGTTGTGAGGTATCACACACTCACCACCATGCACCAGACTTCCAGCTTCCTCCCCACCTCATAGCGGTCAGAATCCCAATTCTGGCCATTTGGGGGGATGTAGAGTGGCCTCGGTTCCAGACTTCCGGATGACTGGTGGAGCCAGTTGTCCAGCCGTGCTCCTGCTGCTGATAGATCTCTGTTGGTGAAGCATCTAGTCCTGTCCCTGCTCATTTTGAATTGGGCTGCTTATTTTCTCACCGAGTCTGGAGAGGCCCGCTGTGCATTCTAGGTATAAATCCCTTGTCAGACATATGACTTGCAAATGTTCTTGCCCGGGCTGTGGCCTGTGTTCACACTCTCTCAATAATGTCTTAGAAAAAGCACAGATTAATCATGTTAACGAGGCACAGAGTATCGACTTGTTTTTGTGGATCCCACTCCGCACATGGTCCCTGAGCGCCATCTAACCATGACCCTGAAGGTCCCCTCACATCTGTCTCCTACTTCACATCCAGATCTTCGATCCAGTTCGAGTTAATTTTTGTGTGTGTCCTGAGGTCTGGATCAAAGTCTCATTTTTGTTGTTGTTGCTCCTTACACGTAGCCATCTGTTTTTTCAAGGGCCGTTGGTTGAGGAAACTCATTTCTCCACTGGTTGTCTTTGCCATTTGAGAAGTACGCAAAGCGTGTTTGGGAACGGCCGTGGTATTTCACGTGACCAATGACAGTGCACATTCGGGTTCAAGTTCTTTCAAAAGTCTTGCTACAGTAGTGCCCTGCAGGTTTTGGAATGTCGTCTTCCACTTCACACAGTTTAGAAGTCTTCCCACTCTCCCTTTTGGCCCTCCTCTGACCCTGAGGTTATTTAGAAGGAGCAATTTAATTGTCTAATATTTGCATATTTTCTGAAGACTGTCTATTAGTGAATGCTAATTTAATTCCATTCAGCTCCTAGCGCACACTTTGTGTGAGATCGACACTTTCACACTCATTGCCACGGTCACAGGGCCTCCCGCGTCCTCCTCCCAGCAGCAGGGACACCCCGGTGCACGTGGCCGGCTGGCTGCCCGTGGGGGGCCAAGGTGGCGACTGCCCGTCAGATGGAAAGCTGAGTTAACTGCACCGCTGAAGGGTTTCCTTAGGCCACATTCTTCCAGGTGCAATATGGATTCCAAGTGCAAATAATGTTTTTAAGGCTTCGGAGACCGTTGCTAACTGCTTTCTAAAATGTGCCCAGTTATCTGTAGACGTGCCCCTGTGAGATTCTTTTCCGTGGTGTTAGCTATTCAAATAGCCGGGCCGAATTGATGAAATCCCTCCCCGGACACCGAATGGGGTCTGGATGACTAAAGACTTCTTCTAGGAGTGCTCACCCAACGCTGTTCCTCGGGTCAAGAAAGGATGACAGCTAAAGGGAGACCTTGGTATGAGCTTTCGGACAGAGAAGGGGGAAGCGACGGACACACACGTTAAAGAGAGAGATGGGGGGCGGGGAGAGAGAGACTGAAGTGGACCGTCTCTGGAGAAGACTGAGCTTTCTCTCTGAACAGCTACGCCCTGGTCGTCCTGTTCCAGAAGTGATTTTTCATTCTCTCTGATAGGAAGATCAATACCAAGTTTTCTTTAAAAATGCCTTCTTAAAGGTCACAGTAAAGTCAAACAGGGAAAATTAAAACCAGAAAGGAACCAAAAAAGCCGAAGTGATGGCTTCCGCCTCCAATTCACCACAAGAAGGGGCAAGGCAATCGACCCGCTATCAAACTGGCAGACCATCTCACTTCTTCTGAATCTGCAGCCGCCTCTCCCCGCGGCCTGGCTCCCTCTGACTGTGACGCCCGTCATCTCCGGAGGAGGGGCTGCTGCCTGCTCTCTGACTGTGGGCACCCCTCCCAGCACGGGTGAGAAGGGAAGGAGGTGGTCCTGCTGCCCACGGCTCTCAGATGATTACACAGGAGCCAGAGGGACCTCTCCTGGCCCCGCATCCAGGAGTGAGGGACCAGGGAGCCAGCACCTGCAGGGCCTGCCTCGCTGTCTGTCTCCCTCAGCCCTGACCTTGAAGCCTCTGCGGGGCCACCAAATGTGCATTCGAGCGTGCATCCCCTGGTCTCCCTAGCAACTGCATCAGCCAATCAGGGCTGAGGAGAGGGATTCAGTGTCCATCTGTTTGTAATTCTTCCACTACATCAATCTGGGCTTTATCGACATCACAGCTCCGGCAGCTCTTTGTGGTGGGGGCTGTCCTGTCCGCAGGAGGACGTTTCGCAGCATCCCTAGCCTCCAGTAGCCCCTCTGAATGTGACAACCTAACGTATCTCCACACCTTGCTGAGTGGCTCCTGGGGCAGAAATCACTCCCACTTGAGAAATACTGAGCTAGGTCACGGCACTAGAGGGCCAGATTGGATGGGGCCTCAGGTAGCCCTCGGCTCTGGGGCAGCAGGGCCTGGGTTCCATACACATTGCTAAAAACAGACCCTCCTGGATCCTAAGCAGGGGACCAGCCTCTTCAAGCCGTCAAGGTGGGTGGAGAGCGGATGAGGGTCTGTCACCTGAGCCACACACACCAAGGCCCTCCCAAAGACGGCCAGGATGTGATGGCGTCAGAACGAGATTCTGCTTGTGCACCGGAACAGAGAGGGTTGCCGACCCCAGCCAGCTGCCAGCTCCTGCCTCTGGTATGTGCCAGCATTGGCTGTGGGCCTGTTCTTTGTATTCTTTCAACCTCAGCGTCCTCGTGTGTCCCCATGTCCCTGGAGAGGATGGCGCAGGCTGCCCCAGCCTCTCTTGAGGAGCTCACGAAATAACGTGTGTGAGACACCTACCACGGGACCCAGCTTAGGGGAAGGACTGGAGACGGCGGTGCTTTCTATCCGTGTCTCGCGTGACAGTGGACCACCAGAAACTGTCCAAGGACCACCCGGTGGGTGGAGTGGGGGAGTGGGGTGGGTGGCGACGCATAGTTGTGTTAGGACTCTCGATGAGATACTTCTTGGCATTAACAGTACGTCTGTGAAGATCTTCGAACAGCATAGAAAATGCTCATGTTTCGCACTGAGTGGAGGGATCAGGACTCAGAACGCACGTCAGAATGCACACAAAGCCACTAGGTATGCAGAGAGGAGGGAGAGCCCTGGACTGACCACCTGTCCGCGGTCACTACACAGAATGAGTGCTTTCTGCTTCCGCGGTGCCTTTCCATTTTCCTAAGATAAGGTCTTTCTAAACAGGCATAATCTCTCTTACATTTCAGTGGCTGATCCGTGACCTGTGCTGGGAAAACCACAGTCCGAGAAGGCGTTTCCCCCAGGGCGGTCGCCAGGAGGAGACCCCTTAGGCGAAGCAGCCCCACACCAGCTCCCTGCCAACTTCCGACCCAAAGGCTCCAGCAGCCCATTCCAACGGGGAAGGACACCATGAGCTCTTCCCCCGGGACCCCGGGGAATATCCCCATCCATCTCCAGTCCTGGGTCAAGGGTTCCACAGTTCTGCCTATGAAAGAGTTTTGGAGGGAAGACCATCAAAATAATACATGAAGGGAGTGTGGCACTGGAAAGGGGGAAGTATCAGCCCAGGAATGGAACCGCTGGCGAGGGTGGGACTCAATCTGGCTCTCGTTCCCAAGGCACACTGTGCCCCGGGTGCTGACCCCTTGTCCAGTACGCACAGCAAGGGGCGGGGAGGGGGACAGACAATGGCCCTGCGGCTGTA
Source organism: Macrotus californicus (assembly GCA_007922815.1). Taxonomy (NCBI): domain Eukaryota; kingdom Metazoa; phylum Chordata; class Mammalia; order Chiroptera; family Phyllostomidae; genus Macrotus; species Macrotus californicus. The sequence goes on from VMDR010000129.1 coordinate 235,848, forward strand.
CCGCCAGGGAAACGCACAGAAGGCAGCCTTGCCCACGATGCGTTTTCCTAAATGAGCCCGTCCCCACCAGCCCTGAAACCCTGAAGTCTCTGCAGCTGTAGCGTGCCGGTTCAGTGCAACTGGCCAGCCCGCAGACACCTGTGTCCTCCCGGGGAGCCCGGCAGGACGCAGAGCTCGCGTGCAGAGAAACTGTGCCCCGCGGGGTGCCGAAGAAGCCCACACTCCGGAGTAATAAACCCAGCTTGCTCGGCTGCCGGGAGCACTATTGCTCCCCTATCCTGCCTCAGTTAAACAAAGAATGTTTCCTTCAGCCAGATAGGGTTTCAGCTGCTCCTAGTGAACCAGAAGGGGTGCTGGTTACACGGGAGGCTTGGGGCTTGACTCCTGGTGTGAGTGAAGGTTTAATCCACAGGGCAGAGGAGGGCCCCACGAGAGCATGCAAGCCAGACTTCGCAAATTCCTAAAGGTAGCGAGGGCTTCGCAGCTTTTATCTGAACTAAGGGGACCAGAGCCCGCATCTCACTACCTCCTCCTGGGCTCTCACATCCGGGCCACCGTCCCTTGCCCAAGTTGCCCCAGGCCAGGTGCCAAACAGCTAGTGGCAGCCTCGTGCCCCTGAGCTCGAGGACGTTGTCCCAACTGGCCAGTCCCAGTCCTGCTCACGGGCGTCACCCCTTCCCCTGCAGGAACCGTAAGGAAGGCTCTTGCCCACGCTGACTGGCATTCCCTAGGCTCCTGGCAGGAACAAACTGTCTCTTCAACGACAGCCACGCGGCCTCACCAAACCTGAATACTCACAAAACCTGCATTTGACAACAAGCACCCTTACAGCAGAAGCCTCCGGTTAGCTGAGGTGTGCCTGTGAGAGTCTACTTATTTCCTGTAGTGGGGGGAAAAAAAATAGAGCTGTTAACTCTGCACCTATTACTCAACGTGACGCCGAACGATCATCAAGCTTCCAAAAGAGAGTCATTGGCAACTGTGAGCCGTCCGCTGGCCTAACAACGCTCGTCCCAGCAAGAAAAATGTATCTGCTTCAAAGAAGTTCCATTAGGGAGCGTGCAACAGTAATAAATGGTGACAAATTCCTTTTCTCATTTGTGGAGAACATAAATTAAAGTAACGAGGGCCGGTTACACGTTCAGAAGTGGAGACACTTCTCCACGCGAGCCCTCAGGGACAGATTGGCTCCTGGAAGGCACCGTAAATCTGCGCTGGTCTCCGAGTTCCAGGACAGATAGGGGCATTCACTCACAAGGCTCATCTCCCACGTCCCGTAAGAAAACGGCTCTGGCTTTAGCTGCCTGCCGGAAGATCAGGGGTCTCACGGCCATCCGGGTTCCTGGAGTGACTGACATCTACCACGTGGAGAGAGTCCAACTTGTATTTTACTTCGCCGGATGCTGAGTATCTCAAGCACCAACACCATAGAAATATAATTAATGTGAGCGGGCACTTGAGCGGGGATTAGCTGCAAGAATTTCTCAGAAGTGCAATTTCTGAGTCAAAGACTTGGAGCAATCATTCAGGGTCCACTCACGTGACTATTTGTCACGGAGACTGTCATCGCTGGCTGTCCACAGGGTGGGGGTGGACATGCCGGCCTGTTTCTGTACCCCTGCAGGTACTTCCCTGGGCAGAGGTGTCTCTCCATTCCTGGCTGCCTCCTTGGTCGTGTGCCAGCGACACTGGTCATCCCGCAGTCTATAAGCCCAGATCCTGGCCAAGGAGGACCCAGTGAGGACACACCCTGGGTGTGCAGTGCGTCCAGGTCGGCCCTCAGCTGTGGGGACCTGGCTGGGCTCCTCCCAGACTGGACGGGGTAGGGCATGAGGCCCCTCGGCCCATCAGAAGAGATAAAGAGTCTGAAAACATTTCATGTTTTCTAACATCCCCTAAGAGTTCTTTTTAAAAAATTCTCAGTGCAGGACATGTTTAGTGATTTGTGAGAGAGGGAGGGAGAAATCGACGCAAGAGAGAAACGTCCACTGGTTGCCTCCCCTACGTGCCCTGACTGGGAACCGAACCCCCACCCTCTGGTGTACGGGACAACCCTCCAACACGGCCAGGGCGATATTTTTCTTTTACCACACCCTGCCCACTCCAGCTGAATGAAAGGGAAATAGTAATCGCAAGAGGCTAATTTATTTATCACAGCAAGACAATGTCTTTGTAAGGAGGAGCATGAAAAGACAATGGAGCATAGACATTTTTAGATATCGCAGGTTTCCCAGGAGGACGGACAGGAAAGAAGGCGTGAGAAGTTGAGGAAGGGCTGGCCCTAGGGAGGAAGGACCAAATCACTCCACCCTCAAGAAACGTTCTGGAGGGTTTACACACACCCAGAAATAGCTCTGTGTCCCCACCGTGGGATGCGGGACAAGCTTGCAGCAGGACCACATACATCTCAAATGGAACCCACCGATCTCAGCCCCTTCCACGTGCACCTTCCCTCCAACTGCGTCCCCGGCTCCCTGGGCCATCGTGCTCACAGATCAGCTTGGCCCGCGTCTGTGCAGGATGGAAAGGACCCGTGGGAGTCCAAGGGAGAAATTTACCCAGACCACTGACCACCGCCCTCTGCCCTCCATGGAGGATCAGCTGTACAGGGGCAGGTGGTAGTGCTCCGGCGTGGTCTGTAGCTGTCCGCTGGGTGCCCAGGCTCTGCGGTTTCCCAGGGTGTGCAGGGCAAGGTCAGCCCCCACCTGTGTTCTGCCTGGGCCACCCTGCCTGAGCTATGAAGCAATCTGACATGGCTGCTACTTGTGCTGGGCTTGGAGATTCCCAGGAGAAGCCAAGCTGTGAATCTCGGCTGCTAGTGCCAGGCCTGGGTCTGAGGCCAGCTGTTGCTTGTGTGAGAGGATTTAGGAACTTGTGCGGCAGGAGCCAAGACCAGCCATTCATATGGAGAAGCAGCTTGGGTGGGCCCATGAATTGGGTGGGGCAGAGCCTCTGGGCACCTCCAGGGTGGGTCAAACAGTGTTAGCCAGGTTGGGGTGGGGGGGGGGTGCTTTAGAAAAGGGACAATGGCCTCTGCTCACCTTGATGCCCGACACTTCAGTTCCTCCCTGTGGGCCACTGGTGCCTTCCGAGCTGCTGCCCCTGGTGCTGGAGCCCAGAGGAGTGAGTCTGAGTACGTCCAAGTGCGGATCCTTTAAGAGAAACTGCTCAGGACTCCAGAAGTTTCTTCCACCGACTCAATCCCTGCGAGGTTTTGCAGCCAGAAGTTGTGGGGACTTACCTCCCTGGCACTGGAGCCCTGGGCTGGGGGGCCAGGTGTGGGGCTGGGACGCCTTGCTCCCGCGAGACATCCCTCCCGAATTTTTACCCACCACACGTGGGTGAGGGACCAGCCCGTTCTACAGCTGCCCCCCTCCTTCCAGTCCTGATGGAGGTGGTTTCTTTATTTCTGCACCTGTCAGACTTCCATTCAACTCGGTTTCGGATGGTTCTGAGTGACCGTTGTTCTATCATTTAGTTGTAATTTTGATGTGTTGTGTGGGGAGGTGAGCCGTGTCTGCCCATGCCGTCATCTTGACCAGGAGTCCCTCTATATTTTATATAATATTTGTGTAGTAGATACATATATCACAAGTTACCTAACGACCCGGGTGAATTTGGTTAGTTTCTAGTTTCTGGCTGTTCCAAATACTGCTGCTATGTCCATTCTAATATACAAGTTTGGGCCAAAACATGCACACACTTCTCTTGGGCATATATTTGGGGGTGGGGCTGGTGGGTAGCGGGGTGTGCCAATGTTTACTCCTGCTAGACGAGCTTCTCCTGATAGTTTTACAAAGTGCCCATTTCAATTTTAATTCATCTTTAAAATTTTCTTTTTAAAATCATTTTCTTGAGCAAACTGATTGCCTGTTAGATTTTATTACTTTGTTGTGGGTACATAGATTTTCTAAAATACAGTTTTGAGGTTTTTTTTCCTTCATACTTTTTACCTCATTGGGCACTGGCCTCTGTTCTTGAGGGGAATTCAGCACCCTTTGTGATACCTGTTGGAGCCACATTGCCTGGGTTCGGATGCTGGCTCCGACTTGTACTAGCTGTGTGACGTTGTGCAAGTTACTTAGCCTCTCTGTGCCACAGAAATGGATTATAGACAGGGAAGAGGTGTAGAGAAAGAGATTTGTAGGAACACTCTGAGCATCCTTTCTCCATGCAAATCAGGGGGTGCTTTATGCCAATGGCCCTGGATGGCCACGTGGACTTTTAAACCCACCTGGAATGTGAAGACGCCATGAAGGAGGGATCTGGAAAAAAGAAACGATAAAAACAGACGAACCAAAAATGTATTGTGAAGAGTATTTACGTGGCTCAGAAGGCTCAAATTCCTTCATTCTCAAATTTCCATAGCTCACTGTCTGGAACGGAAAAATGACAAGCTCCCAGAATCATGAAGGCGTGGATTGTGTCCTAACTTTGAAATCTACTTTAGCCCCGCACACCCACTCGAATGACCTTCCAGAAAGGTCAGGCTTCCGTGGGTACTAACCACAGCTCTCCGGGACCTGGGGCCACCCCAAGAGCGGCAGGAAGTCCTCACGAGTAAAGGCAAGGACAGCCCAGTTCACTAAACACGTGATCACAGCGGAACAGAAGCCAACACAATGGATGAACTTCCTTTCTCAACAGCACACAGGTGAGTTGTGTGTGTGTGTGTGTGTGTGTGTGTGTGCGAGAAGACACGGTTTGATCAGGTGTTGAGAGCTGTCTCACACTCCTCCAGGTGGGCAGGAGCTGATCACACTCACAGTCCAGTGGTCCACTGTTATTTTACTGGAGGCTGTGAAACATCTCTCTGTGTGATACATCTTAATGATTAGAATCTCAACGGCACGTGTCTTAATAATTAGAAAGCAGTAGTATTTTTTTTCCCCTTTGACAGGAGGAAAAAATGCCTTGATGGTATTTCTGCTACAATACATCATTTTTCTGCACCGTCTGTGAGAACTATCTGTTCCTGTCGAGCTCATCCTTGAAGAGTATATATGCTCCCACCTCAGGTATTTATAGCTTTTAGGCTTGCGATCACTTACTTCTGTTTGCTTTTAATTTCTTCACGTGATGAGTCCACGGCGTTGTGAGCTGTTATGAATGGTTTGGAGTTAAATTCTGTTGCGGTGCCACATTGCTTCTGATTGCCTGCGCTGAGTGAGGTTATTAAAACAGCGGAAATATAAATTACCATAGCAACGAAAGCACAAATTCATAGCCTGTTTCGTAATCCAGGGTTTGGGGCAGATCACACAGCTCTGAACCGCTCAGGCATGGCTCGACACGCACGCTGGGCTGCTGAGTCATGTTGTGGCGAAAATGCCGCCACGCTGACCGGTACCGTGTCCTGGGTCATCCACGTTGACTGGCCGGGGACATTTGCTTTTCATCTCCCCCCAACTGGGAAGCCTGAGGGTATGCACAGGAAATCCACCCCTCACCCCCCCAACCCCTCTGCACCCCCCGCATGTCTGTGTGTCTGCCATCAGCAAGCATGTCCTGAGACTGGATGGCTTGGTCAGGAAAAGTCACCTCCAAACGCAGTGCCCGTGACCATGTTTCAGTGTCTCTCGATGAATCCCAACCTGGCCACCTAACCTTCAGGGACTTGTGCAAATGTGCCTGGAAGACAAACGCCAACTCAGACAGGTCCCCGTGCCGCTGAGGCCAACATGTAGGGACCTCACCTCTGTGGGACACCCCCTCCACTCAGCCCTGGCTGACGCAGAGGTGCCACCTGGCTGCAGGCACACAGGCCTCCCCGTGTGGGAGAGACACCGTTTCCTGGGGCTTTATAAAGTCCGGATTTTGCCTCCTCTCACCCACGGTGGGCTCACCATGACTGTAGAGTCAGGTGGTCTGCTTAGCCAGAAGTGCACCTCCCTTGGCACTCAAGATATCAACACTAAGAGTACTTGTTTTTCTTTAATGTCTTCTGCTTCCAAGAACTCAAGCCTGGTAAAGCAGGATGGGGAGCTGGGCTGGACTGGCCCCCTGACCCATCTGTGAGCCTGGGGGAGGCAGTTCAGAACACAAGTCCACGAGTTCCAGAGGGAGGTGCTCAGGACTCTGGTCGTCTCTCCATGCCCCATCTGTGGATTGCATCTCCATTAGGCAGGGCTAGTTAAAAACAAAATATGTTTAAATTTTGTTTGGGTTCCATGTATTTTTTTCCTAATCAATACATTGAACGAGAAGACGGGGGTTGGAGAAAGCACACCCCCCCTCTCCTGTGTTCCCTGGTGCCGCCAGCTCCTCGCTCCGGGGCTCCCCGAGAGCAGGGCGTGTTTGGTATTTTCAGTGCTGTGCTCCAGCCATGACAGAGTGGGAGGTCAAGACCCTCACACCTGGGCAAGGAACCATGAAAACACCCTCTTCGCTGCTGCCAACCTGAAGGACCGAGAGTTGTCTGCAAGTCTCAGGAGAGCCAAGAATGACAACAAGCAGGGACATGATGCGTTCCTACCTCTCATGTTCCACCCCAGTGTTTTAGGGGCCACCAGCCCCTTCAGACCAAAAACAGAAATGGAGTTCAACCCGCGTGTGGCCCCACTCACAGCACTCCACGACGGGGCTCATTTCAGCACAGCCCTGGGAGCGCGCCTCCCCCTTGGTGTTGTGTCTGCCTCTGCCATCAGACCCCTCCATTCTCCTGGCCCAAATTTCACAAAAAAGGGACAAAAGCTGTAGATGATGGTAAAGCTATATGGCTTTATATGTGGATGTATAAAGATCTTTTATATATAAAGATATCTATAGCATCTATCTCGAGAGAGAAAAAGGAAAGGAACAAGGAAGGAGGAAGAGAAATAAATTTAAAGCAAAGAAACTAAAAAAAATCTTGTCTAAAGGAGTTGAATGCGTAGATTTTCTTTGAAGGAGCAAAGTCAAGACCACAGGAGGGCTGCTGGTGTTCAGGGAGCATCTCTCGGTGAACGAGGTGGAGCCGGAGCCTGGGAGGAGCGGGCATTTGAAAAAAGACATTGAAAGGCAGGGAAGGGAGCCTGCATTTTCAGAGCTGGACACAAGCCACACCCACGGGAGAGCCTGCTCTGGGGCTCGGTGCTCCCTCCCTTCTCTCTACTCAAGATCGCCCAGGTGGGGACAAGCAAGGAAACCTCGGCCAGGGTGTTCAGTGGGGTTAACTCTTGGACTGTGCTGGAGGGGAGTCTCACCGACATCTCTCGTCTCGTTGCCTGAAAAGAGAAGCTGCAACATAACACTGAGCAGAGAACCCCCGAGTGACGGCCGTCCCCTCTGCGGTTGTCAGCATATCCATGCGGATTTCAATTTCAGGTGTCTTCCTGGCTGTTCAAGACACTGTCATATCAGAGTCCCTCTTTCAATTCCCAGAAGGCACCGGAAGGCACGAAATCCTGCCTTCGGCATTTAGTCGGCATGCTGGTGGTTGCCAAGTGTCTCTTCCCCCGTGGAAGGATCTGTGAGCTGGCCGCTTCTGTGGGAATAAAGATGCTTCCCAAGGAACCGCAGCACCGAATGGATTTGATCCAACGTGGAAAGCAATGGAGAGATGTCTGTGGCCATTCCGCCCTGAACGCTCCCCAATCTCACCTGATCTCAGAAGCCGAGTCGAGCAGCAAGGGAAAGAACAGCGTTCGAGAAAGCCTCCACTGATGTCTCAGGCAGTTGTTGGGGTTTTGCCTGGCTGACGGCCTTTGGCTGTTGGGAAGTCACGTCTCTCAGCAGCACAGGGAGAAATGGAAGGGTCGGGCCCACCCTGTGACTTCTTGTGGGGGCAGAGGTCATTCTCGTCCAGGACCGACTCTCACACGTCCATGTTTCCCTGCGTCTGGCAGGGTGGCCATGAAGGGTGGCCTCGCAGAACCACGGCTGAAACGACACAGCGATGAGTGACAGCCGTGCTCTCCCGTGACAGCAGAGAAAGGCTGTGCGTGGGTGCGTCCCTCCGTCGGGAAAGGAAGGAAAAAAGGCCTTTGATTCCGATGATGAATTTCATCACTTACATCCCTGCCTGGGGCGACTCCGAACAGAACACGATGTCTCTCAGGAAGCAACAGCTGGAAGCCACGGTGCCGCCCGTGGCTAATATGAATAATTCACTGCTAATTGATTCCAGGGTCACTCCTGACAAGGTCCTCGAGGCTGCACATCACGACAACGCCCAGTGGGAGGTGATAATGGGATGGATATTTATTCCCACGCACCCTGCGGGTTGGAGGGGAGACGCAGCCTAGGCTCCTTCCAATCCACCCAGGGACCCATCTCCGCGGACAGATAAAGGAGGGGTGTGTGGCGCCACCCCCCCCCCACTCTCCACACGAAGAGGGAGACACTATAGCTTCCGTCAAACAGGGACTCAGTTCTTCCCTATTCTGTTTTCATGGAGGGTTTCCAAGCTGACATCTGCTTGGCCAGCTTCGATTTAGTCTACAGTGTTGGCGATCTTTCCCTGTTGAACCCAAGCAGAGGGTGAGTTCTTTGTGCCTTTCCTTCCTGCCCCCTCCTCCCTCCCAGGACAGAGGTGGCCATGCACATCAGTGACAGGGTTGACGGTTCGGTGGCATGGTGACGGAAGCAGGGATCCATCCACAAGTTTGAGTTGACCTCCTCACACTGCACTTTCTTCCTACAAGTCACTGTGCTGTTCCCAAATCATGTGAGGCCCTGTGGTCACTGATTCCATTCACTCGTTGTCTAACAAATGTTTGTAGTGGGGCCCTACGGCCACGTGCTGGAAAGAGTTGGGGAAAAAAATGTTGAGGGCAAAATGCCTGTCCTCAGCCCCTTACATGTTTGAGGGGGAGCCAGCCAGTAAGTAAACATTTAGGTATGGAGCACGTCAGGGGATGCGTGGGCTGAGAAGGAGAACAGAAAATAGGAAGAACTCCGAGTGGGTGGCACGCAGGCAGGACAGAAATGCTGCCATCTGGGGTCAAGGGGACCAAACACTGACATGGAACCTGACACGTGGGTGAAGCGGTGGGCGCGGGGTTAAGCCCTGCACCCTCCCTCAGGAACTCAGAGCGACACGTGAGGGGCCAGGGCGCTGCTGCACGCTCAGCAAGGGGAGCCACCGAAAGGCGATGATGATCTTCAAAAAGGAAAAAAGTAATGTGACATAAAGAGTTGAGTCATCGAGGGCCCGGGTCCTTCATTTCCAGACAAGGCATCGTGGAGGTTTAAGACGTCATCCTGGACTCCAAGGGCAGCGTCCCCCTCAGCACTTTGGGCAGGCCGTTCACACCGCCTTGAAGAAACTGCTGTGTGGGCTCGGGCCGCTGGGGCCGCTGCTCCCATTAATTCTAATGCGGCTGCCTTCCCGTCCAAAATGTGAAATGCAGATTCTAGTTCGGTTCCGTGGGTTCCCGCAGGGTGGAGGTGACAGGCTGGATGATCCGTCAGTTAGATGGATCCCCGGGAAGAAATGCCGAGCTCCCGCCAACGGTCCCAAAGAGAAGGAGCCTTGGCTGGGCAGGGGCCCGGGGACCCTGGGCTTACTGAGAGGCACAGGGTTCAGGCCGGGTGTGGCTCTACCTACACCCACAGGGTCTTGCTCAGAGGTGGTGCGTGACCTCCAGGAAGGCATCCTAGAAGGTGGGAGAAGACGCCGGAGGGGCTTGGTCCCTTCCCCCCACCCTTCGCTGTCGGCTGCACTGGCCACCTGCTCTCACGGATGGAAAAGGCACCCTGCACCGCGGCTGGGACGGTGGGCTCGGAACCTACTTTCTGTGGCCCCCCTGCACCCCATGACCCCGTGACTGTCTTGACCTCCTGCTTTATGCACTTTCCATGTCGCTTCCTCAGCAGGGGAAACGTGGAAGGGTTGCTGGGCAGCCTTTATACCTTCAAATCTTTTTTCAAGAAGAGACGTTCATGGAGAGTACCCGGAATGGATCGAAATCATTGCGTTTTGAGAGACCAGCTACTAGGGTACTCGTTTGTCTCCTTTATCTTTTATCTTTTGTTTTTCCTTTTTAATTCCTCTGACTTTTTTACTCCCCTGGTGAGCCCCCTGTATGCCAGAGGGTAAGTCATTTACGGTGATGACAACGATGATGATGATGGTGATGGTGTTGGTGATGGGGATCGTGTGTGTGCTTTGTTTGCTCTGAGACAACTTACATGTCTCCGTGCATCTGCACGTCCTGGCTGAACCCTTTAGAACCGGTTTTCAGAGGAGGTTTCGTGACTGAAGAAGGACCCTCTGAAGTTTGCGTGCACTGGGCTTGTCCCTGTAAAACCCTCCGCCCACAGCCCCAGGACTCTCACTCACCTGTGGTTGGGACCCACCTCCCAAGGCAAAGCAACTTTACTGCTCATACTTAGAAACCATGGGTCACAGTCTTGCTCACAAATGGCAGTCCCCAGAGGTCCAGGCACTTTCTGGAGCTGACCGGGGTGCCAGAGGCCTGGCTTGCCCCCCACCTGCTGCCATTTCTCTCCGTTTCCCCAGAAACAAGCTCAGTGTGCTGGCACATTGTTGCGGTGGGGCGTCAGCAAATCTTGACTCCGTTTCCTTTGTGACTCAGGCCAGAACCCTGCGGTCCATCCTTGACCTCTCCCTTTGTCTCCCATTTCATCTGCAATTCAGAGCAAAGTCCCCTGGATCTTCCCTTTGCTCTGGGTAGGCTCTTAGAGCATCAGTGAACGGGCTCGTCATGGAGAAGTGGCGAGTGAAGGGAGGGAGGTGCTCTTTGCATGGGCTGCACAAATCTCTGCTGCTTGGAGCCGGCGTCCGTCCCCTGGAGTCACCGCCCAGGCTCAGGGCACCGCGAACACACACGGTGCCGGCTGAGTGACGCGTGCGGCATCCTTTGGAGTCAATGACTCACGTTAGGGTGACCAGCCCTCCTGATTGGGCTGTGAATGGCGTGGCCCAGTACAGAAAATCTTTCATTTCCAGTGGCGTTCAGGTTGTTGAGCCCTCCAGGTAAACAACCAGCGGGCAAGCAAAGTGAATTCTTGGCATCCAGGTCCTGGGGAGCCGAAGGCACGTCTTACAGGCATTCACAGACTTGCCCACAAGTCAACATCATTCAACAGATGTTTTAAAATCTGTGACTCGCCATTTTTTTTCTGAGAGACCACGACAGCCCCCCAAGTGTCTGCACAGCACCCCCGTACGAGGTCAGAGCACTGAGGGGGTGCACACCTGCGCTTTGGAAGTCACAGCCTTCACTGCCAAGCGTCTCATCTTTCTCGTTTGCCCGTGAACGTAGCCCAGAACCGTAGCTCACTCTCACGGAAATGTCACACGGCCATTCTTTATCACCAGTAGCCTGAACCCCCGGGGTCCCAGCTCTGAAGGGCACGAGGCTCTGGACAACGGAAGCCACTAATCACAACACCGGTGGGATATGGGCTGACGGGTGTGACAAATGGCCCCGGCACGGCCCTCCTCGGCGTCGCCGTCGTCACACTTCCACATGGGACGACGCCTCTGCAGCCTGCTGGGGGCCCGAGGCTGCCCTGACGAATGTTCTGATCGAAACAAACAGTCTCTCGGGGTCGATATTTCAACAGCCAGTCTGCGATGCTCGTCCCCAGCCGTGCGTGGGAGTCACCTGGGCAGCTCCTGAGAGATCGTGTCCGCTTGTTCGCCCTCACACTTGGGTCTCGTTCCGGAAAGTGCGGGTCAGTGTTTCTGTGGGCGGGCCCCTTAAAGCTCCTGAGATGAAACCAGGGTGCCGAGCACCAAAGAGGCCAAATCAGGGAAAGCAAAGAACGAAACACCCAGGGTTAGGCGCATTCACTTTACTGTGCAAACCAGGCTTCCGAGTCTTCTCTCAAGTCCAACACCGGCGCCACTCACGGAGTCTAGTACCACGGACACGAGTGAGGCTGTGAGGAGAGGCCACGAACCTCTCGGGCCTGCGCCACCTCCAGAGTGGCAGGGAGAGCCAGGACGAGACCGCCAGCTCACGGAGCCCATGCCTTCTCTGTGGCATTCCTCCCGTTGGCCACGCGCCTGTGCCCACATTTCTCTGGCGTGGCGTGGCACAGGCCGGTGCTGAGGCTGACTTCCTAGTGGTGAACAACAGCAACACCCACAGAAGGACCCCAATCACTGGGCACCGCCTTCCCTGGACAGCAAGCTCCCTCCTCTAGCTGTAGCCAGGGCTTGGCTCCGCCCCAGCACCGAGCCAGCTGGGCTCCCTGATGAGTCAGCCCAAGTTTAGCCAACTAGTGTTTCCAGAAGGTTCTGTATGTTGTGATGGACGTGCCAGTTGCACCATGGCTCTGAATAACTTCTCTCTCTGTCTCTCTGTCTCCTGTGTCTGTCTGTCTGTCTGTCTCTCTTTCTGTGTCTTTCTCTCTCTATCAGCCATGTTCCTGGGTGTCACCCCCACATGCTGCAGCAAAATGATAAGCAAATGCTAGAGAGCCTTTCCCCCGAACCCCCGTCGGGCACCCCCACTTTGTTGGACATGTGAGCTCTACCTTGATGTTTTAAACAAGCCACCCATCTCCAGCCAACACACTGTTTCCTGGAAATAAAACCGTCCTGCAGAAATGCAATGAAGACGGCTTATGGAGAAAGGTCCCTCCCCAGGAAGTTCAGAACAGGGCTGACCAGAGTGTGGGCGAGACTGAGACCCCTGGGGGGCTGGGATCCACGTTCCTTGAGGCTCAGGCCACCTCCTTTACTCCGTGTCTTTCAAATGACTTCCAGACCAAACTCTGATCTTGGCAAAGGCATCTGTCTGGGACACAAGGGGTTTCCCTCAGCAGAAGTTCTCTCCGGGGCATTTGTGTTGTCACAGTGGGGGGTCTTTCTTCTCTTCAGGGCTAACATGTCATCGTGTGGATACGCCACTAGTCACCCTGGGAGAGCAGCCACATGCCCAAGACCCAGGAATGCCTCTGGTTCTTCCTAAAGACTTGCTTCCAGCCCCAGCTCTGGGGCTTCCTGGTCGACCCTAAGACAAGTGTCCAGGGTCCTGCATCATCCGCCCTTGACCTTAAAACGGGACTGACTGCCAATTGCCGGGGCTGCCTGGAGGGTTACAGGAGCGAATGCAAAATTTCTCACACGTTGCCTCTCCCCCAGAAGGTGCTCTGCTCCTGTAAATGGAGACGCATCAGCTTGGAATTATGTAAGATTTATGGACGTCAGGGGAAGCAGGGCTGAAATTGCAGCCAGGCACAGATGTGTCTTCCCAAGATGTTCAATCACCAAAGACATTAATCAAGTGTGGCCCCCGGTGCCCGTATTTCCAGGTGATCGACTGCCTCCGCCCAGGGAAAGGCCCCTGAACGATCCACCCCTCGGCCCTGTGTGTGGCATGCTGACTGATGGGACAGGTGGCCCCTCGCGTGATGAGACGCTAACAAAGTGATGTTTGCTTTCCACAAATATCCCAAGCCAATTGTTTACTTCCGATAAAGAGCATGCAGTAGAAAATACAGAGTGAATAGCCCATTAATTTAGCTTTTATTCCAAGACCATGTGACAATGACTGACAGGCAAACATGCCTAATTCACTGTAGATCCCAGTAGGCAAGAAAAACTCTGCAGATCTTTGGGTGAGGCTGTTCATTAGGCAGGGTAGGAGCGCGCCCTTCACAGCAATGACGAGGCCATGGAAAGTTCCGGCTTGGGGACACGATCATGCTGTCTTATCGGTCTGAGTAAGTAGATAGTCCATTTGGCTGTAAATGCTAAAAGCCCATGTGTATGTGCTAAAACCTGGAATTTATCAGATGCATCCTAAAGGAAAATTTGATTTTAAGAAGCCCCACTAATATAATTTCAAATTTAACTGAGTTAACAAGCAGTGTTAGAAAAACAATGAATTATAATTTAAAAGTTTTTTCATCAAGTCAATAGGACGATTCCATTTAATACTTTTAATTTCCAAAAAATTAATTTAAACCAAATTATCTCACTTAACTAGGCATAACAACAGAATCAAGCGAGTGGAGTTATTTTCAGAATGAAATGAATATTTATACAACTGCCTATGGCTTTTGTCAAGGGCTGCGCAAGTGTGGACTGTTATATTGTTATTCACTTATTTCAATTTTCCCGAAAAGCTCAGAGCCAAGTCGCTGTTAACCCTTGATGACTGTGGAAAGGCCGGGTGGCGTTGGGCAGAACCTAGAAACAAGGGGCTTAGGGTCGCTGCAGTGATCACATGCAGGTACCCGTGTCTGTCCAAATCGGTCCCCGTTCTTTCAGACCCCAAATGCTGAGCCCGTCCGTCTCTGAGCCGATGCCAACGTCCTAGAAACAAGAGAAAGGGCCAGAAATATGACCCTCCCGTCAGAAATGACTCTTCTGACAGCATGTTCGTCAGGGTATGTTTCAGGAGGAAAAATGGGGCTGAACTATATTTATCTGACACCCAGACCACGCCAAATACACCAGGAAGGCTTTATTCAACTGCGAACATAAGCAGAGAGATATTACTGGATTTGCTTTTACCAAGAAAGTAAGGTAACTGAGTGTTTCTGAAGCTGATATTGTTTCGGGGGGTCAGTGGCTCTTTTCCGCTCAGTTTTTCAAGGCTTTATGGAGACACAACGCACAGACACACAAACATGCGGTCCACCACTTGGAAGGGCACAGCCCACGATTCTGCGTGTGCTCCCACAGTGCGCCGCCCGGGGCGCAGCCTGACCTCAGCACATCCTGCCCCCCACTCCGCAATTGCTCCCCAGTCCCTCCTGCCCCGTTCTCCGCAAACCCTCCTCAACCTCCCGTGTTTGTGGGTTTCCGCACCTGCACCTCTTACAGAAACAGGGTCACACAGCCTGAGGTCTCCAAGGTCTGGCTTCTGTTTGCACGGTGCGTCTATGCTGGAGCAGGTCCGTGCACGTCCCATCACCCCTTTCTAGTAACCAATAACATTCTCCTGCTTGGACGTAGGGCATCCTGTCTCCCTTCTCATGCCTCGACAGACATGTGAGCGCTGCATGTCCACTCTGTGCTCTCACTCGCGACGCCGTGAGCACGTGGGTGCAGGGCGTGTGAGGGGGCGTGTGTTCACGTAGCTTGCGGTTCAGCTTTTAAGCGACTTTCTCTCCTCTGATGGTCGCAAAAATCAGTTTTCTCTGCCACTGTGAGGGTTTCTTACCTACAAGTTTCAGTTTTTAAATCCTTTTCCTTGACCGCCAGCCAGCGATGCACTTCTACCCACTCCAATAAAGTGAAGGAGAGGCAGACGAACTGCTGCCCAAATCACCTCAATGGCTGAACCTCAACGCTCTCTAAGCAGTGCTTTTCCGCGTTGAAAGGGCAGAGATGGTTAGACGGGACCGGAGTCTCTGCTCGTGTGTGTCTCTCAATAATGCAAATCCTCTCAAGTGTCTCCTCCTGGTAATATCTAATTAAAAATATTGTGATGAGTCGCTCACTCGGTTTAGTGCCTTGTAATTATCCTCAAACATCGCACGCAACAAAAGGGTGAATTTTGTATGAATGCGAATCTTCAAACTCAATAAAGAGAAATTACGGAGCCACGAAGGAGGAGGCCCCTCTTCACTGAAATGAGAAGTGAGATCTTCCCCACGGCGGGGGGTTGATGCTGCCGAGACTCCAGTCACCCCGTCCAGGTGCCCCCACCCCGGCTGACAGGCTGCAGGACAGTGCTGGGCTGCGTGGGGCAGAGCAGGGGTGGGGTGGCTGGAAGGAGAATGAACTAGCTTTCTGCAGATCAGGAGAGGAGAGGCAGGCGGGGGTTGGTCAGCGCTGAGGCCTCCCCATCAGAGAGCTGGGGAGGGTCTAATGCGGTGGGGTGAGGGGGTGAGCTCCCCGTGCACCCTGTGCGTTTTGGGGATTGAAGGAGAGCAGAGCCAGTGCTCCCTGTGCCTGTGGGCCTGCCTGGCCACCTGGCCTTTGGGGACACAGCAGCTTGCTTGGCGAGGGCCCGTGAGGATGCTCGCTTACAGCCCAGTGCTGCTCCCTGGTGACTTGGTCCAGGAAGTTTGTTTCCAGAATCTGTTGGTTTAGAAACACATCCACCTGGGGTGTGCCGGCCCTAAGTCTGTAGCTCTTGATGTATTTTCTGGGCCTTTGAAAAGAGGCAGCCTCTGTCCCTGTCTGTTGTTGTCTGTTCTGCAAGCAAGTTTTGTTTTTTTTTCCCTCAGCCCGATTAATTTGGCTCAAGGCTTTTATATTTTAATTAAAGTGGCAGTTCTCATAAATATTCATCAAACACAAGTTTCCAAGGGCAGCAGGCCATGCGCCAGGAAGGGAAGAGCCAAATCTGTTCCCCTCCCTGGAGGAAGCGCCCACTCGTGCGTGCAGAGATAACCCTCGGGAGTCAGGCGTTCATGGGTGGGTTCACTGAGGAGGCTCGAAGGGCAGGTGGGTTGAGAAGGGGACCCAAGGATGCAGACCTTCACCTCCGGCACACCTTGCTGCTTAGCTGCCCACTCCCTGCGGCCCACCCACATCCCTGGCCATCCCTTGCTCTGTATCCCTTGTCCCTCTCAGCGGGCATGTACCCTAGATTTGCACACACGCATACATTTCTTACCGGCATTGGTATTCTTGGGTTTCGCGAGATCAAAATGGAGAGGAAAACCCAGAGAACGCCCACCGAGGGCCACAGACTCACTCACTCGGGCGCCTTGCAGGAAGGACAGCGACATGCGTGCGCTCTGGTGAGCGCAGGGCGGAGTCAGGAGCCTGGGGAAGGAGGCCAGCTCAAACACAGGGCCCACGCCCGACAGGTCTGAAACAGCGCCGCCACTTCCGGCCCGCTCGCTGTCGGGAGGCCTGCCCTGGTCTGGCCGTGGCTGGTCCAGCCAGAAGGGCCGTTATGGACTGATGGCTGCGTGCCAGACACGCCATCTCTCTGCACGTCTTCAGACGATGACCTGTCACTGCAGGAAGGAGAGAGCGGCACCTGCAGTGCCGGGGAAAGCGGTCTTCCTTTCGTCGCGGGGAACCATGACAGCAATAGTCAGAAAAAGCCCCACAGGCAGACCTCTCCCACCGGTGGTGGGGGCGCCCTTCAAGGTTCATAACTGAGCAGGGGACAGCGCGGGCCTGGACCACGTAGGCTCTGCCTCCACGTGAGGTTTTTAAAGGGCGACAGACCCTTGGCAACCCACTGGGTGACTCTGGAGGAGCACACACGCTCACACTCATGCACGCATACACATGAACACATGTACACTCATGCACACTCATGCACACACATGTGAGCACAATTTAATGAGTACTTGTGGAGACACAAAAACGGGGGTGGGCACTGTAAGAGAAGGTAAAGAAAACCTAACAATGTACTCTCCCCTCGCTTGTGCCTTGGTGCTGGTTAAGTTATTTTCATCACGGACATTATGATGTTTTCTAATCACCTAGAAACATCGATTTATCTTGTTGTTCCCCGTTTCGGTGAAGACAAAGGCAGCATTTATATTACAAGTCGTTTCTTCTGTGTTCGGCATTACACTGAGGACTTAGAACATGTTGTTTCTTTCCGTCTTCGTAACATCCCCGCAAAGGAGGGACTGCTAAGTAGCCCCCTCTTACTGGCTGGGAAACAGGCTGGGGGTGGGGCGGCGGAGCAATTACCCACAGACGCACAGCTCCATCCCCCCTCTCAAACCCTGTACCGCGTCCCTAGAACTCTCCGTGTCCGCCCAGTTGGGCTGTGGTCCCTCGTCCACACCTTTCTGACTCATTCACTCGGCTCCCTGGTGCTGGACAGGTTGCATCAAGAAAAATTGGGCAATAAGTTTAGGGTAGTTTCCAGGAGGAAAAAATTTTATTGGACCTTAAGTACCTCAGGCTCCTTTTGTATTTTTACCATGTTCAGTATGAATTCTTATTCATTTTGCCAAATTGATGAAATTTTTATAAAAATAGTCATGTACTCTTCTTTCACAGCAGCTGGTTGCTGGAATCCTTGCCGCCCCATCTCCAGTCTTTTGACAGTATTGTCTGATGTCATTGCCTATCTTGAAATAATCACTTGCACATTTCATAAGTAATACTCAGCTTGGAGCAGGGGGCATTTTCCTCCAATCAGGGGTTCAGGGAAGCCAAAGGTATTGACTGATCTAAAATTAAGTAAATATTTGATAAATTCCCCTGTGTGCTGGATGGAGGAGAAACACGGGAACTCAGTCCCCACAGAGAAGCCAGTCGATGGTGCACGTGAAACCCTCTCCCTTGGGAACCGGTACGCAGGTGGCTGCGATGCTCCTGAGTTAAGTTCCCAGTCTGCTGCCGTGACGTGGGTGATGTGGTGAGGGGCGGTCACAGAGCACTTTCAGTGTCAGAGCGTCCCAGTTGACGTCAGGGTCTCATAGGGACACAGGAGAGGAGAGGATGGTAGGCTTACAGGTGAGTCACCCCCCAAATCTCCAGCTGCGTCGTAAAGCAAGCACACCTAAGTACTTTTACCAGGGTTGTAAAATCACACCCAAATCATCTCTCTTTCACAGGAAATCTCCACGTCAACGGAACGTACACAAAGTCAGACATGGGACTCCCCTCCTCCCCTAAAATTCTGACCACCCCGAACCTGACAGGTGATATTTCAACACCAATGTCCCCCCCACAGCTGCTCCAGGACACCCGAGGCTGGAAGGCGCTTTAGAAGCGAAGGGCACATCTCTTATTATCTCTGCGTAAATAACGCGACAAGCCTTATTAAAAATGCAACCGCACATGGATTCCTCCATGCAAATCGTGTTTCCAGAAAATAAATTGGAAAATTAAACTCATCAGCTCAACCCTAAGCTAAAAATTGCGTGATTAATCCTTACTGTGTTTTCCTTTAGCAACGGGCAGCCTATCAAACATCGGAATCTGATAGGTTGTTAAGTGAATTGCTTCAGCAAAGCAATACTTTTAATTTCACATGTTTTGCCACTTTTGCATGACAGATAAGCAATTTCCTCCCTTTCTTACAGGTGCTTTCACGTAGGGTGATTCCTTCCCCCCTCCTGCAGACGATGCCACTTTCGTGCTGCCTTCTTGCAAATAATCCATCCTTTATCTTTATCGTGGGCTTAGGGCGTAGCAAGGTATTTATTTCATTGTATCAACGGCAAGGTTTGCTGGAACATGAGTGTGCCTCTCATCACTGGTGTTGATCATCCTCGCTTTCTCCAGTGACCGAGCACTCTCGGTAGCTCTAGTGATATGACCAAGCAATTCCAGACCTTAGGGAGAAGCGAGCTGGGCTCTGAGGAATCACTCACGCACGTAGCAGTCACAGGAAACTGCAGGAAGAATCCAGGAGGCTCAATGCAGCCAAAACTCCTGCAATAACATCATGGTGAACCCTTCAACTGGTGCGGGCTTGAGTCAGACCTGCCTGTGACTGGCCCTGGGCAGCCTGTGTGGAGCGTCTGCAATCCACAGCGTGTGGCTCCCCGGGGTGGGCCTGGGACTGTGCAGAAGGAAGCAGGCTGCACACCAAGGCCGGCCTCTACCAGCACCGGCCCCAGGGAGAGTCAGCGGAAATGTCAGAGCTCCCAGCATCCGCCGCCACCTGCAGGCCTTCCGTGGGCAGACCAGTGAGAGTCTCCCAGCTGCACTCCTCAGCAGCCCGCCTTGAGCTCCACAGGGCGGGGCTGCTGCCTCCCCTCGGGCTGGTGCCACTGGGAGAGGAGGGTTCTGCTGAGAGAGCCGGCTCCTGCAGTTTGGGGCGATGACCCAGCTCAGGGACCCTGGTGGCTGACCCTTCAGGTCTCTCCCCAGAGCCACCAGCCCCAGACTCTTCTCAAGCATCTCTAGTCCACTCTGCCTTCCCTCTGTCGGTGCCCAGGGTAAGTGATTACAAATGGAATTTTTGTGTTGGCCCTTTAAGAGGCTCTCTGCGTCTCCAGCCATCTCTCCCTGGTAGACAGACACCCTGCCACATGTTATTTGGGTTCCTTTCTGGGTCCTGGTGCTATAGGCTGGGGAGCCCAGCTTGGGGTTTAGACCCCACACTTCTCAGGGGGAACCCCCCAACTGCTGAAATATCCCCCTGGCACTTCAGCTGGCGCCCATGGGGGCCCCACCAGCCCTCCTGAGTCTCCTCTGCACTCCCTACTCGTCTTGTTGGGGTGAAGTGATTTCTTCTGTCTGTCCACAGTTATGAGGCTTCTCTCGGCTAGCGTTCAATTGCTTATTCAAGATGCTTTCTCTACAGTGTAGTTGTAATTCCAGATTGGTCCTGGGAGGGAGTTACAGGTTTCTGCCCTCTGGCAACCCCCGCTCTGCTCTCTCCATCTGTGAGTTTGTTTCTGTTTTGTTTGTTGGTTTACGTGGGTTTTTTGACTCCACACGTAACTGAAAACATATGGTCCTTGTCTTTTTCTGTCTGGCTTATTTCACTCCTCAAGATACCTTCTAGGTCCATCCATGCCGCTGCAAATGGTAAGATTTCGTTCTTTTTTATGGCTGAGTAATATTCCATTATATATCACATATTCTTCATCTGCTTGTCTGTGAATGGGCACTTGAGGTTGCTTCCAGATCTTGGCTACTGGAAATAATGCTGCAGTGAACATAGGGGTGCCTCTATCTTTCTCAATTAGTGTTTCCATTTTCCTTGGATAAAGGTCCAGAGGTAGAATCGCTAGGTCACATGACAGCCCTGTTTTTAGTTTTCTGAGGGCCCTCCACCCTGCTTTCCACAGAGGCTGCTCCCGCCTGCATTCCCTCCAACAGTGCGCAAGGGTTTCCTTTCCCCCACGTCCTCACCAGCACTGGTTGTTTGTGGATTTACCGCTGGTGGCCATTCTGACAGGTGTGAGGGGAGTGCCAGGAGGGACACTCATGTATGCCCCAGAGCTGGTGACGCGGGATGAGCCCCCGGGGCATGACCTCTGAGTGCACTGACAGTTTGCCTCACGCGAGGAGCACGCTGTGTGCGCATTTATTTTTGAGAGAGCGAGTGGGAGTTGGTCTCCTATCTGAAGCAAAGCAGAAACGGATTGTGCCCAAGGACATGAAGTGTGAAAATCCCCAGGCCTTTGGGTTTTATCACATAACCACAACCCACAGACAGAAACCACCTGTGCTGCCCCAGCCCACCTTCTCCACTACATGTGCCAAAGAGACGCAGGCAGGTCGAACCCCGGAACTCCTTCCCTGTCTCCAGGCTCTTGTTTGTCGCAGAAGGTAATTTGCTGCAACTGTGATTTCTGGAAGAGTGAAAAACAGAGGCTTAACTCAGGTTGTGTATTTTTACTTATGTTTAAAATTATATTTTAATAAAGGAGACCAATGCCTTTCATTCTTACCAGTAACTGTTGTAACCTGCTTTAATTCGGGAAGAATCACAATGGATTGCAAAGCAATGGCATTGGCAAATTAGCTGGTTCCCTCCTTCACACTAACAGGGTGACATTGGCATTTGATGAAGGGGTGATGGCAAAGCCAATACTAAATAGCAGGTTAGCAAGGAGGGGCCTATTGCTCGAGTGTGTCCCACACTCACATCGATATGCCTTGTTATGCAAATAGTGTTCACCTTCGAGGGGCCTCTGCTTGGGGGTGACAGTAGAAAAGGGGGTGAGTGTGGGGCGCCCTGCTTCACTGCGCCTGTGAGGTTGCCGTGCACCTTCTCTTTTCTGACAGGCTTTCCGTGTCTTCCATTGGATCTAAGGGGGGTGCACTGCCAGAAAAACTTCCGTGGGGCTGATACCCATCTCTGGGGAGTGGGGGAAACGCGTGTTAGAGGGACAAAGCAGCCAAACCTCGTCCATTCTGTTCACATATACAAGGCTGGTCCTTTTCTGGATGGTTCCTGGAACAGGATCTCCATCAAGGTCCCAGGTCCCTGGACAACCCTGATCTGTCCGCGCCTCATCCTCCACACCCTGACTCCTTCCAACTCTGAATTCCCCTCTTCACCCAATGTCACTGAGACTCAGTCCACAGCATGCATTTCAAATGGATTGATTTTAATGTAATCATCGTAACTCTTGAGCACCAGTTTGTTGTCTGAGTATCCTAAGGAAAAGTTTTCAGCAAAATCCTCCAGAATTTCCCTCCCCAAAGATTCTTTACCACAACCATATGCTTTTATGTTTAAAAATTACAATAAATACCCCAAATAGGATACATCAGAAGCACGATCGGCTGCTTCATGTGGATGTTCTCCGTACACGGAGACTGATTATGGGTTGTGAACATCTCAGCTCAGAAGAAAAAGCGGTAACTTTGTGTCCTGGGGGAGAAAGTACCAGGCTAACTGTTTGCTTCCAGGCTGGGAAGAAATAAGGGTCTCTCTTGCATTGCACACTCACAGACTCACATACACACATGCACATACACATGCGTGGACATACAGACATGCACACACACACTGTTTCCAGACTGAGGGGGTCTGTTGCCCCACTGAAGTCCGACAGGACATGAACAGGAGTTTTCAGCCAAGAAAGCAAAGATTCATTGAGGAAACGCTGCCACGCCCAGAGTTGCAGGTGAGCTAACGTTCAAAGACCCGTCTCCCGGATGGCTCCCAGGGGACGGGTTATGTAGGGCAAAGATCCCTAATCCTGGTGACTCAGGGAGCTGGGGTCATGGTCCCTACCGATTGGTTGGCACTAGGGCAGGGGTAGTCGGTTATTGCATCTGGTCCTGACAGGCCACAGAGTCGCTCTGTTGGATCTCACGAGGATCTGTTCCACGGGATCATTCTGCTTTCCAGGGTCCAGAGCTAAAGCACAACTGAGACCAGGAGGCTATTTTTAGTTTGATTGAAAACCCTGTCTCCATAGTTAATAACAGACCCAGGACCCTGCTTCTGCGATGACTGGATGCTGACACCAGAACCCCATTGTCCCGACAGCTTAATGACGAAACACGGGACAGGAGGGGGGTGCGTCAGGGGGCTGCGTGAGGCCAGTGGGAGTCAAAGGGGAAAAAAATAAAATAAAATAAAATAAAAGCCTGGATTAAAGAAAGGGAGGTTTGTGCATGGTTAGGACATGGGGCGTTTCTGAACTGCACGCAGCAGGGAAGTCTGATGATCCGTCTGACTTCATATTTATATTCATATTCACATTCACATTCATATGTACATACATATTCACACTTATTTACTCGGCGAATATTTATCGACTCTGGGAGCCAAGGAGGAGACGGTGAGCTTTGGGAAAAGTCAGATCCAACCGTAGTGACAGTGCCCCTTCCACTGAGAGAACATTTCAACGTTTCGAGCTACTTCGCTGATATTACTGTGGTTATGAACGATTTCTATTGCTCTCACGTAAGTGAGTGCTTCCTGTAGCTTTTCCACAGTGATCTCAAGGCTGGAAGTGGCCAAGGGGGGACCAACCCCCAGAGTTCATTCCTCCCCCGCTTCCCCTGCTGCATCCACTGGTTTCCAAGCCCCGGTCTGCCCAGCGGGCCCGCACAATCTTGACCAGACCACAAATGTGGCAGGGCAGCCACTGCCACACAAGGAATGTGACAATGACATACTCACTCTCTTTCTCTTCTTCCTCCTGTCCCTAAAGAAAAATCCCTACTTCCCTGTCATCTCTCACAGGGGGCCAGGCCCAGCAGAAGGTCCCCTGCATGTGTCTGATATTCCCAATCATCCCTTTCTTGTCCCTGTGCCTCTCCCTACCCCCCATGATCGCCTGTCTCTCCCGCCTCTGACACCGTGAGGTGTGTGCTCAGCGTGTGCATACTTTGCCCCTTTTTCTATGTATTTCCCTTGGTTCTGAGAGATGCCAGTCTTCAGTGAGTGAGCCGCAAGGAGAAGAGATTTTCAGTGACACCCTCTCAGAACCGTCACCGTCACCTGTCACCTTTCATCGCCAAGGAAAGTAAATTAAACATGAAGCTGATGCATAATCCCAGCTGCAATGGGAAGCCGCAGTGAGGACATCTAATAAATGCCAGCCTGGGAGACGAGAATTTATCAGGCGGCAATATTCATAGCCTGATAGTCCTAGGAAGGCTTTTATACTTTCAAATGTTTCCAATTAATATCTTATAGGCTGTAAATCACACAGCAGACTTTGGGGAGCTAAGCTGTGGGAAGCACTTACTGCTAGAGCCCCCCTTCAGATGAAAGCATTTAAGATACTCACTCTGTGTTTCCAAAGGCTGAGACTGCTGGGTGGGGGGGTGCATGGGGTCACTTGAGGGTCTTTCACGTAGCTTCCAGGAGATTTCCAGAGGTTGCACCATTAAATGAAAGGAAATAATTCATTAGAATTATATCAGGCAATTGCTACATGGAAAAGAACACCTTTAAGCCACGCAAATTGCCGACCTGCACTGGCTTCCCTGGCCGTCGGGCTGGGGGTGGCCTGGGCCCACTTGCCCTGCGAGTCGTGTGGGAGGGTCGTTTTCACGTAAACACAAAGTGGCGTCGAATTCCTCCTCAGAGTGTGAGTCCTGTCCCTCTGGAAGGCCTGATGCACAGAGAAGGGACACTGTGGCACCCGGCTCTCCAGCACCCCTCGGCCCGGGTATCGGCGGGGGTCGGTGCGGTGACAGCCGGCCTCTGGGACTGGGCAGTGGGAGCGAGCACCCTCTCACAGAACTGCAGGCAGAGGGAGGTAACCCAGAGCAGGCGGTTCCACACTGTCAGGGAGAAGTCAGGGCAGAATCCTGGCAGGTGGCTCAGCATCGTGGCCATACAGCACGCCCCAGGGGACACGTGTGCCTGGGGATGTCTCCGGGGTCACCAATAAAGACCATTCTAGGTGAAGCAGGCTGGGGGACATCCCACCATCAATGGCTAAGGGTCCCTGAGACAACACAGTGGGGTTGCCATAACGTCCTTTAGGGAAACAGCTGCCCTCAGATTCTACGAGTGATCCTTTCCGACCCCCGTCCCAGGGCAGGAGGCCGTACTGACCACAGGCACCGTCTGAGGCTCAAATGAGCCCTGGGCACTGGGTATGACTGCTCGTCTCCCACTCGCCCCATGTCACCAGGTTGGGGACGACAGGACTTCCTTCTGTGTGACCTTATGAACTCCTCTCAGTCACCTGGCATTTCTCTGACTCTGTGTGGGCCGTCACCCCAAAACTGAGACAGAGCTTTGACTCTCTAGGGAAACACAAAGGTCCTTCACTGGAAGGTCAGGGCACTAGGGAAAAAGTCAAGCTGGCGGAGCGAGACAATGTGTGACTCTGGAAAGTCAAGTATTGAATGTAAAGGGAGAGGCGTCCACTGTGCGGTTCACCCAGGTGGACGCCCTCCCTCCGACGGTCCACTTCCTGCTTCCGGTTCATTTTCTTTGTCCCTCACTCCCAATGTTTTCATAAAAGACACTAATAACTAATGAGCATAACATAACATAATATAACATAACATAACATAAACAACTAATGAGCATATTTTCAAAGTGCAGCGAAGAAGTACTTCCTATAATGTGGTTCTTGGTATCTCTCAACAGCAAGAACATTCTCTCGGGTGGAATTCATTTGGCCATGAATTTCTAATTCCACCAGAAATTGACTGTTGTGCAGGGGCTGTGTCATTTGACGTGAACTGAGTGACAGCTAATAGATACACGGTCATAAATAGTAATAGAGACAGTGAGACAGAAAGAAGACAGAGAGGGTTTCAACACAGGGGCACCACTGGAGATGACAAGGTGAAAGAAAGGATGGCTTTTGTTTGTCCAACCGCGATGGCTTTCATTTCCCTGCTGAGTCGATGCTCACAGAAAATGCAGAGTGTTTCCATGTTGGGTCATCAGTCACCTTGGGACTAATTCTCATCAGACCGGCCCCGGGCCCCATTCAATCAGGGCACGTTCAGAAGGGGACACGCGCATTTTAGACATGGTATGACCTCTGCCTCGCCCCATTGGGCCGTGGGAAACGAAGCTGTGACGGTGGCTTCAGAGGCCGAGGTCAGGAAAGCGACAGAGTCGTCCCCCAACCCCGCCACTGTAACCTGTGGGTCAAGAACCAGAGCCGCCAAGACTCAGAACTAAAGGACCTGAGCCTGCCTCTCCATCGGGGGGCTAAGAAGGAGTGTGAAACACTTTTTTTTTTTAAAAAAAGATGTTTTCCTTTAATAACATTTCAACTTTTTTTCTGGTCTTCACCTGAGGACATTTTTTTATTGCTGATTTTTAGAAAGAGAGGAAGGGAAGAAGAGGGGGGAAAAAAAAGAAACACCAATGTGAGAGAGAAAGATCTATTGGTTGTCTCCATACACACCCCAACAGGGGCTCGAGCCCACAGCCGAGGTAGGTGCCCTGACCCAGAATCAAACCCACAACCTGTTGGTTTATGGGATGATGCTCCAACCAACTGAGCCACCTGGCCAGGGCGAAAACCACTTTCAATCGATCACGTGGGATGAGGGCCGAATCTCAGCCCGCAGCCGTCTCCTCGCCAGGGCGCTCTTGCCCTGTGAACAGCCTGAACCTCTCGGCATGTCAGCCCGGCCAGGCCAGGCCTGCAAATACAGCCCTCTCTTCCTAGTTGAAGAATCATCCTTGGCAAGTGATTTCTTAGAGTGGACGCGGAAGACAGCTGCTTCACCGCTAGACCCGCTTTTCTGGTTGCCAGGCGGATGACCTCTAGAGACGGTTAGGGTTGCTGACATCACTCCCCAAAGGTGTGGCAGGAGCATCCTCACTTGGTACGCGCTTTGGGTGGATCCTGGAAATCACTTCAGTGGAGACCATCGAAGGAAGGGATCAGGTGGCAGAATGAAGTCCCAGTTCCCGAGTGCCCATCCCTCTGCCCCCACCAACGGATGCCCATTTGAAGTGTGACTCACTCCTGAGACAACCGTGAAGAAACACGTCTTCGATGAAACGGTGCCCCTGGAGCTTCTGGGGCTTCATGTTCGGCAGCATCAGTCAGCATCCGTCCCCGAGCGTGGATTCAACGCTTGCTCTTCTGGGGAGGCGAGGGCTGGGTCCCCCTCACATGGCCAGAATCTCTGTGTCACTCTCTAGAACTTGATCTTCTAAGGATAGTGTCGATATTATTTTTTCCAGAAATGAGCATGTCCGGGACCAAGGGTCACAGGGGTTTGTGTTGTGTGCAGACCACGGTTCACACCAGGGTGAGGACCTGGCCCTTGTCCCCTTCTGCAGTGCTTTCTGTACGAGACCGCCACTCTCGGGCGTTGGCCCCATTCTATCCCAGTGATTGTCAGGGGAAACCTTTCTCCTCCTCTTCTTCTTCCCGTTTTTTTATGCACAACTTTGCATTTGAAAGCAAATCAACTACTTTGGATGGCACCCAAAGGCGCTCTGGTATTTGTCCCGATAATTATGGCTGCGGCCACGCTGAGGTCGGCACTCACCTAATGGCCTCCTTTTGTGTCGGAGTCATAGACAATAACCCAGAAATGAAAATTTTCCTTGGTGCGGCGGGGTGGGAAGAGGCTTGGGAGACGTAAAAAGGATAATTATAAACTGCGTACAAAGACCCACTGTGGGCGCTCCCTGGGGAAGTCGGGGGCGGGATGTGGGGGACTCAGATCCCCATACATGAGAACCCAGCGCAGAGCCTTCCATTATCCATTATTCCCATAATGGATGCTTTGGTCCTAAGAGCTGTAATTAATTACAAAGCGGTGACAAATGGCCGAGAAAAAGCCACCGGCCATGATCCTGTGGTTGACAGTCGAGTGTGACTTGAGGACATCTTGTCACAGCAGGGCTGGCTAATGCATGAGACAGTCACTCTTACCCGGTGGAGCCTCCAAAGACAAATTACCAGACATGCAGAACAACTTTAGGAAAATGTGTCTCAGTGAAGCAAAAAGCCAGGGACAGTCCCGAACAGGGTGGACGCCGCGGGTCTGAGGAGCTCCCCTCTCTACACAGCCACTTTGTCCCCTGAGCTGTGCACTTGTGACCGGGCCTCATCTCTGCATCCTCAGCAGTAAGCACAAAGCCGGGCACAGAGAGGGTGCTAATGAATCATCTTCATGTAATTACCTGAATTGGCCCGAGCAACATACAGTATCATCCGGTGGTAGGAAAAGAGCAGAAAGCTGATGCCCCTAAATCCCGAGGGGAAAGGAAACACCCCCAATTCCCAGCAGACTGGTGTACTTTTTCAGTCGTCCTGCTCCCAAGATGGGGGGCAATGGGGCGAGTGTGTGGTGCCCACGGCACAGACGACTTCAAAAACTGATTTTCCTCGAGAGTTCGTGTCTCTTCCAGAATCAGGGCAGGAAAAGGAGGAAAGGACTCTTCTCCATCAGTTTTATGAAGCGCAGACCAGAGGATCTGTCGGAAAAGACGTTCCTTCCCTTTTGAAAACTCAGAGGATGGCACCCAGCAAATGTGCCTGGTTATTTGTAAGACACTCAGAGAGGTGAGTAGGGAAGGTAGTGTGTTTGCCCAGCTTCCCCCGTGAATTTGGAATCCATCATTTGTGTAGAATCTGTCAACTACGAACCTCACTTGGGGTGAATGATGCCTCTGTCTCATGTGAGCTGTGAAGATTCACTGGGTCAGGGAATGAAGAGGCTTGTGGACACTTAAATTAAGATCGAGGCATTTTTTAAATGGCATATTATCTGTATATAAATGATAGTAATGATAATAATCATAATTCCACAAGCAAATAGTTCTAATCTTTCTCCCCAAAAGCATCGTAAAGCCCTGTCCCTGGGTATCATGAAGTCTTCATGTAAGTTCAGAGTAGACATCCAAAACACACAAGGTTCATTTCTTATAGGTCCCCTGTAACTCGGACTTTATTAGCCTAAAATTTCTATTCAAAACCCAGTCTCCTAGAAGAGGCTGTTTGGGGCAGTGGTTAAAGTCACGGGTTCTGGAGCCAGATGCCCTGAGTCCAACCTGCCTCTGACCCTGCTGGCGGTGCACCTGCAGCCACAGGCTCTGAGTCTCTGGACCTCATGCGTTCACTTGTTAAGCAAGGATGATAATAACGCCGACCTCACCTGCGTCATGAGGACTAAGTGAACCACCATCGCAAAGCTCTCCAATGGTGCCTGGATTCAGTGGACGTGTCGCATGAAGATGGGCTTTGTCACTCTTTTCTTGCTCTACTAAAATGCTCTTACTGTCTGTCCTCCTGGCCCTTCTCCTAAGAAACACGTGGACACTGATTTGCTCTCCTGCACCGAAGGAGCCAGGTGCTCGGGCCCTGTATTCACTTCCCACAGCTGCTCTAATGAACCGCCACACCCAGCAGTTGGACAAACCCCACAAATCTGTCCCCTGACTGTTCTGGAGGTCTGAAGCCTGGAAGTCATGGTACCGCAGGGCTGGCTCCTTCTGGAGCTCTGGGGGCAATTCCATTTCCACGTGTCTCCAGATTCCAGCGGCCGCCTGCATTCCTTAGCTCTTGTCTTATCATCGTTGTGACCTCTGCATCCCTTCTCACACATCTCTGACTCTGAATTCCCACCCCCCTTACAAGGACCCTCGTGAATATTGGTCCCACCTGCACAGGGTGCTCACCCAACCCCATGATGCTTGGTTTAACCCCCTCTGCACAAAGTCCCATTTCTCGTGTCAGGTGACATAGCCTCAGGGTGTGGGGATTAGGACGAGGCCATCTTCAGGGGGATGTCGTTCTACCTTTCCAAGCCCACAATTGCGCTCTCCTCTCCTAAACCTGCTCCCCCTCCCCCAGTCTTCCTCCTCCCACAAAACAGCAGCCGCTTTACTCAAAGCACATTGAACAACAACCAAAAAATGGCTGTAACTCTGATAAATTTCTCAAAGTCACAACACCCTTGCTTGGCATTATGAAAAGTGCCTATTAAGCAAATGTACACTTACAAAAGGAAGAAAAAGGAATAAACAGATGTCTCTCATTAGCAAAAGAAGGGCTTTCATTTTATCCAACCTTAATTTTCTTCCTTAACGCTTATCAATAGATGTGATGAAATAAAGCCTTCAGCCAAATAATCACATTCTGACACAAAGCCTCCAGACACAAGGAACTCCACAGAGTCGAGACAAAGAACACACCAGCTTGGCTAGACTCTGGACAAGGAGAGGCTGCAATTCTATGACCTTCCAACATAGTATCCAAAGAGAACAATTTCCCTAAAGGAGACTTAGTCGACTCATCTGGGGTTAGAAGAGCAGCAAGAGCAAGCAAGACAGCATTGACCTTGACCCGACCCTGCATCCACCACCATGCCTGTGCCCAGTCACTGTACCCAGGGAAACTGGTCACAAAGGTTAAGTCAAGTCCGTTGGCCAGGAGGGTGTCCCGAGCCTTCCCTTCTGCATCTTCCATTACTTCCGGCGTTGCTGAGCCATCCTCTTGATGAGACTTTTAGCAAAGATGTGGGGTTTCCCCAACTCATCAGAGACCTACACAGGAACCCAACACCCCACCGAGAAGTCAAGAGCAGTCAATTTGGTGTTGTAACAGACTGGACTTGAGGATTCCTGTGTCCATCTTCTCAGAGCTTGTAAATTGCCCTTATCACCAAGGGCACCAATTAAGCTTCCAGTCTTACTTTATGCAGTTGGCAGAGCCAGCAGGGTGTGGGCTGGGATGTGAGGGTGGCAGGTGACCAGCATGTATCCAGAGTGCACAGCCAGAGCCCATCACCAGCTCCCGCAAGGCCACTGCGGCCTCTGTTCTTCCACTGTTTACGTGTTGCCAAGTATTCCAAGTTTTCAAAACTTCCCAGATAGTGTGAAATCTCTGTTGTGCTGATGGGTAAGAATGTTGTGTTCATCTGGTCCTCTGGGGAGTGGTGCTGAGACAGGTGGGGGTGCACACAGGTTATTGGGGGCAAAGGCTGCAGGAGGTAACAGAGAAGGAAGCTGGGTGGGGCCAGGGGCTCAGCCCACACAGCGCAGAGGTCCACAGGCAGAGGTTGCCCGTTAGAGGAGCCCAGCGTTGGAGAGAGCTGACCAGACCCTGTGTCCCCTTGTCACCTGTTCAGTCATTGGCTGTCTGTCTGGGAGAAGTGAAAAGCAAGGTAGATCCAGGAGACAGCAGGGGCGCCTGTCAGCCAGCTGGACCACTCACAGCTGCATGTCCATCTGTGGAAATGCAGGCAGCACAGGTGTGCTGCCACAGAAACGCACCTGCGATGGGCTTACTTCTGCCCCTGAGCCAGGCTCACTTTCCCCCCCGAGTCTGTTGGAGATGTAGGTTTCATTCACACATTGGTTCGTTCATGGGCTCCTTCGCTTACCTGACAGGTATTTGCAGGGCTGTGATTCTCACCATCCCGGCACCAGGACCAACCTCACTGTTTTCCCAGAGCTTACACTTGAGTGGGAAGGGAGGCCACTAACCAGGGCTCACCGGGGGACAGCTGTAAATGCAGGGGTCTCAGGGCACTGGCATGTGCAGCAGGAGTCAAGCACTCAGCCTCTTGGGCCAGGAGTGACCTTCCAGGGACACGCAAAACCAACCTGTCCATCTGATCCTCGCACCGGTCGAAGTTCTGGATTACTGAAAATATGTGGCGTTACACCTGCCTTGCACACAAACACTGTGCCTAAAGCCCATGACTGCCTGCCAAGCTGAATCTCATTTGAGTTTCAGGTGGGACTTGGGTTTGGACAAGCAGACTCTGTCTCCTCTGAGCCTCTACAATGGTCAGCTGTAGGACGCTGACATGAGAAATCAGGTGCCACGGGGTCAGAGGTTCCACGTGAGACCCCCAGAGCCATAGCAAGAAGAGAAACCAGAGAGAATAACAGAAAGCACCCGCAGAGGGGGAAGCTAGAACGAAATAATCAAAATAACAGCTTAGACTTGGATACTTAACTATAAGCCAAACCCTAATCTATGCATGAGGCAGTAAGACATTTAATAGGGGATGCTAATAATAACAGATGCTATTATTATCCCTATTTTATCAGCCAGGGAGAGGAAGCCATTTGAAAATGGAAGAGAAACAGGGAAAGGCAGGGGACACTGGTTTTCAGCACCGCGGACAGCAGCTGCAAGCCGCCCCTGCTGCAAAACCGAGCTGCAGGTAAATAAAACTCTGGTGCAGAAAGAGGGGCATCTGGGCTCCCACAGGTGGTCCCCATGGAGGCACCCCAATAGGAAAAGGAGGATGCACCCCTCTTCCCCACCCCCTGCCTCCCAGGTGTGTGATGCATTGATTGGTTGGTTAACTGGCAGGCGGACTTCCCTGCTCCCTGGGTGGGCCTCAGGCATGGCAGGGGGTGCATACTCACCATGTTGGCAAAGCCTCTTCACTTGAGTCTCTAAAGGACACACAGTTGACTTCGCTAAGATATTTGCATGACCCACAGGCTGTCCAGCCATTGAAGAAATGCCATCCCAGGCAAACTGCTGCCACCGACGGTGACCCTGGAGTCCCTAATGCAGAGGAGTCCCACGGCAGAGAGGAGTGTGGATGGAATTTATACCAGCAGCTCCCCAAATGCAGACAATGTGATGAGCAGGTGGTGACAAAGTGGTCACCTTTCTTTTTAGCACAGAAAGGCCATGAGAGCATTTAGGATGGATACTGGTTCACACCCCTCCTGGATGCACAAACAAAGCACCGGGCCCATGCAAGCACATCGGGGAGGGTGCTGAGTGTCCCGTGTGTGGAGGGACGAGTGTGGCTGCCCTGGTGGCATCAGGGGGACCCTCCCCATTGTGGGAATGCCGTTCTCACAGCCTGCCTTCTGTCTTCCTTCAGCCGACAATCTCAGCTTCTACGCTTTGTGATGCAGGGTAGGTTGCCTGAGTCCATTACCTACGTGCACCCCCCTCCCCCATCTCTCTTAGGTGAAATCGTGACTTAGATGCTACCTGGAGCCCCACGGTCACATCTGCAGGCAAGGGGCCCATCCCGTGCGAGTCGGTGTTGTTAACACAGATGTGAGGCGGCTCAGCCCCAGATGCCTCCTCGGAGGGCTGTCATAGATATGGAGAGAATCCTTATTGGGGGCATTTGTGATGCTCAGCAAACGCTTTCAAAATGTTCCCCCAGGAGCTCATATGGAGTCACTAGCTGATTTTCCATCCGTACAGAGTCACTGACAGATTCCTATCTTCAGTTACAAATTAACTCGGGGACTTTGGACGTATCCTCCATTATCTGGGAGCTGGAGAGAGGTATGAATTCCAATGTGTCGATAGCCCCAAATAATCCTGGGGCACTTAGAACGCGCGGACCCGGGAGCTGGGGACATCTGGCCTCCCAGCATCTCACGCTCTGGCTCAGCTGTGGCGGAGGCTCGGATTTGCTGCTGGGGGTGTGGAGATTTCCTGCACGTGGACGTCTCTCTGCTGGAGTCAAACACAGTTAACTCGATCCATGGAGTTATTGTTCTGAGGCCAAACTGTCTCCATCTCATATTCTTACCTTTGCCTCTCGCGTTGTAAGAGCGCAATATTAATTTCTAACTCAGGGTGGTGGGATGCTCGCAGCACCATAAAAGAGATGAAAGAAATAAGAGGCACGTCTGCTGAGTACTCCCCTGACAGAGCTTTCCATTTTGCCAGCCGCACCACGGCCGCAAAGCAAATATCGTGGGCTTGTGTAAAGTTCCATAACTAATCGCTTAAGTGACGGGGACCGCCGGTCCTCAGCAAGTCTCATTTAGGATGTGTGTCTCCTCTGATAGGTTCGCCCCCCTCCCGTCTGCGTGTTATGAACCCAGGCAGGCGCCGACCTCAGAGAACCCGGGATCCAGGAGGAGGCGCCCTCCCTCCACAGTGCGGAATGACAGGCCACAGTCCTCCCCTCTTTGTTTCATCTGAGCCGAAATGCCGGCACTTGCCGCCGCCATCGCCACCGTGAACATGTCACATTGTCCAAGCAAACTTGGAGACACCGCCTGAGTGCTGGGTTCCGTTTCCTTCGCAGGCAGTGCTGGAAGGGAGGCCTAAGTTGGGCTGCCGTCTTGCCTCTTGGAAGGGTGTTCATTTTCTGTGGACCGGTAACCGTTCGAGCCTGGATCCTGAGCTGTGTCCACGGGGCTGGCTCGTTGCTGTGGAACCCACAGAGAGAAAGGGAGAAACACTCAACCCCTGGGTGGTACGTCCAAATCCCGCCACGCTCACCCGTGAGCGTGGGGCGGTCGCCAGGTGCTGTGCTCGGCCCGCCCTCTTCTCCCGGCCTCCCTGAATCCAGGCAGAAACTGACGTCACACAGTCTGATTTCTGAAGAAAAAGAAGGAAAAAATAAGAACTCATGTGGTTTTGTTTCTTATAGTTTACTTCTGCTTCTCCTTAATGGCTGCACGCCTTCCAAGCCCCCACCGTGAACACCTGTGAGAGCCTCGTGCAGTGGACTCCCCCCGAGGTAGGAGGTGCCTGTGGGGCTCCAGCAGGGGCAGTGATGGCGGCCAGCCATTGTCATCAAGTCATGTGACAGCACTGGTGCACAGAGAGCTCGCCCCCTTTGTTCACGGCTCTCAGCTCGGCCACCATAAGACAGTCCCATAGTTTATTCAGCAGATTTCTCTCTTCCCTTGGCATGTGCGACTCTAGCTTGCACGGCCGTTTCGATGACGACAATGATTTTGCCAATTTAACGCCCCCGTCCTCCCTTCTAACAATTTCTGTGAGAAATCATTTCCAATGAGAGGAATTCACGTGAGATTTGAAAGCAAAAATGAAGCGAACCCGTCATCCCTGGGAGGTCACGGCAGG
Source organism: Macrotus californicus (assembly GCA_007922815.1). Lineage (NCBI taxonomy): Eukaryota > Metazoa > Chordata > Mammalia > Chiroptera > Phyllostomidae > Macrotus > Macrotus californicus. Next base: position 270,315 of record VMDR010000129.1, read on the forward strand.
CAGACCTGGTGGCTTTGTGGTGTCTGGACAAGGTCACAGCTGCTTGTCAGCCTTCCTTGTGAGTTCCACCGTGCCAGGCTCACATTGGTTGTGACTCGGCTTCTGGTCCCCGGGCTGCAGCCTCTAGACCTTTTCTCCCAGGTCTGGACCCCTCGTCCCCGGTCTAATTCTAATTAAAGCCTGTGACCCCCCAATACCTGTGACAACTGTGGTGGCTTCTTTCTGGATGCAGTCTGATGGGATGTCCTAAAGGGGACTTGGGGGGTTTTTGCGTTTGTTCTATGGTATCGTTGTTTGTTTCCGGAGCCCCCTCCCCAAACACTGTAACTCGCATGAGTCTTCCTTGTGCCTGTGTTTGGAAGCTGAGAGGCTGGCTGGGACTTGGATACGTCAGCAAGAGGGCGACTGTGCTGGCAGAGCACAGGATGGAGGACGAGCAAGGTCAGACGCTGGGGATGACTGGGGCATGAGCCCCAGACAAGTGCTTAATTGTGAGTCCGGATGCAAGACACAGCCAGCCCAGCCACCTGTTCCTAATCCATAAGACTGTTTGTTTTTTTCTGATGTCTCATTGGCCCAAACTGGGTCACATGCCCCATCACTGGCCCATTCAAGGGCAGGGGAATGGGATTACCTCCACTGGAATAGACCAATCACGATCCAGACCCTGGGATGGGGGAGGAACTAATGCTGCCACCAGTGTGGGCTCTGGACCTGGTTGGTCACAAAGGGGTCAGGCGTGATCCTGGGTGATGAACACGTGAAGCTGAGATTACATGGAATCACATGAAATCAAGACCTTTGGGGTTCTGCCTACATCAAGGAGAAGTTGTCTGATGCATATATATACATATATATCAATAAATACCTATAAACAGATACATGTTTATTGAATATATATGTGTTTATTGGTATTCTGGAATCTTCCTTTGTAACGTCAAGCCAGCAGGGCTCGGGCTCAGAGCCTGATGCAGCAGCTCGCTTCGTCTGTATGTTAATTTCCGTCGTTCTGTACTATTTTTGATAAGTGATAATGGTTTCCCATCACACTGCTGATGCAGCTTCCTGTAGTTAAAGTTCCCCTCGTGCAGCCATATTTTAAAGGAACACTGAAGTCGATGTTATGTGGATAGTAGGACGGGTATCGTAATCATGGGGAAAGCGGAAGAAGGCTCAACGGAAGACTGAAGGCGGACGCTGTCGGTGAGTGAAGCGAAGAGGGGCAGGCCTGTGAGGTCACGAGACCCGCAAGGACACGCCGAGGACTGCCTCCAGAAGGACTTGGAAGGCTGCGCCGGGCCCCTCTCCCTCCTCACGGCACCCGGCGGCTGCGCTTCACATTCCCGCACCCCGGCTGCTGTGGATCCCGACGCCGAAATTCCAGGCTGTCTCACAGTTCCCTCGAGCCAGCCGTGGCGTTTGTCACCAAGTGCCTGCACAATAACTGTCATTTCTGAAGACAGCCGGATGTACTCCAGGTCTCTAGGAAGCACAGACTGACCGGCTGCTCGTTTTCAAGTTGGAAATGAAGATGACAGGAGTGCATGAAGTGGTGTGTGTGTGTGTGTGTGTGTGTGTGTAACACACACATCTGTATATCTGTACACACACACACCAGTGTTTTAATAGTGTTTCTTCATCTCTGGCCCTCTGCAAAAACTGTCCTAAGAATCACGGTGGGTGACGTCAGTATTGCCTCCCCAGAAACACCTGCCTCATGCTATTTACATTGCAGAGGCTCGGAGGCATAAATACGTGGATTCTGCATAGCATGCATTTTAACAGTGAGTTTTCCAAAGATTGGACCGCCCCCCTGGGGATGTATAACGTGACTTTAGGTAAGGCCCAGAGAGCATTGAACAATAGAATCATATGATTGAGGGCTTCTGTAAAGGCATTTTTCATTAACTAAAGAGACACCTGACTTTGTCCTGCTTTTACATGTGATTGCATGAGGGTGTGTGTGATGCTGGGAGCCCTGGCAGCCACGTGGGGACGTGAGGAGGCAAACATAAAAACGAAGCCAATACACTGAAGAAACTGGAGTGAAAGGATGAAAAACTCCAGGGTGTCTGAAGACATCTGAGAGCTTTGAAGCCAACCATGTGATCACTCAGCTTTAGACCTCATGTTATACCAAAAACGAACAAATAAACAAAAGGAAAAAAACCAACTTCCTAAACCCTTCTACCTGAGTATTTGTTGGTGGGCATTGATACAAAGTTGCATTGACTTTCTATTGGTAAAATTCTGGAAACTACAATACACGGGTAAACAATGTATTCTAGATTCCCATGTCGTTTTCCCAGAGGTCCTTAAAAAAAAATTTTTTTTAAGTAGAACATTTTCCATTGCTTTAGCAAAAAATTGGCCTCAGCACAACCACCGTCCCTTCACCTGTACAAATGGCAAACACTTGTCCACGCATGTGTGAGTCCTGACTTATTTTATGGGACCGCTCGGCAGCGGATGCAGGCTCTTCCCATGCGTTTGCTCCACATGTCAGAGCTCGGCCCGGGTGTGGGGGGCAGGCAGCTCCCACAAAGAAAGACTGCCGAGTGCGGTCAGAACCCCAGCGACGTGAGCCTGAGTTACAGGAGTCAGGGAGCCTGGCTGCCTTGCTCCGATTCCCTCTGAACAGCACCCCAGTCTTTTGGAATGTCTCTTAAGAAAGGTATAAAAGTACATTTTTGTGTGTGTCAGCTTGATAAGTGACCCTGTAAAAATCCCCACACTCCCTGAGCGGGCCGAAAGTATGAAAATTATTTTCCAGTTCAGATGTTTATTCTTCCTCAAACGAGAAACAGCCACACGCCACGGTGACGGCCCGTCAATCGTTCCTACGGTTGTACCGGGTGTATAAAAAGTAATGATTTTTATTCAACTATAAGACCGTGGCAGATGGAGAAACTATGATTTAGAGAGATTAAATGAGCTGAGTTTTATGTGCCTCTAGCATTTAAGGCATTGAAAGATATCAGAATAATTGGAAAAAGATGCATTGTAGACACCAGGCGATTTCTCAGCTGAACAGCTAATAATCACTCCTCACAAGGCTCCAGATGTGTGTCTTTCCCAGAATAATGGGGGGTTAAAAATAGCAGGGTTCCTCCCTCCCAACGACGATCAGCTGCCCCGCCACCAGGCATCCTGCAGGAGGCAGTGCGTCCGGACCCGGAAGCAGCTTGACGATAAATAAATAAGCACGCTCATCCCATTATGCAAATGAGATCTTAATTACCGCAGAACTTGCTCCCAACTTTTCCAAGTCGGCTCATGCCGAGCTCCTGGGTGGTTTCCTGCAGCATGTGCGCGCCCCCGGGGCCCAGGGGGGGGGTTGGACCCGGAGTCTTGGGAACTAGCCTGTGAGGATGTGTGTATGTGTACATATGTGCACGACTGTGTGTGTGTGCATATGGTGCCTGTCTGTGTGTATGTGCACGTGTGCATGCATGTGTGAGTGCACATGTGCTGCACGTATGTGTATGCTGTGTGTGACTGCGTGTGCATGCATGTGTGCACATGATAGGTGTGTGTGTGTGTGTGTGTGTATGAGTGGGCATGTGTGTATGCACCTGTTGTTTATCTCCCTCAGTGCACATCCCATGAATGTTGTGTCTCCACCGGAGAAACAAGCAGAAACACTGCACGGCCATTGAATATATGGATGTCTACATCCTGTTAGATGGAAATATCATCCTATTTATTTCTTTTTACTTCTGCTCAGCATATGGCAAGCCTCATCGGCAGCTGTTTTCTAGGCAATTTTCTTTCTGTGCATACCGATACTATTTTTAGATTTCAGATTAGATGCAGAAAAAAAGATGCTCACACAATGCTTACAAAAATATAGCAAAAAGTAGTTGGAGAGATTGCACCCCTCAGAAATGAACCCCAGCAGCTCCCCGTGCAGTTATGACCACCAGAGAGAAAAACAAACAAATGCAGTCGTGGCTGACGTCTCCCCAACGTGTGCATGAAATTTCGCGTGAAAACGACTCGTCGGCACTGTTTGAGGGGCACTACCACGTTAGATGGCACCTCTTGTCCAACTCAAAACATCTTAGCGAGGAAGACCGGGGAGGACAAAGGAGGGCTAAGAGCTTTGGTTCCGGCCCTAAGCACTGCAGTGAGGGCAAGTGGAGGGCACTGGGAGCCTGCATGGACACCCAGCCAGGACAGGATGTGACACACCCAGGGAAGGGAGGAGGCTTACCTGCCCATCAAACGGAACTTAAAGAAAGGACTGGCTTCTGGAATTCTTTTAGAAACACACTTTTTAAAACAGCCAAAGAAGCTAGGTATGGCTGCATTTTCAGGGCGGGGCCCAGGGCGTAGGGACTGCGTGACCCAGGGCACAACATTGAGCGTGGTGCTCACTCTCAGCCTTGCTCGGGGCACGTCCCCAGCCCCCCGCTGCACCACGGTCCCGAACCTTCATATCCGTGCCCCACAGCAAGAGCAGCGCTCCCTGAAATCAGGGCTCTGCGTTCCACTACCTTTCGAACGGCAGCCCCTGTCAATCACGGCTGTGTACTCCTCCGACGGCAGCGTGACATCCATGGGGTTCTCCAGGAGCTCCACCTCGTTCCCCAACCAGACCCAGTCATGGGAGTCGGGGATGGAGCCCTGCTCGCTCACAGCGAACTGTTTGTGTCTGTACTTCCAGGCAAAGGCCACACAGTTGGAGAGGAAGACCAGGATGGCCAGGCAGAAGACGCCCAGCAGCGTGTACATGCCTATCTCCAGGTCACTCAGCCTCCTGGAGGCCACGGTGAGGTCCCTGGAGTGCTTGGGTTCCCGGGACTTCCCTCGAGTGGGGAAGCTCGTGAAGGCATCTGGACCACTGCTCCTGAGGAGCCCCTTGTCTTTCCTCTCCACAGGGAGTGGGGGGGACCGCCCTGCTGTTGGATCTCTCCTCTGGGCCAACGGTGGCACTGTGCAGCATCCATTCCTGCACCGCCCGCCCTCTCCTGGCGGCCCTCCCGCGCTATGGCATTGCTGAGGGGATCCGTGTAGTCCCGACTTATGCCCTCAATGTCGTTGGTGCCTCTGTGGTGTCAGTCAATGTTTGGGTCAAACTTGACCTTGACCTGTCCTTTACCCGTGGCAAGAACACTCTTCCTCTTGGTCTTCTGGCAGGGCTCACTGATCATCATTTCCAGCTTAATCAAGGGCCCCTGTCCCTCTCCCTCTGAGGCCACAACCGATCATTTGGGCTGAAGGTTCGCCTGGACAGACACCACCATTTCGTCCAGTGAGGAGACCGACAGGGAAAAGTCCTCAGGGTCGTAAACGTCTAAGGGCGTCACCAAGCCGTCGCTGAACAGAATCCAAGGGCTCAGAACGATGAAGCTAACGCATTGTCAGCACCCATTTCCTTCCACCCAAAGCTCGTGCACCCAAACCCAGCTGTGGTGGAAAGAGACTTACGAATGACAAGATGTCCCTGCCACCCTCACGCCCCCGAAGTGGTTTCGGGAACTGAGGACCAGGAGCAAACGGGGCAACAGAAGATGCTCCCAGAGTCAGGAAAGCCCCCCGGTTTGGGGAGCTGTGAGCCAGCAGCCATGGAGGGAGATCAAGTCGCTGTTTATTCTAAGTCACACTATTGCAGGCTGCATCATGTCATCGGCTCTTGAAGGGACATTAGCTGCCACCACCACCACTGTCATTATCTCTTCTGCACACCTGATTTCTAACCACGGGCTCGTGCCAGTTCCCCACCGTCTCCCAGAGCGTTTCCGAATGCCCCGCACTCTGCCTCCACTGCCCAACCCATCCCTGGCCGGCCTCCAGCCTCTGTTCTCGCCTGTCTTTCTGAATCTGCGCAGCTGCAAAGCAGGGGAATGAGGCAAACCCTGTCTTCTCGAATAATAGCACCCACTTAAACGGCTGTTAGACTTCACAGGACACAGACGCCTTCTCTCTAATTCACTCTGTTTACCCAACGGGAGAGGCCCTTCGTCTTCATTGTGGCCTTTCTCGGCCGCAGGCAGCCGCGGGCTCACTCATTATACCCCCACGCTGGGGGCTTCACCGCCGCAGAGAAACATTCAATTCTGGAGCTGGTGACTGCTTCCCAGTGGAAGTGAGACAATGGCAACAAGAGCCACTTATGTCTGATGGGCTTTGGGCAGGTCTCTTTTCTTCTTCCGCCCGCTCCCCACCCCAGGGGGCTTACACAGTGTGCCTCTTCCTGGGCTCTGCCACCCCAGTTACAGAAGAGACTCTGAACGCAGATGCGTGTTGCTGTCACTTGCTTTGTGACGATGGTGCCAGCCAAGGCGGCCGGCCCACCACTCTAGGTGGGCCACCTTGTTTCTTGGTCAAGTGTTTGGACACAGGAGACACGGGAGGGGTCTCCAAAGGAAACGGCAAGAGCCCGTCACTGCTGGAGGGTGCCGTGCGGCCCACCCCCTCGCCCCTAGGTCAAGGGCACCAACTCCTTCCTGTTGAAGAAACTGGGCTTGTTTTGCTGTCTGACCCCTCACGTGAGAGGACTCGTCCAGTGATTGTCCCACGTGACTGGCCCCTTTCACGCAGATTGGCGTCCACATGGTGCAGCCACACTGTCCCACAGCAATGACAGCACATGGCAATGCCACCGCTCTGAGACCCTGGACCGCCAGACGAACAGGATTGTGGCCACCAGGGTTTTCTGCAGCGGCGCCTAAAACACAGTGACACGTGGGGTCCAGAAAAAGCGCCGTGTCCTGGCTCATCACAATGGGCAGAACCGTAAACCGGTAGGATGGAATTACACGGTCTGTGGGCGTGCATGTATGTTCTGTGCCCACGTTTGTGCACATGTGTTTGTGCATGTGTACACATGTGTTTGTGTGTGTGTGTGTGTGTGTGTGTGTGTGTGTGTGTGTGTGCATGTTCCCTAATAGAGGTGCTCAGCCCTCCATAACTCAAATCTCAGGGACATCAAATTTTATGCTTGGGCCTTTTTGGACAGTAGCGAAGCGTTGGCCGTACAGTACAAACAAATACCCAAACAGGATCCTTCAAAAACTAAACCGTAAGGTTTTGTGAGAGATTAAAATTCTACCAAGCGAGTGCTCAACAAAGGCTTTGGAACAAGAGTGGCTGTTTTCCTCCTTTACCTGTAATTCTGAGAACGAAAGGGACGGTGGTCTTCTCCTAACCGTCTTTGCCTCCTGTCCTCTGAGGGGGCCGCGTGATTGGCGGGGTGAGAATGAGAGGCGTTCAAAGGCTCCGTTTTACGCCCCGCCTGCCTGTTGACAAATGCGACACTTCTGATCTTCTGCCCTCGGCCCTCGGAAAACGTCGAGCGCCTGTGGGGATGGGGAGAACAACTTCCTAGAAAAAAGATACCAAGTCCCCGAAAAGTTCTCCCAGAACCACAAGCACAATGGGTCCCCCAATCTCATTTTGTGGAAACTGAGGCCCAGCACAGCGACAGGCTCACAATGACCCAGCACGGTTGTGGGCAGCCCCAGGCGTGGGCTGCTCCCAGGGCTCCCGTCCCACAACCTGCCCCGCCTCCAAGTCCCCTCGAGACCTCTGACAGACAACTAAGGTCCTTCTGCTCAGCAGAGTGGGACGTGGTCTGTTTCCATCACTGGTCTGTCCCAGGTACAAACAGCAACCCCTAGCACATAGAGGGACTCAACAAACATTTACCGAATATGAGTTTTAAGGAAAGACGGAAGAAAATGATGGCCGGAAGTTGGAACAGCAGGGCCCAGAGCCCCAGTAGGATGGGGGAACCGTCCGTCATCCATTCACGCGCCCCCTCTGCATCTCTGCCTGGGTTTGCGCAGCTCAGCATCTGACCCCCGGGGCGCTCTTCGGTTCGTCCTGCACGTCTGTGGCTCCGTCGAAATTAGGAGCCAGAATGGCCCAGTCTCCTACTTCCTGCTTATTCTTTCCTGCACCGCCTTTGAGACTCGGATCTACTGAAATAATACGAAGATTCCCATAGGTTTTTGAAGTCAAAAGTAGTAAAGGAGCATTTAATAAAGAGAAGATACCGTGCGTTTTCAGACGCAAGGAAGCATCATCTCATTTCTATTAAAAACATGCAAAGAAAGCAAAAACTGCCAAGATGCCGTGTCGCGAACGGATGGGAAGCGTGTTCGCACGGCCCTGGGCAGCACAGCAGCGTGTGCCGGGAGACCATAGTTAAATTCCCAGAAATAATATCACTGGAGCTCCAGAAGCAAGATAATTCATGTCAGCTTCTGGAGTGTTGGCTTGTTCATTTTCCAATGCAATGCTACTCCACAAGCCATAATTAAATCTCCTTACAGTATTTGATATTTAAATAATGACCTCCAGATACACACGCACGTATACATATATGTGTGTTTGTTGTTTAATTATATATATGTAATATATTTAAGAATATATATATACTTAAGAACATTAAGGCTCCTGAGGAGAATTTAGTATCCCTCTTTTTCAATTTTATGTTTCAATTACAGTTTATATCCAATATTATTTTGTATTTTTTGAGAAACCCCCACACTGCTTTCCGCAGCAGCTGCTCCCGTCTGCACTCCCACCAACAGCGCACTAGGGCTCCCTTTCTCCGAGTCCTCGCCAGCGCTTGTTGTTTGCGGATTTATTGATGGTGGCCGTTCTGACAGGTGTGAGGTGAGGTCTCACTGTGGTTTGAATCTGCATTTCTCTCATGATCAGTGACTTTGAGCATCTTTTCACATGTCTGTGGGCCATCTGTGTGTCCTCTTTGGAGAAGTGTCTATTCAGGTCCTCTGCCAATTTTTTAATTGGGTTGTTTGGTGCTGAGTGTTGTGTGAGTTCTCGGCGAAGTTTGGATCTGAACCCCTCCCTGGCTCCTCCCGCTTACTGGGTGGTCTTTCCCTTCTGCCGATGGCTTCCTTTGCTGGGCAGAAGCTCTTTAGTTTGATGTGATTGCGTTTGTTTATTTTCTTTTTGCTTCCTTTGCCCGAGGAGATACATCGGAAAAAAAACATTCCTAAGAGAAATGTCAGAGATTTCACGGACGGTGTCTTCTTCCTAGAGTTTGACGTGGAAGCTTTGAGTCTCACATGTAAATCTTTAATCCATTCCGTGTATTCTCGTGTGCAGCGTAAGAAGGGTCTAGTTTCATGTTTTGCCTATGTCTGCGCAGTTTTCCCAACACGATTTATTGGACAGACTGTCCTCACCCCGTTGCATGTTCTTGCTTCCCCGTAATATATTGATTGACCACACAGGTGAGGGGTTATTTCTGGGCTCTCTGTTCCGTTCCATTGACCCAGGAGTCTGTTGTTATGCCGGTGCCAGGCTGTTTTCATTGACCTTGTAGGGTCTGATGGCAGGTAGCATCACACCTCCACCTTTATTCCTTTTTCTCAAAACTGCTGTGGCTCTCTGGGGTCTTTCGCGTTTCTATACACAGTTTCGGGTTATCTGTTCTGGTTCTGTGAAATCCATCACTGGTATCTTAATAGGAATTGCGCTGGATCGATCAATCGCTTTGGACAGCACGGACATGTTAAGGATGTTAAAGCTTCCTACCCATGAACGCAGTGTGCGCCCTCACTTAACGGTATCTTCTTCGATTTCTCTCTTCGGTGCCCTATCATTTTCCAAGTGCAAGGCATTTCCCTCCTTGGTTGAGTTTATTCCCAGGCATTGTTTTACGGTTCAGTCATAAATGGGATTATTTCCTCAGTTTCCCCTCCTGCGGGTTCATTACTGATGTATGAGTCTCCCTCTCAATAACAGCACGTCAATCAAGACAACACGTTTGAGGTGTCCTCCTGCCTTTGTGACCGTGGCTGTCCCAGAGCGACCCACAGCCAGCGTGTCCTGGTGCAGCCGCTCAGCAGCACAGGCTGGAAGGGGTGAGCAGAGACAGGAGCAACTGGTGCCTGGTGGCCGCGCATGTCCAGGGCAGCGACTTTCCCACAGCGCGCCGCGAGAATTTTTAAAACACGCCGTACCTGACCATTTAGTCAGGGGCACTGACTTCTTTTCTTTTGGATTGTCAAATTTAAAAAAAAAAAAATGACAACAGCCAACACAACCATAGCCATCAGAGGGAATGATCAAAATGATACCTACTTCTTTGTCAGATCAGCAAAAAGTATGGCCGAACTTTTGGTGGGTCACAGAGACCAGTTCATAGGTGCCCGAGATGACAAGGTTGGAGACGCCGCCGCGTGAGGTCCAGTGTACCTTCCTCTTTCCTGCCTTCTTCCTGGAGGTAGGTTCAGTGATTCTCACCCCGGGACAGCTGTGCCCCCGGGGAGCATTCAGCCATGCCTGCAGATGTTTTTGGTTGTCACAACTCAGACAGGTGCTTGTCACTAGCAGGGAGAGACTAGGAGTGCGGGTCACCAAGGCCCAGGACAGGCCCTCAAACTAGGGAATCACAGCCCTCAGGGGTCAGGGGTCAGGGGTCAGGTTCGAACTCATCACTTCCAACAAGGAAGCGCACGTGCGCATATCTCCGTACGCCCCTCGCACTCTCCTGTGTACGGGCACGTCTGCACCTGAAACCCCCTGGGGGGTGGGTCGGCTCTCGGAGGCACAGCCAATGGGGGAGCCCGGCCCCGCGAAGCAGGCGCCCTTGAGGGTCAGCCTCTGTCCGAGCCACACGAGGCAGAGGCAGGCTGGGAGAGATTATCCGAGTGACTGTGGAACTTCCAGGTGCCACTTGCCATTAGAACACTGGTCACTAAGCGGGAATGGGACAGCCTCAACGCTGTGACCTGATGGCATCTTATGAGCTTTAGTAGACGGAGGCTGATACATCAGGCTGAACACAGCTCAGCCGGGAGCCCACCGAGCCTTCACCAGGAGCAGCAGTGACACTGATAGTAACGCTTGTTTCCAGATTCACCTGGTCTCTCGGCTGTCGGCCATTTTGCCTTCAAGCACCTGGAAACACAGTGTTTGTTGACTGACTGATGGATGGACACCGATACTGCATCATATCCACAGAACAGGGCCTGAGCTTATCTCTTCTGTGAAGAGGAAGAGCCTGAGGTTCTTGGAGTAGAACTGACCGCCCCCGACCCCGCCCAGGACAGATGGGTCCAACCAGAATCTCCGGTGAAGGCTTCCCCTCAGTTGCTATGGGCCAAGAAGGACCACGTTCCTGCTGCAGGACTGCGTTCAAGAAGCACATTGCTTGCCGTATTTCCCTTCCTATAAAGTCAACCACATAGGGGAAGCTTGGGCTGAGAGGTCTTCTGTGGTCGCTGAACGTGAACGAGGAAACGGAGCTGCCCTGCGGAAGCTGCTGAGAGTCCCCCCAGGGGCCTGTGACCGCCCGTGACCTCATGTTCTATTTCATGACCAGTCTCCTGTAGGGGCAGCGGTCTCTCCAGGTTTCCTGACAGCCCATCCATCAGACACCCTGCCCTTCCTGCCCCATGGCAGACCAAGCTTGGAGACTGGATGCTTCCCTCGGGCAGGGAAGGCTTTAAAATGTTAATGTGACTCCTTTGGGCATTTTACCAGCTCATTAGTGCCCAGTCCTGCTGATATTGGAAGCCGGAAACGTAATTACTGTGGAGCAAGCTGGTGGAGCTGCCAGGGTTTTATTTATCTGGGTCCAAGAATGAAAGACTCCGCCCCTCGCTGATGGTGCGGAGGGGCGGCCGGTGTTCCAGAAGTCAGCAGTCTGGGTACGGACCCCGTAGAAACCCTGTGGAAACAGGGGCCCACCCCCCAATCAGAACTTGGATTCTCAAAGGTACAACATCACCATACCCTGGAAGTCACGTGTCCCTTCCTTTCTGAAGAGACCTGCAAAGGAACTTGGCCAAAGGAGAAAACAAGCCTTAAAGGCAACGAGGTTGAACACAGAAGCGTTATGAAAATTTAGAAAAGCTTATTCCAACTGACTGGTCCCTGGGATGGCAAAGCCGTTAGGAGCGTCCTTCCCTACTTGTCTCTAAAAGAAGCGAGATCTTCTTCTAGGAAGAGAGGTCTCCCCAGACGCCGGCCTGCCGGCACCTGATCTTGGACGTCCGGCCTCCAGAGCTAGGAGAGAATGGACGTCTGTTGTTCAAGCCCCCACACCTGCTGACACCTGCTCCCCGTGAGAAAATGGAGCCCGCCCTCCGTGCCACAGGAATCTCACTAAACCCACGGCTGCCCTCTGTGCTGCAGAACACATGTGCCTCTGCCTCCCTGTCCTCAGAGGTGAGCCCAGGCCATGGGGAGCCACCTGCCCGTGGTTCATGTCACAGAGACTCACCCCCACCCATCTTCCCAGTGGGCCGGGCACTCGGCACAAACACGAACCGTGTTCTTCGTCTGAGTGGCGGCTTTGCCTCAGGGTGGCCTTCGGGTTCTGTCTATCAGCTTTGCAGAAGACAGACAGGTTTTCTTGTTCTCCAGACGGGTGACAGAGGGGGGCGCCTCCTGAGGGACAGATGACAACACAGAACAAAAAGGAGAGATTCAAGCTGACCCCCCAGGTCATTGTCAAGGTCCCCACATCCTGTGACAGTCTCTGACATCATCTCTAAAGGGCAAGGAGGGCCCAGGAACAGAGGCAGGAAGATGCTCCTTGGAGAGGGCAGGCAGAAGAGTGGCACCTGGTCACAGACAGAATCAGCCGGCTACCAGGTGCCCTGTCAGTGAGCAGACCCCAGTTAGCCCAGGACCCAGCATCCAGAGGCCCCGGATGCCCTGCAGGCCACTAGGGCGAGGGCCTGTATCTATGTCATCAGCCTCCCTGGTCCCCAGCCCCCCTTTCTTATGCACAGGGCCCAGACCCTCATCACCACTGCCTTCTCTGCTCAAGTGCCCCCCTCAGGGCCTTTCCTCCCTCCTCCTCTGCCCCTCCCCCCCTCCCCACCAAGGTGAAGTGCCCCTCTGCCCTCTGCTCTCCCCACAGCACCACTCAGTCCCCAAGGTCACTGCTTTCTGTCTCGTCAGGCTGCGTCTCCTACTCTGCAATGAGCATGGGGCCAGGTCTGCCAGCTTCATGCTCCCATGAAGAGGCCCCAGCACAGAGCCTAGACCCAGCAGGTGCTCGGCAAATGCTGGTGGGAGGCCCGAGCGAATCCCACACATCCGTCCGTCCGTCTCTGCTGGCCCCTCCTTGCACGGGAGCCCAAACGACTGGCTGTTACACATTCACTCTCCGAGTCCCAAATGAGGCCCTTGGAAAAGGACCTCACGCCGCAACGACCAAGCTGTCAGCCCCCGATGGGGGGTGGGGAGAAGCCAAATTGCTCAGCAGTGAAAGAAGAGGGAGGCTTCTCATGAGAAACCGCTGATGGCTTCTGTCCAGATGACTCCTGACTTGTGAGTCATGTGAGATGAATGGGCCTCTCCACCTCTGGATGACGGGGTGGGTGCCCTGCCTGTGATGGTGACAATGGATGGCCCATGACACCGAAGGCAGCAAAGACCTGCTGATGGAGGTCGCTCTCCCCCTCACTGGACAGGCCGTGATCTGGCTGTTCAGCTGTTGACCGGCTGCACGATGGCCAGCAAGTTCGCTCTGCCCCTTGCGATGAGCCCGAGAAGTAAGATTGGCTAAGACGGCCCCCGTCCAGATCCGGTGCAGTCCATGAGCGCTCAGCCTTCGGATTATAGCGGCAGGAGGCACAGCTGGGCTTTCTGACGCCAAGCAGGGGCCCGGGGGTGGTGGTCAAAGCGGGTGCTGGTGCAGACTTCTGCATCCTGCCTTCTGACCTGGGCAAGTTCCTTAAATCCTATTATCATGTGTGTCTTCTTGGGATTTTTTCAGTTCCAAGCCATTTAATGGATGGTATGTGCAGATAGTAAGAGAAATCATCAAAGAGCAGAAAGGAGTCGGTGCACCCGGGAACAAACATGTCGGCGACGCTGTGTGTTAACAACAGAGGACCACTGTGCTGTGTGTGGCTCTTCTTCCCTCGCCAGGATTCATGTGCAAATACACACGTATCTAACCAGACACCCTCGTCCTCTCCGCTGCGGCTGGCATCTCCGCATACCAGAGATGCACCCAGAGCCGCGGGGCTCTGTTCGGACACCTGGGCAGGTCACCAGAATGGCAGAGTCGGGGCCACCTGGCATCAAACCAGCAGATCTCAGGGCAGCCCTGCACCCCGGTGTGGCCCCCCTCCCTGCGGGGCAAGGTGAGGCGCTGTTACGAAGCTGCCTCCCGATGGGCGTTTGCAGAGCCCACGAGGAGCCCCCGAGTGGGGCGCTGGGCGTGGAAGAGCAGGCTGGCTGCCGGGCTCTGAGCAAACCAGACTGTGTTCTGCTCCATCATGCATCCCGCACGGCCTTGGAGGCTCGTGGTGCCGAGCGGCGGGTCCCCTCTATGAGCCGTCCTCCTCTGCAGAGAGGCTGTGACCTTGCCACCCTCTTCCACGAATGAGCAGCCCCATCAGCCCAAGGGGGGTGTTTTCCAGAGGCAGAGACGAGTCTGGAGAGATGCTGGGAGATGGTTGCACTGGCCCAGAGGGCCTGAGAAGCCCTGTTCTGGGTCTTTTCAAATCCCCTGACCCCTTTCTGCTCTCAGTTAAAAACCCCGCCGCTTCCTCCACCTGGTCTCAGGTGGTTACTTCCCATGAGGGTGTCTGTGTGTGAAGTGTGCCCTTTAATTGTGGGTCAAGACCCCGGACAGAGGGCTGAAAATATCCGCAGCACTACCTTCCACACTTCCTCCGTTTGACAGTCTTATTGTCCCTCCGTGAGACTTACGCCTCCTCCCCCTGACCTTGGGCAAACACCTGGCCTCGGTAGAAGTTATAGTACTTGACCTTGGAGGTCCCATCATAAAAGGCCCTCCCAACCTTTCAAAGGAGGGGAGGTTTGAAGTCCATCGATGTTACTGTGGGTCCTTGATGCCCTATTCAACGTCACAGGGTCAGGTGCTGAACTTTCCCACCGCACACAGTAATTAACTCTGTGCTCAGCATGTCCCGGGGCTTACGTGCGTTCTGTAAGAAAGATGGACAGGTGGATGGATGGACCCGTGACTGATGGAGAAACGGGCCCAGAGAATGAAGCCGACCTGCCAAAGGTCACACCTTGTTTTCAGGGATGCGGGCTTGACCTCACCTGTTCGCTCAGGCATTTCCTCAGTGCCTCGGTCCATTCAGGCTGCTGTGACAAAAGGCACCAGGCAGAATGGCTGGAGTGACAGAAATGCGTCTCTCACAGTTCTGGAGCCTGGACGTCCAAGGTCAGGGCGCCGGCAGATTCGGTGTGTGGACTGCCCTTGGCTGACTTCGAGCGGCACTTGCACAAGGAGGGCACAGGGAGCTCCAGTGTCTCTCCTTTTTATCTTTATTGTTTTAACTTTTTGACATTTTATTCACTGACCATAACCAAGGTACCACAAGCATCCGGTGATGACGCACGATACACCAGCACCTGGCACCTGGCCATCACAGAGCCCTCCTTGCTTCACCATCGCCGGCCAGAGAGTTCACTGCGGCGGCTCCATCTCTGCTTAAAGAGACACCGACTCTCTCAGACCCAGCCTCCACCTGTATGACCCCGCTTAACCGCGGTCACCTTCCACGGGGTCTGCTTCAAGTATTGTGTTGGTCTGCATCCAGATGGGCTCGGAAAAACTCCTGCTCCACTCCTGGGCTCCCGTGGGGCATCTTCGTCTCCTCTCAGGGACTCGGCTGCTGTTGACCCCGAGGTAGACATTGTCCAGACTTCCCAGCCACCATCAACCTGTGAGAGCCCGTTACAGCCACATGATAGCCCGTTACGGCCACCGCCACTTTAAAAGGAGGCAGGTCACAAATCCAGGACGCCCAAGTGATGGTTGGCATTCTCACCCAGTATGTAGGAACGGATCAATACTAACTTAGGCTGAGGAAATTGAAGACTCCCCAATAAATTTTGCCTGAAAAAAAAGAAAAAAAGGAGGGAATTCAGGTCCTCGTAGAAAAATATATGGATTTTACTGAGGAACACAAATCAGGTTAAGCAGAGTTACTTATCTCAGCTAAATCCTTTTTTAGAATTCTCTCTCCGAAAGCAAGCGGGTAGACCGAGTGAGAAAGAGAGAAAATGTGCCATAAATCAGAATAATTGCATTATTTCACCATCTCCTTGGCTCGGTGTTCTCCTGACAAAGTTTTTAAATTAGGAGATTTCTTTTGTTGTTGTTTTTGCATTGAAAACCTTTTAGAAGACACACAGCCACTCCTAAATGATAGTAAAATATATATCATTCGAAAAAGAAGGATAGGAATTCAGGTTTGACTCACAACTCCACGGGCACTAGGGCGCCGGGACCATGAGGACATAAATCATCATTTGTGTGGGGTTGAAGGGAGACCGGTCCGACAGAGCTGGCAATAAATCAGAATTAAAGCAACGGCATCTCGAGTTGGGGGTGGGAGTGGGCAGACGCCCCCCCCTCTGAACAGACTCAGCACTCCACCTAGGACCAGTTCCCACTCACCAGCAGCCACAAATTGGGTGACGGGGAAGATTCCATTTTATTATGATCCATGGAGATCATTTCCAAGTCCCAAGGCGAGGTATGTAATTAGGTTGACTTCTGAGATCCCTTCTAATGAACTGGGCTCCCTTCACGAGACCAGCCAGCTGCCAACAGCACCGGCCTCTAGAAGGTGAGCGTTTCAGCCAGCATCCAGGCTGTACGCTAAGCTGTTGGTTTTTCGAACTACTTTCAAACATTGCTCCTTTCTTTCCCCTTTCCTTTTACTATTTAAAGAACTAAATGAACCCATGTTATCCTATCTTTTATTCCCTTTTTATTACCACTCCAAACCCTAACTCACATGTAGGATGGTTGGAAAAAGGTAGACAGGTACTCGGCATTTTTATGCAACCCATCGCTTCGCAGGTGTTTTGCACTCAAGATTTAGGAAAGCAATCCTGAACACCGTTTAATTAATGATGCAAATGACACCATAAGGCTTTGGAGACATTTGCCTTCAACCATATGCTTGGCACAGAAGAATATTCTTTTCATCGTCGCGGAGAAGAACGCGGGGCAATTACGAGAGCTTGTCACTCTTTCTTCCGCGTCCAACACGTGTTTAAGGGAACACGCACACCGGGCGATTCAGTCACTACGTAAGACGAACGAACACTTACTCACAGCTACGTATGGGCCGGACGTGCTGCTAGGTGCTCCATACACGCTCGTTTCCGAAACTTCTCTCCGCATGTTGGAGAGGGACGCAGGGCATCCCTCCGGCTCCCCCACCCTTCTCCGCATGTGGCCCCAGGACGCACTATTAGCCACCGTCCTCACACCTGCTGAGCCCGGGACACCACACGTGAACCACCATTTGAAAGAATGTATAGCTGCAGATATTTTAAGAAATCAGTAAGTCCCCACCTGAGGGGCCCTCTGCCGTTCTGTCTGCAGGCTGGTCTCCCTGACGACTGCAGCTGGCCCCTCAGGATGCACACCGACACCGAGGTGTTGCTGTTCTCAGAGACACGCCCCCGACCCCTCTGCCAAGACCACGCCCTGCCCAAGCCACCTCGATGGCACGACCTGACCGTGCGTGCTCTGGGGCCCGTGCGCACACTCATCTCCATGCGTGTTGTCCTTTCTGCTGGAACACAAGCTCCCAGAAACCGGGCACCTTGTCTACCTCATGCTGTTTTTCTCACTGCCAGAGCAGTGCTGGGTGCACACGGCTGAATCAATGAATGGCCCCACCTTCTCCAAGTGAGCAGCCTGGAGAGAAGGGATTTGAAATGACTTGTCTAAGGCCCCTGCGGACACACGGGGATAGAGCTGGACTCAAATGTAAGGCCCTGACGATCGGCAAGTTCAGCTTAGCAGACACCTGCTGGAAAATCCCCACCACACGGCCGCCCACCGGTGGGTCTGAAACCGGGTGCCGAGATGCACGAACACGAGGAAGGTTATAATCACTGTCTGTTTCCTGGTGTTTGCACAGCCCAGCCTGGCCACCCAGGAAATGAGCACCGAGACTTTTCCGAAGCACCCACATTTCACCTCCAGAAGCGAGTGGGGGAATGTGTTTCTCCCACACAGGACGCGGGCAATTTCAAATGATTTGAGACATAAGGGCATTTCACAGTCATGCCAATAACACTTAGCCAATCTCGTTAATGAGATATACTAACGAGGAAATTACCACAATTCTGTTTCACAACGAAATCATTGTAATTAAGTCAGCGCGTGCCTGTGTGGTTGAGGGAAATAAATAATCACCCGGCGCCCTGGAGTTGGATGGCTCCCTGCAGGCACCGAGCTGCGGCCCTGCATTTCCGTCTGGGCCCGACTTTGAACGTCTGGTGTCTAGGACCATGCTCAGCACGGGGACCGCCTCCTGCCAAGACACATTCCCGCTTCAGCAGCACCACCCAGGGAACCGCAGGTCACCCCGCAGACTGACCTCTGATGTGTGCTCGCCTTTAATTATGAAAGACAACATTACTAATTCAACAGCCAGGGACTCACGGCTCCACACCAGGCCTGGGAGCATGGGTGTCAGGGGTGGTCATCTGCGACCAAAGGGAAAGAGACAAACACACTGAATTCGCCCACCGTGCCTTCTAATTATATTCCTTGAAACGTCTCAGGCAGGTTGTGGGAAGCATTTTTCTGTTTCAACGAGGAAGAGTTGAGGTTTCAGGGCCTCTGTCTACATAGAACGAGGTGTCCCCTCCATGATCTTCCTACAAATGGGCAGCCGTGAGTTCCCCGTGACCACACAGTTGCAATTCTGCGCAGAGAAAGTAGAATTAATTAGCCAGAAATATGATGTGCTCCGCTGGAAGGAAGATACATATCAGGAGAGCCTTATCTTCAAAGAGTGAGCGCAGATGGGGTCCTGACCCACCCACCATAACAGAAACATGCCCGCCACCACCTGTTCTTATTAGGACAGTGATCAGGGCACATTGCCTGCTGGGCCACACGCCAGTGAGCTCTCTCATCGTGACATCGGCAGGTGACAAAAATGTGTTTCACAGACACTCTTCCACCTGTTGTCCCCCAGGCAGGATGGGAGTTAACTATTTCGGGTCTGGAGAGAATCGAAAAAAATCAGCAAATGGAAGCTCTACTGAACTTGTAACAATAATCCACTTACTTTTTGCCCAGAGAAGCGCTTGATTCTCCCCCTTGTACCTTCACGGCAGGTGCAGCGTGAGACGCTCCGAGATCAGGGTTTAAAACTACACCCCCCGCGGGGAGCACGTAGCTCTGTAGGTGGGAGAATGCAATTTGGAAACACACATTCCACTCCCGACAAGGGACCCTGGGTCTTAGGCAGCTCCGCAAAGCAGCTGCCGCCGTCACGGCAAGGCCAGTGGAGGCACAAGAGCTGTCCGTGGTGAGGGAAGCCTCTCGTGCAGAGAGGGGGCGCCGTAGTCTGGGCGGAGGGTCCCAGCCAGGCAGTTCTGCAGGGCCACGTCCCTTCCTCATTGATAAACAACACCTGGTGTGTGTGGAGTAACTTCACTGTTTAATTCGAGTAGTTCCCATGGCCATGTGCTCAAGTTCATGAACATCTACTCTGCCGGGCACCCGCCCCGGGCATTTTACATCTGCATCATCATGTCCATCTTTAAAAGTTTGATGGGAGATTGTTTTAGACCTTCTCCGCCTTTCTCAGACTCTGGCATGTATGGAGCACAGAAATGGCTGCTTCAGTCTCATTGCTGGCTAAGTCAAACATCTGGCCAGTTCCGGCTTGGAACCACCCGGTGGCTCATTCTCATGTTGGGTCACACCGTCTGGCTCTGTGGCAGAGACACAGCTTGCAGGCCGGCTGGCTTTTCGTGCAGATATCATGACTTTTGCCTTGTCGGGTGCTGGACATTCTGGTATTCCTACAAATGCTCTTGAGGTTGGCTTTGGGAAACAATGAAGTTCTTGGCCTTGTTTGGTGGGGAGGGAGCTGGGCTCGGTCTTGTTATTCGCCCCTGCTGGAGGGAGACCCTTCTCTGCACACCATCTGCTTCCCACAGGCCTGGGAGTGTTCTGTCCGGGCTGGCTGGCAAGGACAGATGCTCCTCCCGGTCCTATGTGAGTGTCAGCCTGGTCTCTTCTTCTAGTCCTTGCTCCTGCCGGGGGTAGCTTTTTCCAACCTTTGCAGCTCTGATAACCGCTCTTCTGCCCATCGAGGGGACTTTCTGCAGCTCTCTGGAATTTTGCCTGTGCTTCTTACTAGTCTCCCATGCACTGAAAAATATGGTTGGCTTGGCCCCCTAGACTCCCAGCTCTGGGTGCCCACCTGGCTGTGCCGGTTCCCCTTCCAGTGCCGTGGTCTTGAAATGCTCTCAAGGCAGAAAACCGGGGTGGCTGGAGGGCTCACCCCTTTCTCTCTCTTTTGTCAGAGGTCGCTGTGCTACACAGACTGATGCCCACAGTTTCACACGCATGTGGTTTGTGTGTGTGTCAGGGAGAGGGTGACTTTATTCCATATGACTCAATCCTGGCTCGAAGAAGTCTTCTTATCACAACTGTAATTAATTATTTAGGTCTGTAAGAACTGCCTTTGCCACAAGAATGATAATGTCTGGAAAACCGGAACCCACCCTGGACTGCTCAGCAGCACATGCTGTAACCTGTGGAGGGTCTGGCAAATGGCAGGTATGCAATTATTAAAAACCGTGTAAATAATGAGTATGAGACTAAATGATTACGTATCTTCTTGGGAATTTTCAAGGACTGATTAAAGTACCTGTTTATAGAATGTAACCTGTGTTACTAATGCAGGTGACGATTCAGGTGGACAGAGATACCCATTATTCTAGCCACACTGGCATCTTCCTGTCTTCTGACGATGTCATACCAATTTTCTTGTGGCAATCCCCCCCATACTCAGCTCATGTAACTGAAGCGGGGGTGATGCTGCCACCAGCATCAGGGGCGGGCTTGACGCCCTGGGTAAGCCAATCATTGTGTCCCATTTCATCATCATAGTTCAGAGAGAGACATCAATCAACCTGATCCTTTCAGCAATTCCCCAAAGAGAGAAGCTTTCTTTTCGTTGAGTATCCCAAACTGGCTAAATGGATGCTTGGAGCTTCTGGGGGCCCAACTTCCTGCAGTAAGAAAAATTAATAAATAAATCCAGCGGCATGAGCAAGAGAGACCCTAACAGTCTAGCTTCGACACTGACCCATGTGGACTTCTTGTCATGTGTGTTCAACCTGTTTTTCTGGGATTTCTGTCATTTCTGGTCTTCAATCATGTACTAATGAAACTAGGGCACATTATGAAGTCAACTGTAAACTGTTTCTACATTTCGTATACATGGTGGAGGGTAAAACAGACGAAGAGAAGCTATCGATTGACGTGGGTGTATCAGTTAGCTATTGCTGAATAACAAATCGCCCCCCCCCACACACAGAGGCATACGTTACAAGTTCGTACTGGGTTGGCCAAGCAGTCTGTGTGGCTTTTCCCATAAGTTGGCTCGAGTAACGCTTAGTTCTCTTTAACCCCATTCACAACTCAGTGTCACGCCCTTGGGTCTTGCATCAGTGGCACCAGCTCCCCCCCCACCCTCCACAGGCCTGTGCGCTGGCAATGATGTCCGTCTACAGGCCGCGCCCTGGCCACGCTCGTGGCACGTATCTAGTCTCCACGCCAGGCGTGGAGTCCCGTAGCTGCCTTCCATGCCCTCTG
Organism: Macrotus californicus; assembly: GCA_007922815.1. Classification (NCBI taxonomy): domain Eukaryota; kingdom Metazoa; phylum Chordata; class Mammalia; order Chiroptera; family Phyllostomidae; genus Macrotus; species Macrotus californicus. Next base: position 291,892 of record VMDR010000129.1, read on the forward strand.
GCTGCGTGAGCTGCGAGGACACTTTCAAGTTCACTTCTTTTCCTACTCCCTTCTCTCCACCTTTCTCGTCACGTGGTTTCCACCTTCCTTCCCTCACGTGGCCTCACAATGAGCGTGCATTAAAAGGTCTGAAATGAAGACTTTTTCGGCCCGCTTTTTAACCCAGGGCATTGGGTCTTTGCGTTTAACAGCCTTTAAACTTCTTATCGCAGCATTTCAGGCAGTTGGTAGCTTATATTCCATTAACATGATTCCGCCCAAGGCTGTCACCGCTCGGAGGTTGCAGCTCCGGCGGGAGGTTGGGTTAGAGATGTAGCACATATTCGCTTTGTTAGCTGTCAAACACATCCTGCGAGCCTGCATTTAACATCTCATTTAATACCCCCATTCAACAAAGAGGGAGGAAGAAGCGACAGTTACCAGTGTTACGGAATGGGGTTTACGGGGGTATGGGATCGGCCCACAGTGCCATCCCAGAGCAAACATCTCTGCACGTCCAGAGCCGAGAGACAAACAGGCAGAGGGAAGGAATGAGGATGGAGAAAGAGGCGTGAGGTGTGAGAACGCAGGCTACTGATGTGGCTCTGGTTACGTCGTTGCTCTTTCTCATGCGATCTTTCTTAGCGCTTCTAGAAGGAATGGAAAATGTATTCCCATGAAAGTGACAAATGCCATCTGTGTCGTTCTCTGGGGGTGAGAACGTCACCACTTGATCAAACATTTAAGAAAATGTCTGCCCAGAGCCCAACCCACAGATGTCACTATTCTGTTCCGGGACCGTGTCGTGTGAGGGCTAGGACTGGAAAAGCACATCTGGGCTTCTCAGGCATGACATCCCAATCAGTAAGACTACTGCGATGGCCGGGACACCTGTTGTCCCTACCTGCTGGCACCTATTCCAACCGGGACCCCTCACCTGCTTTCTCAGCCCAGGTGGGTCCATCCAGCCCCTGCTTCCCCACCTGCCACCAGGAGGAAGAGCCTGCCAGAGGGGATGCCAACCCAGAAAAACAATGAGAGAGAGGTACCTGAGATGCTGCTTGAGCACCTGGGCCCAGACACCCCCCAAGCTTCCCCACATACCTGAGGAACCTTGGTCCCCTTGCTGCTTGGACTTCATGAGTACAGACCTAACAGCATCCACTGGACAAAGCCAGCCTGATGGGCATCCCAGCCTCCAGAAGGATGTCTCCCGGTGGGGACTGCATCCCACGCCTCCCAACGCAGGGCAGAGAATGAACAGAGATGGCCTTTGGAGAGAAAGGAAGACCACTGGCTCTCTACCCAGAAGTCATCCTGTCTTACTTCATCCTCAGCAACAGGGTCTGGTCCCAGCTGCAAATCCTAAAAATGTCAAACATGCACCTTACCGAGCTCCTCTGAATCCAGGACCTGCTGTGGACAAGTGGCAGGGTTTGTGGGAAGGCTGTCTTCCCTGACAAAGAGATACACAAGAGGAGAAATATCCCCTTTATTGCCCGCAGATGGAGCTGGGTGGGTGGGTGATGTCTGGAAGTGCTGCAGCCATCTTGTGACCGTGAGGCAACCAGCTGGAGCATGAGAACTGGAGCCCAGGCTCTCATGAAGTGGAAAAGCAGACACACCGGACCACACGCGTGTGCTGCCGGATTAGCAGACCACGGAGCCACTCACCTCTGAACGTCTTGTTACGAGACATCGTCAATCAACTGCTATCACACCGGCCACTTGGGGGTGGTCCTCCATCTGAAGCTGACGTCATCCCAAGTGACACACAGCTCTCACACCCTCATGTCCAGGGTTCCAGAAGCCCCACGAGATCCCACACTTGCATCACAAGCTCCCTTTTCAGTGAGTGTGAGGGGGCGCTGAGCCTGAGAACAACAGGGTGGAGCTGGAAGTCACCTGAGGTCCTGAGTATGCTCACCAACTGCTCTCTGCTTAGTAGGCCTGGAGCACTCAACTTCAGCCACTTGTCACTCCTTGAAAAAGATCCACTAAAGCAGCCAGAGGACGGCCACAGACAAGATTGCTGGGTCAGCAAGAGCCTCGTGCTTGCCGCACGATTCCTAGAAAAGGAAGCGCCGGCTCATCCCGCGTGGTGTCAGCCACGCATCCTTCCGTCGAACGTGGGCTCATCAGCACGTGCTCTGTACCTCACATCAAGAACACAGATATTTTAAGGGTTTGGGAAGAGGAAAAAGAGGCCCGTGAGGCCGTGTCACAACTACACAGCTCTGCTTTCAGAGCTGGAAAGCAGGCAGAGATGACGCGGAACAAAGCCATGTGGCCGTGAGCCAATAAAACTTTATTTATAAAGCAGACGGTGGACCAGGTTGGTCCCGTGGCTCTCGTCTTCTGACTCCTGACCTAAGAAAAGAGGAAGTGTCTGCGCTTCTTCCACGAAGGCTCCGAGGCCTGTGCCGCTGTGGCGAGGATGGCTCTCTGTGCTGGTGGCGCCCCCCAACCGGGTGGAAGGAAGACAGACAGTGATTAATGGGACCCCTGGAAACTGAGTCGGGTCAACAAGCCGTTTACAAACGAGCGGCATCCATTCTGAACGCCATTTGGTTGGAAATGTCACATCCCTTCTGGGCACCAACAACAAATTACTCTACAAGATCTGAAGATAATTATAGCTGTGGAGAGTTGGCAAGTTATAAATGAGCTTAAGGTGCTACTCGCTTGAATGATAATTTTCAGTGTATTTACATGGACCATTATTTCCTCCTGTCTCACTCAGCCTTTGCTTCCTCTGAGCAGCCATGACCCAGGGCTCCCACGTCCCTCACTGAACCCACGTGCCCTCTTCCCCACGGTCGGGTACATCGGCCGAGCACTCAACTTCTGCCCCACTCCGGCCTGGGACTGTGGGCACAGGATCCACTGAAACCCTCGCTCAGAAAGGCACTGGGCAAGATGGGCTGCCACCTCCGCCGAGAAATTAAGCCCAGACCTCCACAGGGAGCTTCCAAGAATGACAGCTTGCTCTGAGGATGAGCCACTAAGCCGAGACCATGAAGAAGCCAGGAGCCTCCGGAGCCACCTACACAGAGCCCCAGAGCGTCAGGTGACCAGAAGCCTTCCCAGAGCCTGGTGGGGGCACCGAGGAACAAGCTGGGCCTGGGGCACTCGGAGGCCGGGTCGGGCCAGGTGACATGGGGCCTTCTGCTCCCGTCACTATTCCCTGCCCTCTGGTCTGATGCCAGCTCAGGCTGGGTGTACCTTTCACTTCTTCATCCTGTCTGCCTGTGACCTTTGAACCTGTGGGATCCCAGGCCAGCAGTGTCCTGCCACCTCTCCCTCGCCCTGTCCAATCAGCATGATGTCACTGATGGAACAGAGTGCCATGACCTGGAGTGGGGTGTCCAGCAGCCCATCCCTCGCTGGGCTGGGCTGGTCCTGAGACCGCACCGTTCACCAATAGTGTTGTCTGTCCACATGAAGCCAAAAGTGTGTGCGTGTGCGTGTGCGCGTGTGGCCATTCCGAGTCACTGCACAAAGTCTGTTGAATAATGTGGGGGATGCTAAACCTCGAGAGTTTGCACGCGGCTGGGAAATCCCCGCCCATGGTGGGTGCATGCCCCTTTCACATGCCGTGTGGCCAAACCGCTCCCCCAGACACCTGTACCATTTGGCAAGTCGTGTTTGAGCTGCAGGGGTTTCTTCACTCCCCGAAGTAAGGGCTTCCAGAACTCGGCGCCTGCGCACCTTATTTTGGGGCGACGTGCCTGGGGCTTGGCATCCCACAGATCTGCCGTCGGCGTTCGGTTCTCCAGGGGGCAGCCATCGTCGTGGCTCATCGGTTCGTTTCCCCACTGTCAGGAGGCAGGATGGAGTTGTCCCTCCGCGTGGAAGAGTGATGTAAATGCCGAGTAATGAATGTACACACGCTGCGGTTAAACACCAGCGGACAGGCTGACGGATCGGCTGTCACGGAGATTGCGCTATAAATGGAAAAAAGTAATATTTAATCATTTGCAAAAAACCAAAAACAGCAGTGATGGATATGGTGTCCTTTGGCTCTGTGACTCATTGTGGAAAATTGTTATTTTCCAGTTAATAGAGGGAATAAAAAGCGGAAAGCTGAGGAAAGCCCTCGCTTCCGAGAGCACGCCGCGGCCCCTGCCCGTTTAAACGTCGGGACTGCTACGCACCCCCCCCCGTGTGGGCTGAGCCGCGTCCTCTGCGGGACCTCACAACGCACCGGCATCTGGATGTGAGGACTTCAGAGGAGGGATGGAGGCACATCCTTCAGTGGGGCCATGTGGCTGGTACCTTTGCAAGAAGAGGAAGTTAGTACACAAGAGCCCAGAGGGACGGCCACGTGTGGACACAGGGAGAAGCCATGGAGAGAGGCCTCAGGAAGGGCCATCCTGGTAGCCCTGCGTCCCGTGGCTGCAGCAGCATCCCTCCAAGCTGGTCCTCCATCCCACTGTGGCCTTCCCCTCTCCTCTGTGTCCTCTCCTCTTCTTCTAAGGACACGTGTCACTAGATTTAGGTCCCATCTGGCTCATCCAGGATGAAGGCATGTCACAATGCTTCAGCTGGTCACATCTGCAAAGACCCCATTTCCAAAGACGTTCACGTGCATGGGTTCTTGGAGAGAGGAGGTGCACGTGGCCCGGGGAGCCAACACTTGGTCCCAGAGGGCTGCCGTGGGGACTGACCTAGCTCACCTGTGAGAGTGCTTGCCTGGCACTCAGTTACCCACGCCTGTATCAAAAGTGGGGCAAGTCAGGCAAAGACGGGGTGCACTGAGAGGCAAAGAAAGCGCGTTTCTTTGTAACAGAGAACATTCCTGTGTGATTGATATGCACACCACGCATTAACATGCGGAAAGAAACAATGTAAAACACCTTTTAGGAATAAACCTTGCATCTCTGGGATGCACACACAGAAAGATCTATGATGAAAACCGTAACGAACCGATAAGAGGGCTTTGATTTCCACGGGGCTTCTTTCTAAATGCAGGTAAGCAGGGCGCTGCGTCTGTAAGCTGCACGCACGTATTGTACCTGTGGGCATTGCCCCGGCTGGGCTGCCTGCTGTCCCTTCTGGCCTCTGAGGCCCCGCATGCCCCAGCCACTCAGAAGGTGCTGGTCAGAACTAGTCATGGGTCCCCCAATCCCAAGAGGGCTGGGACTGCCGTGCGGCCGCGTGGAAGGTGAGACGCTGGGATCATTCAGGGGAAAGCACCGATGGCCGCCACGCTTGCTATTCAACAGTCCTCTCCTTTATTTCTGTTTGCTCATAACTGTCTTCTCCAACCAGGAAGTCCGCCCCAGGAGTGCGGGAACCTCCTCTGGCGGGGACAGGGCTTGGCACATAGTAACCCTAAACAGATACAAAGTATATACTATATATATTCAACATATGTGCTACGTGTTTGCATGAGTTATATCCAAAAGTTGAAGGCCCAGAAGCATGTACACTTGTGGCACTGTGTCAAGCTGGAGACTACCTATAGATGAATCCATGTCTCTAGTTTCTCCTTCTTCCTTTGTGGGGGCGCTGGCCTGATATCACGGGAGTCCCATGCTTGATCACTCTCAGCGCATGAGAAGCTCACACGTATCCACCGCACATCTCCATCCGGGCTGAGAGAGCTGCCCTCAGACTCCCAACATCCCCCATAGGGCTGAGGCAGGGACCCAGGTCAGAGACGGGGGGACGGACGGTCACTGAGGACTGAACAGAAGTTTCAGACATGCTGACTTGGTGGCACCGGTCTCCGAGCTCGAAGCTGAGGTCGACCTTTGGTCTTTATTTGGATACTACAAACGCAGCAGGCCGGCCTTCTCCCCAGTGGTCTGCTGACTCTCCTCGGCAGCCCTGCATGGGGGACATGATAATGAGGTGAAAGGTCAGTCCCACAGTGCCCATCAAATTGCCACGGAGCCCCTCCTGAGAGCAAGCTGCGAAGAGTCAAGCTGGCCCAGGGATTCCTTTCCGTTTTACTGTTTTAGGCCAGTTCGTGGTCTTCCCCCTCCGCAGGCTGGTGCTGACCCTCACCCAGTTCCATCGATGAATGGAGCTCCTTCTCCTTCCCTTAGAGGCACCAACAGATCCGTGTCCTTAACCCAGGTCCCGAGTTCTGTGTGAGCCGCACCCAGGCCAGGCACAAGCACAGTGGCCTGCGTCGTCCTGAATGGGCCCTCCTCGCTTTCCTGAAGCCTGGGGACATCAATGCTCCAGTGACATCCACCCTGGCCACCTGGCTCTTGCCTCCTCTCACTGGGCACAAGCAGGTTTGCAAGAGAAAAGAAAAACACAGTTTAAAATAAAACCACGGCTTACCATTTCCTCATGCATGAGTCTAGCAGATGCTTGCTCAGCCAGACAAAATAACGTCCTAAGCAGCTTGTCACAGGTAAGCGCGCCTTTCCAGGAAGAGAATCTCAGGCGTTCTCACACAGATGCGCAGAGGAGTTCGCAAAGGCACGTGCCCACAATTCCTTTGCCGGCGGTGGACGGGAGACCTAATTTCTAGAGTAGCTGGTGTGTGAGAAAGCTTCGAAGCTGCTGGAATGGATATAGAGGACCCAGGAGACAGTGTGATCGAACCACTGGGTTCCACTTAATTGGATTCTGGGGGCCGCATGTTTCCTGAGGGAGAGCTGCTCAGTTAGCGGAATTTATACGCTTCTGGATTTCGGGAGCCTATGGAAACGTCTTCCTTTGAACTTCTGCGAAGCTGAGGAGCATTGAAAACCAGCTGACGAATGGATAGTTTCAAGAATGACATCTGGTTCCCTACTGAAAGGACACTCTGCATGTCAGTGGGCACCTGGGCTTTAATCTCTCTCTCCCTCTTCAAAACTTTTTATTGCGGTAAAATATACGTAACATAAAATCTACTGTCTTAACCATTCACACACACAATTCAGTTATCATCATCATCCACCCCCGTAATTGTTTTCATTTTGAAAACTGAAACTGTATCTGTTAAATAACAACCCCCCTCCCCTTTCTCCCTCCAGCCCCCAGGAACCCTTTTTCAAAATTTCTCATGTAAGTGGAATCATACAGTATTTGTCCAGTGTGCCTGGCTCATTTCATTCAGCATCATGGCCCCGAGGTTCATGCACGCTGTTACATGCGGCAGAATTTCCTTCCTGTCTCAGGCAGACGACATTCCAGTGTAGGGATGGACCACACTTTGCTCATCCATCCTTCCGTCTCTGTGGGCACTTGGATGGCTTTCCTGGTGTAGCCATTGTGAGCATCGCTGCAGGGAGCATGGGCCCACCCATATCTCTCCGAGACCCTGGTCTCAGTCTCACTTTATTTCTTATGTCTCCCAGACCAGGACGTCTCTCTCCGCCTTGGGGACATCTAAACAGGAAGGGGTTCCGTAAGTCATTCTGCGCACTAAGTGTTTTTATCAAGGGCGATAATTGGAAGGGACAAAAAAGAGGAATGACTTCTAAAAGCCGCATTGAGGGAGTGAGTTTGAAGCGATTTTTGAGTTCTCATTTTCTGGGAGGGTTTGGGGCACTGTCAGACAGACGCAGGCAAAGGGAAAAATAATTACGGCAGCTGTCGCCTCCGTGTCGGGCTCGGTCGTGACGGCGCTGACAGCATCCACCGGGCTGGACGTGAGTGGGGGCCGTTCACGGGAGCGCCAGCCCTGCGCTTGGCAGCTGAGAAAGCAGACACGCTCAAACTGTTTGTTCATTATCAAGATTTATTGTTTTCGGCTCCGGGAAAGTGTCGGCAAAGCAGAAATAAGGTCACTCATAGCAGTCGGCAAGGTAAATTGTGCTTAAAAATAAGAAAGAAACAAAGCAAAGGAGAAAGAAAATACAAGACGATTCTCCTGTGGTTGGAAAGTAGGACGATCGGTTGGACCGCTTCTCGGGAGATAATTAAAGACTCAGATGGGACATTTCTTAGAGCGTTTATGCTGCAAAAGTGTATTCGAAATGAAAATAACAGTGGCGTCTGTCAAATAAGAGAGACATGGCAACGTGAGTGTTCAATTAAAATAGCAGGCCGGCTTGCAGCACGCTATTGAAAATCACAAACACCTACATACCCAGCACGCAGACCGGCCCACTCTTTGTCTTCCCTCTGATATTTTAACAGAAAATAGTACAGACTAGTTGGGAGCCCTGGCGTACCCCCTTTCTTCCTGTTTTTATTCTCTCTCCCTTCTGGAAGATATTATCATGTCCACGTTGTTTTTATTGTTTTCTCCATAGGCCTGGGTATAAACTGCGCAAAATGGTCCCATGCGTTTTTTTAAGCGTTTCTGTAACAAGCATTTACCATCATGCTTATCACCTGTCACTTTCCCCTTTCCCCTTAATCTTATGTTTTTAGATTATCCGGCAATGAAACATATAGCTGTAACCAATAAATTTTAACTCCTGTGTGACATTCCTTTTTTTATGAACACACCGCATTTTATGAATCGTTCTCTAGTCAATGCACATTTAGATGGATTTCAATGTTTGCTCTCAGGTCTCTTACATATTCTTGAGCATATACGTTCTCATACAGATGCATGGGAGTGTCTCTCTCCCCCCCTCCAAGCACTTAGAGAAAGCACGTCTTTGTAGAGCAAGCACATCTTCAGATTTACAGGATGCTGTTAAATTGTTCTCTGGAGGGGCTGTATTGATTTACATTCCCCTCGTCGTTGTATGAGTTTCCATTTTGTCGCATCTTCAAACGCTCGGTGCGGTCAGATTTTTAAACTGTTTGCCGATATTTGGGATATCGAATTGTATCTTGTTATTGGACTTAGCTTTCCCTGATTACTAACACATTTCAACACCTCTCCATCAATTGGACGGACAGTTGAATTCCCTCATCTGTGAACGAAACATGTATGGGTTTGGACCACTCGTTCTTGAAAGGGTGACTCTTTCTCTGCTGTTTGGCTTTCAACCTTCATTGGACATTAATGTCAGATGGAGACAGAGGTGCAGACGAGCAGACAGGTTTCCGAACTCTCTGCCTGGTTCCTGGGCTCTGTCTCTCTTCGTGCCGATGGGCTCTGTCTCTCTTCGTGCCGACTCCACACCACCTCCATTGCTGTAGCTGTGCAGTCTGCCTCCAGCAGGGGGTCACAGTCGTCCGCGGCTGTGCTCTTCCAAAGCCGTGCCGGCTGTTTCTGGTCCTCACCTTTCCACGTGATGTTTAAAACCACCTTGTCAACCACCTGCAAAAGGCCCCTCTCTCTCTCCTGTTCTCTTATCTTATAGTCTCATTGAGAACCACATCTTTAATTTTTAACTCAAATTTTAAAAATTATTTCACTTTTTCAAACTCGTGGTTTTCTGGCATTTGGGGTTGTGAATCCACAAACTTACTCGAGCAGTCCCTAGAGTGCCCACTAGATGGTGTTCACACACCGGCTTCTGGCTCCCCTCCCCCAGAAGCTCCCTGGACACCTGCCCCTGGCCCGCCCTCGCCGCAGTTAAGGGACTTGCTCCTCAAACTGCCCTTTATTCACCTGGGACCCCCAACTTCCCCAAGTGCGAGAAATGGAGGCTCCCTCCCGCAGCCCTGCCCAGCGCCCAGTGCAGCCCCTGGTAGCCTGGAGAGGGGTTACCCCCTCAGCCCACACCACTGCCTGCCCTTCAGCTGGATGGACGCCTGAGTGTGGCTTTTTTTCTTGAAAGACTTTATCGTTTTTATTTAAAAAGACGCATGTTCATTATAAAAAGGTTAAACATAAGAAAATAAAAGCCCACATCCCAGCACTCCCCAGCACGAGGACCAGTGGTGTTAGGGAGCTGTCACTCCGCGTCCACGGGCACCCAGCGCTGAGCGGCTGGCTGGCCTGGCAAAAAGGTAGCAGATGGACATGCTACAACGTGGAAACCCTATGCCACAGAGCTGTATCTATTTGTGAAAGCCTCGAAATCTCTTTTGACTTATAAACAAAAGAAGACAAAGAATCCAAAATAGAGCTGTGATACTGTGGAAAACAAACACTTATTCGCTGACAGGCAAAGATTTGGATTTTTAAAGTGCCCTGGTAAGGTTCAGGGGAAAAAAAGAAAAAGCTTGTATAAAAAGCATGTCAGGGCTGGAGCCATGATGTCATCACTAGAATGTCCTCAACAGCGATATGAGTCCCCGGGACTGTGGCAAAATGACGAACAATGAAACCAATGTGACCAAGGGCTGTGGGCACGAACAAGAGTGACGTCGTGAGGAAGGGACATTGTTAAGGACGTTCTGTGTCACTGCCGCTGCTCACACCGTGTCCACCTGCACCCCCGCCCCACCTCCACGTGCTTCACGGCAGTTTTACCTGCTGAGAACGGGTGACTATTATGACATACTTTCGGCACTCTGAGGCTTTTCCTTTTATTTATCCTTATTGTATGTCCCTTTTCAAAAGAAGCATTTAAATTACCCTGTGGAAAATCTCATGAGACTTATATTAAATTTCGTTACACTTATATTAAGATTGTTCCAGACAAGGCAACACAAACCAGCTGACCCAAGGACAAGACCTTGTTTGAGTGTCCCTACGACCCCAGGGAGCAGAAGGGGGCCGGAGTCAGGCCTCCCTAGCACCGTGTCTGCTCCGCTTCAACTGCTCCAGGTGGCTCCCTGCGGACCTCGAGCAGCTTATTGTTGACCTGTGGCCTTCCAAACCACCAGGGGTGACATCTGTGCTGGAATTGGCTGTAGGAACAGGCATGGCCATTGGGAAAGGAAAGAGGGAGATGGAGCAGGATTGATTGATTGCCTACCCGGCTGATTGCTGACGCCAGTGGAGGAGACGCACAGATGAGGCACCCGGTCTGCTGGTGTCTGGCCTTTTGGAGCAGGGGTGGTGAAAGCGGGGTCAGAGGGACCGCAGGTGACAAGGCACTAAAGCCCAGTGATTGAGAGCGTCGGGACCTGGAGTCAGGCCAGCTTGGGTTCAAACCCTGCCTTGCCACTTGCTGGTTGTATGACCTCAGGCAAGTCCCTGAACATCCCGGAGCCTCAATGTCCCCCATCTGCCAAACAGGGATACTGATGCTTCTCAGAGGCTGCTGAGAGGATCACGGGCATGTTGGCCCCCGAATCCTGCTCAACCACCCCCAACTGTCTAATTCTCCGCTCTGCCCCCCCCCGCCCCCCCAAAACTGCTTCATCATTTGCAAATGTGGCTCTTGCAGACCTGAGAGTTTGTAACCCTGTCCCACCAGCTCTATCACTGAATGGTCCCAGATGGTACTTGAACTGCAAGGTAACATGGGGGATTGTCTCATCATGCCCAATCTCCGAGGGAAACTGAGGCATGGTGGTGACTTTTTCCAGGTCATTTATTTGTTCTCCAGATTCAGAGAGAATGTGTTGACCATACCCAGCCAGGCATGGGCGAACTGACCTAAAATCTCACATCTCTGGAGTCCCAGCTCTTTCCCGAGAGGAGTAACCACGTGAAGAGTCACTTGTGAAGATCACCATGGCCTCTGGTAGAGGTTGTCCCTGACTTCAGTGATGCGTCTGTCAGATGTCACCCTCCCAGGTGGGACACGCAGACAGACCTTCACCAGCCTCGGCCCAGCAAGTGCATCTCAGGTGATCAGCATTGGATGCTGGGTTCCACGGAAGCTCCTACTCCTTCCGCTTGCTGCCCATTGATTGTCTTGCTCCCAGTCTCTGAGGGGTTGCTCAATGGTGCTGATGTGAGTCCCAGTTCAAGGGCATCCCTCGCAACACCGAGAATGAGCCTCTAACATAGCGACATCTCTGGGAATCAGCTCAGCTCTCCCAGCAGCCTTTGGTTTGGGGAGTCAGATTGCAAAGGGTTTGTTAAGGTCCTTCCGGGCCCGTTCTCTGTGTGACACACAGAAGGTTCCCACCAGCCTCCCCTGTCTCAGCAGATGGCACTGCCACCCTCCCAGCTGCTTGGGATACAAATCTAGGAGTCATCACGGCTGCCCTTAGAACTACGGTAGCAGAATGGAGTTGCCACGGAGAGGGTGTGTGGCCGGCCAAGCCTAAAATATTTACTAGCCGTCCTGATCAGACCTGTGGTCTAGAGCACTGAATTAAGATGCTTTATGAACTAAGTGATTTCAAATAAAAATTAGTGTCTTTTCAAAACTGAAAAGTGCACTGCCTGTGGAAATTTAGAAATTGTGATGGGCGCGGCATTCCCAAGGCATATCTTTAGGCAAAATTCACATTCACACGTTGTGTGTCTGCACATGACTCCTTTCCCAGGTGTGACCAGAACTGGTTTGTAACTGTGGAGTCTGCACCTGGAGCAAGAGAATGGCTGTCTTCATCAGGGGATGGATGATTCCTTTCCATCTCCGCCACCCCCCAGATTTTCTCTTCAGTTCCCTGTAGCCATAGTTCCTATCACCACATTCTACACCAATATCCAAGCTCATTTAAAACTCCATCTGATAAGGTGACCCGTACAAGGTTCTTCCCAGGTGGGGTGAGAAGAAAAGTTAATGATCACAATATCAGACAAGAACACTGGACTTGTAGGAGGCTCTGACCTCCTGGGGAAAATGCAGATGAACTCGTAGCCCCGCATGCAGTTTGCCTCCTGCACTGACGCAGTTTACTAGGTCCCTGAAGGGTGACCGTGCGTCTTCGCAGCAGAAGCGGAGAGAGGGGACCTCTGACCTGAGGTTTCATTGAGGGCGGCGGTGAGGCTGCTCTTGGGGGTACTGCATTTTTGGCCACTCTGGTGGCAGCATGACTTGGGGTCTAGACAAGGCAAGACAGCAGAGCCCAGACAGCTCCTGGGCGATGTCACCTCATGAGAGGCCAAAGAATAGTAAGATTCAGGTCAGGAGTCAAGAAAGCGGGTGATTGATTCTTTTACAATTTGAGTTTGTTATAAAAAGGGAAAATAGATTTATTAACTTCTTCAAGACGGTTACAGAGTTGATGGCGGATGCAATGGATCGAACTCTTCCCTCAACAGAGGAGAGGCTCACGGAGTTTCCTGTGGGTGTGTGGGTCTCTAGCAGGACAAGGTCAGTCCTGAAAAATAAGCCCGTTCACCTGCCCAGAGATGCAGGCAGAGCAGTGATGGAGTGGGATTTAAGATCACACAGCTGTGAAGACAAAAATAGATTTACATCTAACACTTTCATTTATGTATTTGATTCTTGAAATATTTTCATAAGTGCAAGGGCAGCACATTAGAAATACTTTGGATTTTAATAATTGAGCAAAACATTCGCTTTATATGTTAATCTTTACAGATGTATGTCAATTAAGAAGACGATAGTGAGTAACTGATCAAACAAAAAAGCACGCACATTACAGTACATCGTGTAACTTTTGACTGCAGTGTAAAGATCCCTCTCGCTGTTTCTTTGCTCTGTCTGTCTTTCCATCCACCGTTCTCTCCGGGCACCTTCCTGAGGCTGTCTCACCGGCTCTGTACGCCTTTCTGTTTGCTTCTCACCACATGTCTTTGTTCTCTTGTCTTTCCTTGGTTTGTCACACAGACATCCTCTCTCTCTGTCTGCCTGGCTTCGTTTAAGGTGACGTATTCTCCTTAACTCCTTATACCGATAGTCTCTCTCCCTCTCCTGGTATTTTCCCATCCTTGTTGTCCTCTCATTCTGGCTGTGCTTTACCCGACGGACCAAAGGGTTGGGAATCACCTGAGCCTCCAGCCATGGCTCCTACTGCCCAATGCAGTCACCTACACACCTGGCAGTTCACAGTAAAAACGCAGGCAAGGCTTTATTCATATTTAAATAAAGTCATTACTGTGGACTTGAGTTTCAATAGTTCTGTGCTCTTCCTCTGGAGTATTTCCCTCCACAGTGCCATCTAATCAAGTTTGGTTTTAATTCAGCAGCTGTCCGCTTGCTGGGTCGGTGGCAACCTGAACCTTTATTAAATTTTAATTTAGCTCAAGATGGAAAAGAAGATTTATTTCAGACAACAGAGTAACCATTGAAAGGAAGCAGAGCTTGGCTGAGGGTAACAGCCAGGTACAGGAAAAGAATCAGAGAAAAGACTTAGATAATGACGATTTGTTGTCAGCGCTGAGATGTGGAAATTAACGAGGCTACTGAGTCAAGAGAAGCAACAGAGACCAAAACGTAATCTATTCTCTCTCGTCTGACTCTGTCTCCACGACCATCTTCCTCCTTCCACGCCTCTAAGCTTCCTCATTCTCAATCTTTCTTCACGCCTCTCACTCTCCAGCTGTCTACCCAACGAATCGAGAAGAACGACTCGGCGGAACCCCAAGAGCATGTGCCCTGAGACCCGAACCCACCCGTAGGCACTGTGAGAACCGGAAGCCGGAGCCATGAAAACCGGAAGTGCTGAGGGAGAAGCTGGTGCTCCCAGCAGACACCGCGCGGTCAGACTACTCCCCGCGAGGCGGCCGTCGAAGTCTGTGGAGGGACCGTCGCGTCCCTGTCCAGTGTCAACTCTGCCCGCGAAGCCACTACGCTGGGGCGGCCGAGCCATGTCGGAGGTGGTAGTTGGCCACCCGGCAGCCCTGACCCACCGCGATCCCACCATGCTGCTCGACGCCCAGCCCGGACGCGGCGCCATTTCCTCCCCGCAAACCCAGGCAAGGCCGTGGCTTCCCATGTGGTGACGCAGGCCCTTAGCCTTGTGCGGGAGGAGGCCACAGAGAGGACGTGCCCCGGGACCCTCGAGCTGGCCGGGTCCTGGGGTGTCACGTGGGAGCCGGCGTCAAGGACGCGGCGACAGAGCGACGAGTGGGGACTGAGGTGCCCGAGGGGACGGCGACCTGACCTGGCGGAGGCTTCCGGACACGGTAAGATCCCGCGGCGCGGCGCGTCGGGGACGGGGGCCGACGACGAGCCGGAGGGCAGGCGCCCACCTCGCGGTGAATGGACGGGGAGACCCCGGGAGGCAGCGGAGGAGTGAACGGGAGCCGGTCCGGCTGGCGGCGCTGGGCTCTGGCGGCTCGTTGACGGCCTGCGGCAGGACCCGCCACCCCGGCCGTGTGTCTAGTGCGTCGTGTGGTTGGGAGGCGCGCGCCCCTCCCTCGCCGCCGTCTCCGCCCACTCTGCCCGCTGTCCACGGCTCGCGCTTCTCGGCGCGTGTCCTTCAAGTGAGTCACTTTCTCCAATCTAGAAGCCCGTTTTGGCCTCCGTACACGACGAGGAACGCCTGAGTCTTTCTACGTGTGCATTAAGCCCGGAGACTTAAAAAAGTGCTGCCCGCTGGGCCGCCCGCCTTGGGCGGGGCCGCGGGGCCGCGGGACCGGCTCGCAGCTGGGGACCTGGGCGGGGATTCAGCTGGCTCCCGGCTCCGACGGGCTGCTTTTGCAACCCCGAGTTCTGCCACGGTTTTTTGTGTCTGTGCGGGTTTGGGGTTTTTTTGTTTGTTTGATTGCTTGGGGGTTTTTTTTGGCTGGTGATTCTTTTTGAACCCCCCACGTTTACAGTTCCGGCCTGGTCCTCACAGCTGACTGGCTGGCAGTTTCCTGTGCCGGTTGCAGGGACCTCGGGCGGCGGGACCTAGGCCTCAGGACGTCCCTTCTCCTGCCCCTTCGCTCAGGGGGAACTCGCACGGCGCCGATGGCGCCCGGCTTCCCCTCGCCCCTCTGGCGCTGGTTTCCAGGGTGAAGGGCACCTGGTCTCAGCCTTCAGAACCTCACGGGAGGCAGAAAAGCCTGCCGGATGTTCTGCGTGGAAAAGACCCAGGAGGGGCTGATTTTGCGATGGGGCGATGGTTTTGACAATGGAACAATGAGGTTTCTGTCAGGCCTGTTTTTAAAAATAACAACCGTCCGTGGGAAATCCGAGTTTGGCACAGCCTGTTCCTCGCCTTGCAACACTCACCCGCCCTTGAGACAGAAGATGGAGATGCGTCAAACCTGGCAGCCCTGGTCCCCTAGGCGCGTTCGATCACACAAGGCGAAGGCTTCTGTATTCAGAGCATAGAAAAACCGGAGCCCAGGCGTAGCCGGTCATCTGCTCAGGCGCAGAGTGGTCAGTGATCCATTTCCCTCCGTCGCCTTGGACCATGCATGTTGTTTGTGGTCCCCACGTCAGCTCCAAAGGCAGGCAGGGCGGCAGGCTCCAAGAGACTGTGTCTGCGCACCCTGCCGGCAGGGCCGGTCGGGCTCACCCCACAGCTCCCTCCCGGCAGCCTGGCTTGCGGCCCACAGAGTCGAGTCCGAGCCCCGGGAGGGCTGGATTCCACGGCTGCGTGGCCCTTGGCTGTCCCTCCCCCACAGAAGCTGAAAGTATCCTCTGCCTGGCCTGGTGGGTAAACTGCTTTGGTAAACGTGCCCATGACCGTGGTAGCCGAATGGAGATGGGGCTTTCTCCCAGGCAGGCACAGCTGCCTTACCCATTTCCAGGAGATGCCAGGTCCCAGGGTCCCGGTGAGTCCTGAGGACCTCATTAGTTCGTCTGCCACACATCTCAGAGCTGCAGTGCCCCATTAGCTTGGAGTGGACCTTGGCTGCAAGAGGCAGGAAGGCACCCACAGAGCTGTGCTGTCCTTGGTGCTGATGCAGGCTGTTCCCGGGCACCCGGTAGACACTCATTCGGCCGTGCAGACCTCCCCAGTCTGTGTGATGTCCACTCCCAGGGAAGTGCGGGCGAGGCTGGGATGTCCCCGGGAGGCTCTCGTGAGAAACGCAGGGACCCCGTGGAGCTGCAGTAAGGGAAGAGTGTGCAGTGGGGACAGTCGGTGCTTTGGGTCTAGTGGAAAGAAGTGTTGTGACGATATAAACCAGATGACCTTTTGATCTCAGGAGTGGGGTCAGGGTTGGAGAAGAGTTGTGAATGACTGTGAGAGTCCAGAATCTGGAGGAGTATAGGGGTTTTTCAGAGATTGAACTTGACTTAATCTGGCAGATGAGGAAGAATAAATATAAAGCCTCACTGTTATGTTTTTTAAAAGGAAGTGTTACTAGCAGGGATTTTGGGAGCTGTTGCTTAGTAGCGACATCTATGGGGAAAAGCCTTGACCTTGGCTAGTGAGACCTGATGAGTCGGCCAGTTGGAGAGGTCACCATGAGGCTGGGTGGTCTTTGTGGGCCTTCATCCGCTCATGCCCCCAGAGCAGCGCTCACACGTGTGGGCCACAGGTATGCCGTGTATTCTGCATTTCAAAATCTGAATCAGCTGCCACCATGGTAAAAAACAAAGCCAATTTCATCTTACGTTATGGATCCCTGGCTTCTCTTACAAAGCCACACATTTGGCTGTCCTGGGCCCACGTCCCTGCCTGTCAGCCTTGCCTGCAGCTGACGAGGCCGACACCACCTGCAGGGGCGGCTCCACACTCCGCTCCGCCCTCTCCTCACCTGTGTCTCAGTCCTGGTCGCAGCTGTTTGTCCGACTTTTCGAGGGCAGGGTTCAGGGCAAAGCAAGCTGTTTCTGGTGTCCTGGTCCCTATAAAAACATGCAGCACATGCTAGACTTCGCTCAGTGACTCTGAGCAGAGCCCCGTGTCCTTCTGGTGGGAGAGGAGTGTAGGGCGTCAGGCTGTGCTTGGTCACAGAGTGTCTGGGCTGCGGGCCTTGACGTCGAATCGCAGAAGTGATTGGAGGGGGCATGAGTGTTTGGCCTGGTGACAAGAAGAAAAGGCTCTGCGGTGAGGTGAGGGGGGTGTGACAGTGCTTTTAAAGTCCCTCAAGGGCCACCGTGAAGGGACAGGGTGGATATAGGCTTTTTTAGAGGGAATTTTTAGAAGGAATTCTTTGTAGCTTCATAAAAAAATGCAGAGGTAGTAGATTCCTTGATTAAGCTTTCAGGCAGATGGTGTGGGATCAGGTCCTGGGTCCGCCTTCCTGTCTTTGATTTGAGAATGTAACTGAAGCCCTGTGAGCCCGGTTTTCTCGTCTATGAAGTGGGGTGATGGCAGCACAATGCAGGGGCTCCCTGTGCCCACATGGGGGGCTTTCATCTGAGAACGCTCACTGAGCACGCATTGCGGGGAGAGAAATGTGCAGAGAGCTGTGGAAGACACATGTGGGGCGGAGGTGATTGCCACCGTCGTTAACGAATGTTGATAGCTGATGTTTATTGAGCTCTTATTACGTGACAGATACTTTTGCAATGAACACGTGACAAGCATTGACCCACTTCACCCTCATGCCAAGGCGGGTAACACCATCCGTCGCCTCCCATGTACGCGGATTGGAGGCACGGAGAGGTTACACGTCTGAGTCAAATCACCCAGCGCAGCAGCCCGGTGTCCACCATCTGACCCGCAGGGCACTTCCAAGTTGCCCCTCCTCATGTCCATACAGGACATGGCGGGGGGGTTCTCGGGCTGGCAGCAAAACACCGTCCCTTTGGCTCACCCATCAGAGTGCCAGGTGGCAGTGCTCGTCCCCCAACCTCTGAAACGCCACACGCTCAGGGATGTGCTTCGTCCAGCTCCTTTGGAAGCCTTCACAGGGGGAATGACAAAGGAGAATCTCAAGTCGGATGGTGTTGCAGTCCCGTGTCTGTCTTTCCTGTTGGCTTGTGATTGTGAGCT
Organism: Macrotus californicus; assembly: GCA_007922815.1. Lineage (NCBI taxonomy): Eukaryota > Metazoa > Chordata > Mammalia > Chiroptera > Phyllostomidae > Macrotus > Macrotus californicus. The sequence goes on from VMDR010000129.1 coordinate 310,303, forward strand.
CCTGTTTTCACCCGCTGAATCGTATTGTTAGTCAGCGAGCTGTGGTTCCCAGAACTCCAGAAGGCAGCCGAGCGGTGTGTCATCGGCGGGGCCCAGAGTCTCCGCTCTGAGGGAGAAGTGGAAAGGCGGTCACACGCCCTCTGTCTCACCCGGCGATGATTCAGGTTCTTGGCTTCCCAGCTCAGCTGGGCGCAGTAATGAGAAGCAGAAGGCTCATAAAAGGGCATTGGTGAGGGAAGATTTCCCGTCCCCGGGTGGCTCCGGGTCGTCTCCAGGCTCGGCCTGGCAGCGGGTAAGGCCTGTGATGGATGCGCGGGCAGAGGGAAAGCAGAGGGCCCCGCTGCTCACGAGGTGGTGTGGCCACCACACAGAGCCCACGTCACCTCCGGGGAAAACACCCGCCTTGACAGATCCGCCGAATTTCTGGGGCTAATTTTCAGCAGCTGCTGCTGAAGGGCTCCGTAACAAAGTTTTCCTCCAGTTGTGTCCAGAGTCACAGTGTCACAGGGACTGTGTTTCCTGGGCTCGGCGCTCCACGCAGACATGCCCAAGCTGCGTCATTGTTCAGGCGGGTGCTGGGGAGGGCTGGCGGCAGCCAGGTCTGGTTGGGGCACTGGAACCCCACCACCAGGTACACTGGGCGTTTTGTTCGCACACTAGGTGTGGAGCCCAGCTCTCAGGGCTGGAGCCACTGAAGTACAGGTCCTGCCACAGGCAACCAGGGGCCCTGGGACAGCCCCTCCTTCAGCCCAGGAGGCCAGCCAGCCCCGCCCCCTCCTCCGCCCCCCAGGCCAGGTCGTCAGTCAGCCGGGACACCTGCATGCTGGTCCAGCGGCCTGGAAGCTGCAGGCAGGAAGTCAGGGAGCAGGCACCACAGGAGCCACCAGGCTCCTCCCTGGGTAAGGCCATCAGTCTCCTGAGCACTCACGCAGCTCCACGGAAGGCCGGGCGGTGTTGTTATTCTAACGTAATCAGGCCTGGAAGCATCTGCTGTTGAACACGACATGTGTGCACAGCCTTGCCTGGTTGGCTTCTGTTAATTCCACTCATAAGTCACACATTAAAGAGGCTGCATTAAAGAGACAGGGAGGAAGGTGGTCTGCCGCTGCCCCAGGGGTTGCAAGGACTGCATCCCGGCTCCTGTTGGCTCATTCTTTCCCTTCATTTGATTTTGCCCTCTGAGACTGACGAGAACCTCAGGGAACTCATGACTCTGAGGGCCAGGCTGGCCCAGGACCCAGGAGGCAGCTCCCCCAGCCTGCACTAGGAACCCCACAGACTGCCCAGAGGCTGCGTCCCTCTGGAGCCCCATGGGCGCAGCCCGCCCTAGCTTGAGCTCCGCCCTGAGAACATCTTACTCGGATTCTCCGTTCACCCTCACAGCCCTGCTGGCAGGGACAGCCCGCTGCGTGAGACAGGCCACAGCCGCTTCCTTTCTGTGGGCAGGGCCAAGGGCAGGCCTCCACTGCCAGGGCGATGCTGGCCTGTGCTGGGCCCTGCACCAGCCGCTCCCCATTCAGAGGGCCTCGGTCTCACCCTGTGCATGTCCTCACCCAACTCACAGCTCGTCCACCTCCTGTTCTGACCCCACCAGCCTCTGCAGCCACCATCGCCTGGTCCCCGAGGTGGGACCCTCTGAGGTGTGTTCCTGGAGAGCCCTGGGCCCCGAGCAGGGCGACCCCATGCAGAGATGGAGCTCCCATCAGACAGCACATGACAGGGCTGTGCTTCTGTCCTTGCCTGAGTGACACACAGAGCTCCTTCAGACTGTCATGGGGGATGGCTCTGGGACGTGCACTCGCTGGCCTTGACCCTGACCCTGCATTTCACTGGACCGGTCTGGCTGCTTCCTTTCCCTGGGGGTGACTCTCAGCCGACTTACCATGTCTCCCCAGCTGTGGGCCGGTGGCCCTGGAGGTGACACAGCAGAGGCCCAGCCTAACTGTCGCGTGGAGGGAAGGTGCTGTCCTGGGGAGTAAAGCATTTACTCATCTCGTGCTGATTAGTAATGAAAACATTGCCCAGGCTGGACAGAGAGCCTGCAGCTGCCTGGGAAGCACACTGTCCTCACTGCTCTCAGAGCAGCTGTCCTGGAAAGGCTCATGTAGGAACATACACCGGCCTTTGTCTACAGGTGTGTGTATGTGTGGGAATATGTACAGGAACACTTATGTGAGTGTACAGGAATGTGTATATATAGGAATATGTCTGTGTAGGAATGTGTATGAATATATAGGAATGTATCTGTAGGTATGTGTACGTGTTAGGATATACCTGTACAGGAACGCATATATGAATATGTAGGAATACACATATAGGTATGTGTATATATTAGAACATATCTGTACAAAAATACATATATAGATTTATCTAGGTTTACATAAAGGAATATGTTCACATACACATGTATGCGTACACACCCTCACACACACATCTCCCTGACGATGGGACACTGCAGATAGGCATGCCTAGGGGTGGGTGCTGGGCAAAGGGGCCATGCATCAGGCAGCATACCCACGGGGCTGCGGCCCAGGTTCCTCAGGGAAGGAGCCGCAGTCACTGGTGGGGGGGAGGGTCCTCGCTGGGATTAATGAGGATGGACTCCTTTCTTGCTGTGTGCCAGCAGACAGGTTGCATGTAGCAGCTGACACACGACCAGCACTTACTGGGCGGAAATGTGTTCGTGCGGTGTTAGGACGGGGGACTGTTTTACCCTGGCTGCTCCTAAAAACAAATGCCGACTGGGGACTCGGGACGCAATGTGAGCCAGGGCCGGGGGGCAGGTTCATACACCTGCAGTCTGTCTGGTGAGCGCCGTGAGGCTGTAACCCCTTTTCTGTGTAGGAAGGACATTGTTTCCGTTTTTAAATCCCTTCCAATAACTTTTTAGGTATGTAAGGAATGCACACACCTGCTGATACAGAAATTAAAACAAAATTTTAATTGAAAGGGTTTCGGTAGACAAATTCTGAAATATAAACTATCTTAAGTTAAAATTAAAGTGCAGTCTAAGATAAGAGATTAAAATCGGTGTGTCCCACCTTATCCTTTCATAGGTAACCCAGCGTCCCTGTTTCGGTGAGGGTCACTCCAGACCCTCCTGGGGTCACTGTGGCCATGGACGGGCCCCTCAAAAGTGGTGGCCGTGTGTGTGCGAGGGCACTGTCTTCGCATCCCCATGCTCCGGGCAAGTGGGTTGGCATCACGAACCGGACCAGCCTTTTCACTAGTAGTCCGTAGCTTTCCCAGCTCTGCCGTCCCTCCAAGAGCGAGGCTGCTGCCAGGAGTATGTCCTCAGCCTGAGTCTCGTCCACGGTTGGGGGACAGAAAAGGGCTTCTCTCTGGAGCAGCGCGGCATAATCTCGGGGGGCGGGGGACCCTGAGCGCTCGAATTCACCCGGACACTCAGGCTCTGGATAAATTTCACCCCTCAGGATGACCTGGTTAGATGTAAAGAGTCTTAGGACATGCAGATGTGTTGGGTCACTCCGGCTGACCCCTAGCAGAGTCACTTAGGAGTGGCGGTGACAAAACCACAGTCCTGTCTGCTTGTGGTGACAGGACTCCCAGTCCCGCACACCTTGCACTGGTCTGAGGCATCCGCTGGAACACTCAGGGCAGCCTCCGTGTTTCCGACAGGCACTCACAGTCGCTCCTTGCTGTAAGACCATGCTCTCAGCTTATCCTTTCTGCTGCCCCTGGTGTCCCTCCCTGGCTGCCCCCGGGGGAGGGGAGTGCAGAGGCCACAGTACCTCGGGTTTAGACGAGGGCAGTGAGACCAGAGTCCAATAAGGACTGAGCCTGGTTCTTGGCCCCTAGTCACCTGGTCTCCCCATCCTGTGTCACCTTCATGCAGGTCCCTGACCCTGCACTTCAGGGACATGACCAAGAATTGGTTGCTTTCTTATTCCCTCCTCACTCTCTTGCAAGCTGGCCAGGTAGCTCTCAGTGGTGGGGGCTGCACAGGAGAAGGCGTGGGAGGGGCATGGTGCATTCCAGAATACACTAGGATTTAGGGTGTCTGGGGCCACCCTCACTGTCCCGCTCACAGCGCAGGTGGAGCGTCCGGACTCTCTGAGTGCCCATGTCCGGTCTCCTAGCAGGAGGGCGTGGCGGCCACTGTCGCTCACAGCACTGCTGTGAGCATCTGAACACAATCGGAAAATAACTCTGCCATTTTAAACACGTGCCACAATTCAAAAACTGGAATATAAATCACAAGCTACGTGGAATGGGAAATCTATAAACCTACAAATGGCCAAAGCATGCATTATTTAAAGTTCAAATTCAATAGTAATTAATGAAAGATAAATTAAAGCCATAACTAGACCTCCAGCCATGCTAACCAGGCCACCGATAACTACAGGACGTGGGAGCGTACTTGCAGCCTCTGTGGGGTACCACCCCCGTCGGGAAGGGTGTGGCACCGTGGGCGCTGCGACCGGGTGCCTTTCTGCCAAGGAACAGCACTCCTTTGGAATTACCCGGGAAGGTGGCCTGCAGTGCTTTCTTGTAACCACAGCCGTGAGGAGGTGAGACCGCCTGTCTCAGACAGACACTTATCTTGTGTACATGCAGTCATGAGATACAGAGACCTATGTGAGGTAGAGAGATGACAGGTAGACAGGCGACAGGTGGGGGTGAAGTCTGTTAGCTTCTTTTGCCCGGACCGGGTGGGAAGGAGAGGGGAGGCTGTGCCAGCTCCGTCCTCCTCCTGGGCCACCACCGTTCTTGTCACTACGTGGCCTTTCTTCGGGCTGTGCTTAGGCCTCTGAGGAATCATGTTTAAACCAATCGCGTTGTTAATCAAACTACGTTTTACAGACACAAAAAGCTCCTGTGGAGAAGAGTATCTGGCCAAACATCTTTTAATTCAGAGTTTCTCAAACTGGGTTTGGAAATCCCCAGGCATCTCCTGGAGCCGGTTCCTTTGACCCAGTGTTCAGTTGAGCTGACGTCGGACGCGTTTCACGGCAGTGAAAGCACACTGGGGCCACCGTGTTCACCCGTGGCAGACTCTCCTGCTGCCTGCACCCGTCTGCACTCCCCTTCTCGAACGCCTGACAGGTTGCATCTGCCCGTTCCCCTGCACTCACCAGGGCTCGTGAGCAGGAGAGCAGCGCGATTCTTCCTTCCTCAGCCTGCGGGGGCGAGCGGTGCCGGCCAGCGTGTGAATCAGGTTTTCGCCCTCCTCTTCTGCACGTCTGTGTCTCCTTTTGGGGTGTCTTGCAGAAGTAAGGGATGCCCAGACATCGTTGACTTACTTTCCCATCCTCCCAGAACCCTTCATTTCGTTTTGCTCCACGTGGTCATAAAGAACCGGAATTCATGGCCAGTGTTTTGGGAAGGGTGGCCTGGGCCGAAGATGTACACTCCCCCCTCCGCCGGGTCCCAGGAGGGACCTGCACCTGAGGGCTCCCCATGCAGGAGAAGCAACCCTTTTTTAATTGTTTTTAGAAATGGTCTTTCTGGTGGATCCATTTAGAACAAGCTTGTTTACCAGAACCCTCTGATTCAGATAAGCTCAGTCCACCCAGAACCCCCTTCTGGAATAACGATGAGGTGTTTAAAGGGTCAGGCCTGGCCGCAAAGCGCCGGGGCCGTGGTCTCAGGCTCAGCAGCAGCGCGTCTTATTTCAGGGCAGCGCCTCTTGGGGCGCACGAGCTGCGCTGGTGATGATGACCAGGCTGCCTGCTTATGCCCTTCCTGTTTCGTGCATGGGCCATTCAGTGGCAGCCTAAGTGTCACTTCTGCTACCCCACCCCTCCTTCCTTCCCTCCTCACACCCTGTCCCCCCATTCTTCAGATGCTTGGTGCCCGTGTTTTGTCACATTGGAGATGCCAGGGGGACCCAGAGACATCTGCTCCCCGGCTGTGTGGCACAGACATGTGGGGATGCAGGGCTCCATTTGGGCAGAGCTGGAGTGTGAATTCCCTCCCACCTCAAACAGGAAGCTGGGGTGCCAGTCCCTGAAACTGGGCTGGTGAGAGCAGCCCCCCAGGACACCTGCAGAGCTGGACAGGTGCCCAGCACCCACAGAGAAGGCCAACACAGTCATGGGGCCATACAGAGGGCGAGGCCAGGGCTGCTGGGCAGGAGTGCTGCTCCGATGGGGGGCTCAAGTTGTCGGGCTCTGGGACCCGTGAGCGGGGTGCATAGGCGTGGGGTACAGGCCTGGGGTTATTTCTGGTCAGATCTGCTGGCTGGCAGCAGAGGGAAGGCTCCAGGTGATTTGGGAGGATAGGCTAGTAGTGAAGTCACCGGGGAATTCCAGCAAGTGCCCGGTAAAGAAACAGTGGACTGGAGTTGGGTGGAGATCACGTCCTAGTGCACACCGATGTCGGGTCACAGTGGTGACCCTGACACATAGGCACTGTCCTCTACCAATCCCACCTGAATTGGGGGAAACAGTTGGCTGGGAACATCTACCTGGTCCAGGGGGACAGAGCCGTCCCCCGTTCTGATGATGGGGCCGACTCAGCTGCCTCCCTCTCCCCTGAGTCAGCCGCTGGTCAGCAAGGGGGCCGGCAGGGCCTGCTGAGCGTGCCTGTGCAGGGCAGGGTGCAGCGGGCTGGTCGGCTCCCTTGTGGCCGAGCCTCCATGGTCCCCACGGGTAAATGGGTTTCTTCTGGGACAGCCTTGTCCCAGACATTCACTGTGGATTCCCTCCGTCCCTGCACAGTTTGCCCTAAAAGACAAATAGAACTTCCCCCTGTGTTTTCGTTGTGAGAGAAAGTGGAAATCCTGACCCCTTAAATTCTTCCCACCCCCGGTCCTGCTGCACACGCGCCGTTAAAACAGCGTGCAGCGTGCACTCTGCGTGAGCGCCAGCCCATTCACGGGCAGCATGAGGTGCGAGCCTCTCTTTCTCACCTCGTACCCCCTGCACTTCGGTGCCACCAAGAAAAACATTTAAAAAGGGAAATGAAGCCAAGAAAAGAAAAATGACGGGGTGGGGGGCGGGGAGGCAGAGCGAACGAGGATGTACAGTCCTCTGTGCCGGTTTGTTTTCTGCCTGGACTTGGGGGCTGTGTTCCCTGTGCCCCTTGAGTGGGAAGTGGACGTGCAAGTCCATCGGCATCCGGCACTCACGCATCCCGTCTCGAGCCTGCAGGGCTGGGACGCGCTGCTGTGCTGAGGAATGTTAGCCCCAGGCCTTTGCTTGCCACTGCCCCAGGGTGACAAGTGACCCTGTGTTCAGGTGCAAGACCATTTGCATTGTCTTTAGAGATTTCTCTTAACAGAAACACGAGCACATTTGAATATGTAACTTGTCCAGGGAATACACTCTTCATTTTGCTTTGAAAATTCAAATGATTTATTTCCTTGGCATTTTTTTAAAATTTATTATTCCATTGTTATTACCATATAAGTGCCTTCAACTCATGATAAAGCATACACTGCTTGTAAGATGGTGGATTTGGATATGCAATACAATTTTATGATTATTTTGATTGAAAGGATTATAGGCTTTTATCGACCAGATTAAAAGCGAAACATCACAGGAGAGGCATACGTTTCTCCCTTTCCCTCCCCGCCCCTGCTACCAGACCCTGCGGCATTCGGTCTGCCTCCACGAGAAACCACAGGGGCAGAGCCGGACTGTGGAGCCCTCCGTCCACCCCACGAATCCCGGTCAACCACCCCTCTCCTTCGTCTCACCTTGTGGGCTTCGGAGAGCCGCCCGCTTCCCCGCTCTGTCTCACCTGCCCTTTGCCTACAGCCATCTGAAACTTGTCTCCAAAAGAGTCACCTTTTTCCTCCTGCTGGAAAATCAGAACCTTCACTTATTTGTGCAGTGATTGCTCTGCTTCCCTAGAGAGACCAACTGGAGGGAAACGCTGGATGATGAGACGCTAATGGGACCTCAGTAAAGAAGACTAATTGTCACCAGGCGGGGGGAGTGGCGCAATGGGAGATGAGCCTGCTCCCGAGGTGCTCACACCACAGGTACTGCCGTGCGCCTGGGTTTCAGAGGGCTTCACACAGGGATCAGTGCTGCGCGCCCCGCCCCCTGAGCGCGAGGCGGCTGCCTGTTCATCTCCTGTCTCCGGTGTAAGGGGGCAGCAATAAACACATCAGAAAACTCAGTGGTTTTTATGTGTCACAAGGGCCAACCTGCTCCCTCATTAAAAGACCCAGAAGGACAAGCTCTTTGAAATCTCCCCTTCGGTCTCTGTGGGGTCCTGCTACCCTCTGACTGCTCTTAGATTTTCCCTGAATGGGCCCTGTACCTCCTAACTTGTTTCTCAAGGACCACCCTGCCTAGGAGACTGTGACCTCTGAGCTGCCGAGGGAAGCGTCCTTGCCACCCTGTTCTCCAGCCCCTGTTAGCCCAGCGCCGGGCCCTTCTACTCATGGGTGTCTGGTGAGCGGCTCTACAGACACTCTGCAATCGCATGTCGAGTAGAGCAAATTGGTCCCAAGAATTCAAAGGGCTGTCCTTTGTCCAGAGTCGGAGGGCTGAGACACACCCTCAGTAGGCATACAGCTTCAAAGAAGCTTTAGAAACTACCTCTTTGTTTGGCCGCCGTTCCGGGCAATGCGGGATCACACATTGGGCTCTGTGACTTACATGGTGTCTGCTCCCTTGCCCCTTGAGAAGTGTTCCCCCCTGCCTCTAGCCCTGCAGGTCTGCAGGCATCCCAGCGCCAGGGGTCCGAGGTCCCCTCCCAGCAGCTGCACCTCCCTGTGTGGTGTTTTGTAGTCAGACTCTCTGAAGTGTAGTCCCCAGAGCTTCCTGCCTTTTCTTCTTCTGTTACAAAACACAACGGTAATAGCCACTCTCATAATTAAAATTGTTAAGTAGTTAATTGTTATAATACCTTACTTGTAGCTAGTTACAGCAACTCAAATTGCTCCACACCAACAGAAGACAGTTGCAATTGTCCAAAAGGGTTGAAACATAACAGCTCAGGAACCTGAGTTGAGCTTCATTGGGCTCTGTTTCCGAATGACACCTCCCACCCAAATATTTTCTGCTTAAACAAGGCCCTAGGGACACTGGGAAAGTGGCAGATTTGACAGTTGGCATGAAATCCACCCAGAGACAAAATATCTGTGTTGACACGACACGTGTTGACACATGTAGCTAAAAGTCTGAGCTGGAGAAATGGACATTACTTCTTCCCGTCGGGTTGGGTTCTGTAGTGCAGGACGGGGACTGGAAATCGTTTGGTTTCTGCAGACACTTCCCCGCGCAGTCCCTCCGAGGGTGTGAGAAGCACACCGGACGGGATGAATTGTGCGGACGCTGTTCAGAAACACCCCTGGGTAAGCCTCATCGTCTGCCAGCAGCTGAGGCCAAACCAGACCACACCACCAGGTGTGCTCTGGATTCACACGCTCCAGTATCCTCGTTCCCTTGTGAGCAGCTTACTTAGAATAGAAATATCTCTGTGTGTTAAGGGAATTAAGTTAGGACCTATATAAATTTAAAATGCACCATACTTTCTTAATCCCTAGACTGCCATCTCTCTACTTAAACATTAAAAGACTGTGTGTCTCTAAATCAGAGAAAGCGCCGCTCTAGGCGCTGCTGTGTTCGCGATGGGGTCGTCTGGGCCTCTGTGGACCCCAGCGTGTGGACAAGCTGCCGACGGTAGCAGCGCCTGTGTGTGAGGGCCACGGCACATCCTGCCAGGAGGGCAGCTGAGGAGGGGAGGGGGCATCCTTCCCAGCAGCAGCCCAGCCAGTCCACGGGCCAGCAAGCAGGGTCCTCCTCTCCGTGCTCACCTGTGACGGAACCCAGCGCACCCACTCCAAGGGCAACTCTCCGTACAGCTAGGCGGCCTGGTGCCCCTCAGGCCCCAGGACCCCAGTCCCTGGCCCAGGAAGCCCCCCTTACGTCCGCTGGCTCCTGCACTCCATTTACTCATCGACTCCGTAATCGTGCCCACTCAGAAACAGCATATGCTGGGAACTCACTTTTCCCTGGAAATTAACCTGTGCCTGTTTTGGGAACGTTGACCATGTCTAATGAATAAAATATGAACCACAGCAGCTTCTGAAGGTAAACTTTTAGCCTGGTTGAGGATGAGCAGGTTGGAAGACCGACTGCTGAGTACTGACAACACTCTTACTTTTTTTCAAGTATTATTTCCAAGGTCTGAAGACTTGATTGGGACTCTATCCAGTCACTTCAGCACATGGAGCACCATGAAAGCGTGGCACCTTTGGCATCAGTTGTTGCCACTTTTCAAACCGCTTCCTGTCTGCTCCCGTGTCATCTCTGCTACTGAACAGCAGTATTTCTGAGAAAAAACACCCTCACCATCAACACCCCACCCTCTAAAGATGAACAGTGGTCTCAGGGTCCCATTCTGACAAGGAAGAACTTGCTACAATCTCCAAGACTTAAAGAAGTTGTTTCCCTTGAGTTCACAAGACAGTTCAATATTTTAAAAGGTATTTTCCACAAATTTTCCAGGAGGTTAAGTGCTCCAAGTGGGATAACGTGTACGGCTTCCCTCAGCCTTGAACACATCCCGATATTGCTGCTTTCCAGGTCTGCACTCAGTGGATGACTGCCTGGGCTAGAAAGGATGGAGTCTGCACACTCCCTTTCACGTCCAAGTCTCCACAGGGCTAGAGATTCCCAGGGCTTTCCGTTACCCGTCTGAGCACCTGAAGTAGACTTCAATAGGTGACATCCCACCAACAATTATAAAATTTAAACCAACATTACTTTTTGCTGAAACAAGCCATGGGAATTTTCCTTGTGGTTTCCTGTTCTCTTGTACGTTTCTCTCTCTCTCTCTCTCTCTCTTTAGAAGTTGTTTTTGTTTCCTCTGCTGTGTCTGTAAGAGAGTTGCCAGTCGTGCTCTGCCCTTGGAGAATACCTGGGTGTTTTGTTTTTGTTTTGTAGGGAACTGAGTGTGTGTGTGTGTGTGTGTGTGTGTGTGTGTGTGTGTGTGTGAGTTCAGCAAACTCTGCCATTTTACAGAATCAACTAACTACCTGTCACATTGGAGAGAAACAGTAATTATGAATTATGGATCATTTGCAAGTAGCAATACAAAATTAGCTCCTGGGCCTGTTTCCAAAGTTGGAGTGAATTTATGACAAACTGGGTATTGATGAATGATTTATAAAGTCTGTTGAATTTATCAGCAGAGGCTGCGAATGAGGATTTGTTAGGTCAGATAAGTTAAATTGCCATGAAACAGATTGCTTCTTTATGAAAAATTAAAATGCATGAGATCTGGTCATTGTACATCTAAACTATAGATACTTTTATTTCTAAGAGTGAATGAGTGATGTGTGCAGGCTCTGGTGCCGAGAAGCAACTGAAACCCGATGTTGAAAGGGCTGCTAAAAATGACGAGCGCCACCTTCAGCTTGGTGGCTGTCTCAGAAGTGCAGAGACAGAGCATCTCCAGGTGGCTCCAGGGTGTTCATACCGCTTTATTTCCGAAGTCACTATGGAATGTTGCTCGCACTTCTAATAGAATATTATAAAGGAACACTTCAGCATTCGACAGAGTAAGGAAGCGCCCCCGCTTTGCAAAGTGAGGTTATGCAGTCGGTGTCTGCAGATCCTGAGGGCACAAAGTGGGGGCCATGCAGGAGGCTGAATCCTGCAAGACGGGGTTCTTTTGGCGTTGTCACCCCATGCTTCCCTGGGCTAGCAGCAGGGGGTGCACTTCCTTACCTTAAACTAGGAGGGAGATGGATTTTGCCTTGATTTGCATTCCTTCAGAAACCATTCCAGTTTTGGTCTACGTGCTGCTGAAGCGAGCATGCATTCCTTCAGAAATCAAACCTTGAGATGAGTATTCAGATACAAGTCGTTTGTGTGGGGAGTGTTTCCGGGAAATATTGGTGGTGAGGCGGCGGGCGGGGGGCGGTGGTGGTGAGGGGAGCAGGTAAGGGAGAGAAGCTCATATAGGAAGCTTCAGTCATTTCCTTTTTGAGATAAAATCAACATATTGTGAAATTCTCCTTTTAAATGTACAACTCAGTGCTTTTTAGTATATTCACAGGGTTGTGTGACCATTGTCACTGTCTAATTTCAGAATAATTTCCTCACCCCTGGAAGCAACCCCATCATAGCTGTGAACAGCCATTCCCCCGCCCCCATCCCTGGTGACCATCATCTGTCTTCTGTCTCCATGGCCCGGCCTTTCTGGTTATGTCACGTACGTGAGGTCATAGATGTGCGTCCTTTCGTGACCAGCACCTTTCACTTGGTGTGGCGTTTTCAGGGTTCATCCAGGTGGCCGTGTGGATCACGGCTCACTCCTGCTGTGCGCTCCGTGGCAGTGGCTCTGTGTTCTATGGGGTCCCCTGCACACACCACGTCACGTCAGCCTAGGTACAAAGGTGCCCCAGTGCCTCCGTGCTAGGGAAGCTCGGGCGGGTTGGCTCAGACATGACTCGGTTCAGTGGTTCAATGGCTGCCACCAAGCGAGATAGCCCCTAACGACTCCTGGCTCCATCGACTTTGGAACACCCTCTTATAACTAGCACCCTCCGAAAGAGAGTGACTTACCTGTCCTGGTGTCCGGTCAGTAATTGAAATGAACTGAATCGGCTCTATGAGCCAGTCACTGAGCCCAGAGAGTCAGGGTAATCTGATTGGCCAGCCTGAGTCACATGCTCATTACGTCATAGGAGCTACAATAGGTTGTAATCCTGACTCTGCCATTGCCAGCTGCATGATTTTAGGGAAATCACCAAACTCACATGGCCTCAGTTTCCTCCTCCTTTAAGTGATGTCAGTCATAGTGACTCACCGCACTGCGTGGATTTGGTCAGGTAATGGTGGAAAGCACCAGGTCGGTGGCTTTGACACGGCAGGAGCAGGGTCGTGTGGCACTGGTAGAAGCAGCACCTGGAGGGGCACCGCTGGGCAGGGAGTGGGAACCATGCTCTCATCCTTACTTGTGCAGCCTTGCAGAGGGTGGCAACGTGAACGCTTTATTTTATAGACCTGGTTCTGGCTCCAGGCCCGAGGGTAACCCTGAGCAAGCAGCCGAGCTCGACCCCACCATCTGTAACCCCAAATCTGTGCTCCACCCAGTGCCACTTGTCACCCCAAGGCCAGCGCCACATGAGGCTTTAATCACAAAATCCCCAAGTAAGGCAACAGCTGGAAGCACGGCTCAAATGCCAACAAGGAGTGACAAGTAAAGCACGTGTCACCCTGCCTGGGTGTGGCACTGTCCCGCAGCAGCTGTCCCGAGGCAGTTGCGGTGCTGGCATCACTGTGCACGAGGGCTCTGAGGAGGCCTCCGCTTGGAGAAGACCAGCCTTCCCTGAGCATAGAGGCCCGTTGATGAGATCCCGGATGGTGGTTCATTTTCTCTGTAGCCTTGTACACAAACGTGGCAGAGGGCAGGGCACCCAAAGGGTGTGGGAAAAGCCTGATGTCTGTAGGGTGGCTTAAAAGACACACTAACATCTTAAAATTGAACACGGGAGAAACCTTCAAATACCCTCAAGTCCGGTGCCTGCGTTTCCACCTAGAGCTTGTTTTGCTCTGGCAATACTTAGGGCAGGAGCGAGATGGTCACTCACGGTCAAAGGGGACTCGATTTACTAGAGATGTGCTTTGAATACTGCTCAGAATTGACTTAATGTAGCCAAATGGTGAAGTTCCCTTAGAATAAAATTTCAGTTTAGCCCCTGCCCATTCTAATTAAAGAAAATCCGCATTCCCAGATCTTGGTCCTTATCTTAGCAAAGCTGTTGATTTGACAATGGATCCCATACAAAGTACTTAAGGTAGAAATCGAGTACATTTGGAAATTATACTCAAAAAAGAGTAACTTCAACCATGTCTGTGATTTGGATTTGCATGGCTGAAATGTTCGTGTGTGCACATACACACACGTTATGCATGTGTGCATTAGATGGATGATAGTCAAGAAACCAAACTATTGTATTGCACTGTAAGGTCAAGTGCTAAGAGCCGAAGGTGAGGCCCAGACCTCTTCTGAGGAAGACCAGCAGCATCCCACCAGCACACGCTCAGTGTTTGATGTAGCCGTTCAGTTGCCCTATAGCCAGGCATTCACTCCTGCGCTAGACTCGCCGGTTCCGTCTCACTGGAGCCCAGAAGAAGCACTTCCTTAAATAGAAAGTACCAGGACACAAAGCTCCCCACATGAATGGTCACATCTCGTGAGAAATTGCTGCTGGGTCACTGTGAGGCCCACACCCCCGGAACGCGACACCTTGGCCTGCACAAATAGCTCTCTGAGAAGGCCAGACACTGCTGTCGGCCATCTGCCAGTTTTGGCCATTCCAGGACTCTGCCTCTTGCTCACCTGAAACAATAGGGAAAACTCAGCCCAGAGCTGACCTAGCATCTAATCAGGAGCCTGGGCTGCCACGGTGGCGCAGGGTGGCTGTCAGCACTGGGCGGCAGTGGGTGGGTCCTCAGCATGGTACCTGCAGAAAGGAGATCCTCTTTGCACTCACCTGTCAGTACAGAAAGGCTGAATGGTGCCCCGCCCGGACTGGCAGCCACTGCGAAGGGGCCAGGTGCAGTCCCTGTCCACAAACAGAGCAAGGGCTACACTGTGGCGGGGGGGGGGGGTCAAGCCTGTGCCTGTCTCCTTGGACAGAGCGGACACAAGTAACCGGGGCTCCACTTTTATTTTGTCACCACCAGCCCTTGGCCAGCCGCCCCCAACTCCTCGGCGTCACCTCTGCCAGCGCGCGCAGGTCAGCAGCGAGGCCCCTGTCCACGGGGGCGGCAGTGGGGGGAGGGCCGAGCCGCGGGAAGGCGTTCACCACGAGAGCTGCTGCCCCGCTGCAGTCCTCGCCTGCAGCTCAGGCACTGAAAGCTCCTCAGTGCTGATGGGTCATCTCCCGACCTCCTGCATTAAACCCTTTGTCAGTCAGAACAAGACTCGGCTCTCACAGGAAATTTGCCTTTGTCCACTTTTAAAACCCATCTTCCTGTCACCACCCTGTCAAAGGCCAGTTCCGATGTCACCATGGTCTCATTGTGAAGCTCTCTGACTGCCAGACTCTGCAGCCTCTAGCCAGTGTGACACTGCTCATCTTAGCTAGGGTGTAAACGGGACCTTCATGGCTCCGGGTCTCCAGGAACATTAGGCATTCTCCAAGAGACAGTCATGTGAGGGCCCTGCCTGTTTCATCGCATTCTCTCCCCGGGGTACTGTCGTGACCCACATGATGGGCCTCCATTCCTGTCCCAGCTGTGGGGAGAGGGAACGAAGGAGGAGGAGGGCTGACCCGCAGATGCACGCGTGGTCTTTCCATTTCCTGCGGCCCAGTGTTGCATCGCGTGACTACAGGTAGCTGTAAGGGCAGCCAGAAGGGCGGTGTTTATCCTGCACAGCAGCCAGAATCGGGGTTGTCGTTTCCAAAACGAGGCCCGCACATGTGTGGGGTGAGGGCTGGCGACTGGCAGCCTGGGACAGCCACACATCAGTGCTAAGAGCAGGGTGATTGTTGGGTCAGTATAGGCAGGACGCAGTGAACTGTCATCATCAGTGTCATCACCTGACACTGGCAGACACTCTGTGACTTTACCCCCCGAGGGAGCATGTCGCAACCGTCCGTCAAGTTGCTGTCACCTGCTACGTGCCTACAAAAGTTCTTTTCATGGCACAGGAAGTTATCTCGTGCAGACCGAGAAAGCAGCTGATTTCTAGAGCATTTCTTTCAAGCATAGCCAATGATTGGCAGAGATTAAAGACAGTTTTCCAGATCCTGGTTAATAGAACTCAGAAAAATTTAAATGTGAGTTAATTGATACAAAATTTCAAAACAGCCCATTCTTGTCATCTACTTTAGCACCACCACCGAGCCATTCAGGAAGTGACAGAATTCAGGGAGCCAGCTGAATCCCACTGAACCTCATGATTAGGGATGCTTTTTTCAAACTGCAAAATTGCAAGGCAGCATAAAGCTAACTGTGGGAGATGACGCATAGTACAGCGAACGGGCCAGATGTGCGCCACCTGAGCTTGTGTTGGATGTGAGGCTCTCGTGCCCTTTCTGAGCAGGTCCCATGCGCACTCTGCACACATTGTGTCAGGCAGGGACCTCACAGCACAGGGCACGGGGCGGGCGCTGGCTCTGAGGGACAAGTGGACAGAGCACGCCGAGCAGCTGGGAACTAACGTCACGGAAGTGGGCACATCTCAGACTTCACAGTGAGCTGTGGGAGCCTGGCCATTGTGGAGCCCGTACCACTGTCCCTTTTCTCTGTGACAATACGTTTAACGTGCACCCACTTCAGGAAACTGCCCCGTGCCCCTTTGCTTAGCTGCACCGTGGACCAGTGTCTGCCCCATGCTGCAGCTAGCCCGGGACAGCTGGTCAACGCACAGCACCCCAGCTCGGTACGAGAGTCTGGGTTGGCAGTCCACCTGGCACCAGCGCACAGGGACACAGCAGCAGGTCTCCCGCTCAGCAGCATCCCACACCCCGCCCCCCGACCGTCAGCTCCCCATGGGGTCACACCTGGCACTGCTCAGGCTCACACTGGGACACGTGTTCACATCTTCCCACCTCTGTGTGGTATTGTGGAGACAAAGGCAGTTTCAGCCTCTGGAGGGTGAGGTCACGACTTCCTACTAGAATTTGATTGACTACCAGGACATCTCACACTTCTGTGAAAGTACTTCGGTTGATGCTGCTTCTCCAGATCAAAAGACACAGTGGGTCCCTAACCTGAACGTTCAGAGCCCGTTGAGGGCTGCAGCTCAGCCACGGCCACAGAGGTCACAGGAGAGGGTAGTGTGCAGCTGATGTGAACCGCCAGGGTCACACCTTCTGAAATTGTCACCCTGCCAGGGGGCGCAGGAGCAACACGTGCTGGTCCGTCGGGTTGAGGTCCCACCAGGCAGGACTGAAGCAGAATGGAGCACACAGGTCTTTCGTGTCCTTCTTTCTGTCCTCCTGCATGGGGGCTCCTCCCTGGAGCCAACAACTCGAAGCAAATGGATGTCTGGGGACATGGGGCATGAGAAAGGTCAGAGCAGGACGGGGAGGGGAGAGGACCCGCGGACCGCACAGCAGGATGGGGTCTTCAGTAACAGGGATGGAGGGCACCCGAGCTGATGCTCTTCTTCTGGCCTCAGATGGCAGATGGCACCGAGGGCTCGTCTGGAGTCGGAGAGAAGAGAGAGATGGGGAGACTGCAAAGGGGGCCCAGTGCAGAGTGTCTTCAGGGTGGCATCTGGAGGGGGCCTTTGGATATAGCACGCTTCAGTGCAGGATGCAGATGTGGAGTTAGAATAAAATGATGGTGGGAGCCCAATAACCTGTGGCAGTATCATCCGCCAGCTCTACACCAGCACCACCTGGTGACCCGAAAGTCCCCCTCCCAGGTATTTCCTCCAGAGACGGGGGCTCAGCAGTCCACCACACTGCGTGATTTCTTCTAAGGGACACGCCTGGAAGCAACCCAGGTGCCTGCCAACTGGAGAATGGATAAGTAGACAGCAGCAGGTGCAGGCGACTGAGCGCTGCAGTGGAGCCACACACTGAATGTGGCAATAGAGGCGGACTGTTGCCACACACGGCACGTGCCTACACAGGACAACGGTGAACAGGAACTTGAGGAGCCACGCAGACAATAATCAGTGCGGCAAGATTGCGTTTATGTGGTGTCAAGCGTGCACGCGGCTGTGGGCATGGACCCGGCTCCCTCCCCACTCCCCTCAGGTGCTGATTGAGAAGGGCACGCAGGGACACCTCTGTGCTGGGAGCCCTCCAGGTCTTACCCGAAAGTGGTTTGCAGGTGTGTGCTGCTGCGTTAAAGGGCCTGGGCTCTATTTTCTGGGTTCGCCATGTTACTTATGTAGATTATACTTCAGTTAAAGTAAAACACTGAATTTCCCGAGAAATAACAATATTAATAATAAACAACAGTTAAGAATTATTGAGCCTTTATTTGAAGTGTTCTGTGTTACTTTGGTAATTTTCTCCTAAGAACACACGTCTGGCTATTGCTTGGGAATTTTTAATTCCCTGTTCACACATAAGAAAACAGTGTCTAGGGAGATGGACTATTTGCCCCAGGCCCCGACACACGCAGAGCGAGGAGCAATGCTGTGACCTGAGCCACGGCGTGTGCAGGGCGGGCAGTCTGGGGGGAGGCAGGAGATGCAGGGGGACAGAGGAAGAAGGAGCTGGTCTTGGAGAGAAGATGCGGCTGATGGGTATCATGCCACCTGCCTGTGAAGTCTGCCGATGAGCGCTCAGCAAAGAGCGTTTTTTTAAAAAAACTCTCGCTTTGGTTGTCTGTGATTAAAAAGGAAAATACATTTTTATTTCTACAAAACTATGTTGTGATGCATCTTTTCTTAGAGCTAAGAACACAGGTAGAAAAGATGACCAGTGACGGGAATTTTTCCAGCAAGTCAGCCCTGCAGAAGTGAGTGATGGCCAAGGGCAGGTGACACCGTTCGACCATGACACTGACACGCTACCAGCCTTGCAGTCTAACCGAGATGCTGGAGTTTGCCACGGGTAGCTCTCACAGCCACGGAGACAAAGATGCTACTCTCCTCGGCAGTGTTACCTTAACAAGTGATGAAGAGTGTCATTTGGAAGGTGGTGACTTTTCCTGTGCCCCTGGTGAACCCTTGGAAGGCAGGCTGCACCCAGGCCCGTGGCCCAGTGTCTCTGGGGCTGGATGGTGAAGAATGGGTGCCTCCTGCAGTCACGTGACTCTGCACAGGACTCGATGCCCCAGCTAACACGGCACAGACTGCAAGGACTCAGCAGCCGGCCGAGCCGGTGAACTGCCACATACCCGTGCTTTCCAGACACATCAATATTTTTAGCCTCAAGAGCTAACGATGGGCTGTAAATTCTTGTTTGTGTTGCTATGGTAATTTGTATTGTCACGATTTTAATAACCACATCAAACGCAAACATTAAGTAGCAATATAACAGCTCTAGATAATTTAACAGCAACCAGTCCTAACAACTTGTGGCGGCGTTTGACATATGATGCAAGGAAATTAAAAGCAAATGGATAGAAATTAATGACTCGAAACCTGCAGCATGTGAATATCGGAGCTATGCAGGGGGTGTGAGCACCACCCTGAAGAAAACTGACGCTGGGAAGCGCATTTGGTGAAGCAGAGGGCTGTGGTCCATGCTGGCTGCGTGTTTAGTGAGGTGGATAATGAGGGGTTCCGTGTTCTCTGTGGCTGGGGACTGCAGGGCGGCTGCGGAGTCAAGCAGCCAGCCGGCCGCGGGGCGCGCACTCCTGGGTAGGTAGGGAGGGAGGGAGGGAGGTGTGTGCTGTGCTGTCTGCAGCCTCAGGTACGGACCCTTCGTGGAAAAGAGAGCAGCTCTGAGCCGCACAGAGCCCAGGAGCCTGCACACAAGAGGTCTGGAGGCGCCAGTTCTTTAAATAGTCAGAACAAGCTGCTTTGTGGGCAAGCTGCTGGCAGGCAGGTGCTCCAGGCCAGATAGCCCCGCTCTGAAAGAGGGCCACGTGAAGACTTTAAAAGTTTAAAAATAGATCAAATGCACACTGAGAAAGTTAATATGTCTGTAGGCTGGAGAAATGAAGATTTCTAAGTAACCAAGTTAAGAGTCACAGTCACACCATAAGTCCTATTTTTTTTTGGCACGGAGGGCCAGCTCCTGGGAGGGGGCTCGACCACCCCATCAGCAGGGACTCTGGAGGGTCGGGACAGACCCTGGTGCTCACTCTCTCATTTCTGACATCACCGGAGCGCAGTGTGACTGGAGAACCAAAGCAACGCTCCTTCCTCCGTTTTCCTCTGTGGCTCATTGAGCCGAGATAGAAACTTTCAAGAGTGCAGCCGGCAAAGTGTCCTCTGTCCCAATCCCCTGGTGACAAGCACTTGGAAAGGCGGGACAGCCCTGGCCACTTTCCTCAGCATCCACAGATGCTAACACAGGCCCTGGCCAAGAAACAGAAGTTCTTGAAGTCTGAGCAACCGAGACATCCCCAGCGGCAGGCCGCACTACCAGGACCACAGCTGCCTCATGTGGTATGGCTACACCAGGGCAGGGTAGGCCCTCCACACGCATGCACTGGACGTGGGGAGGGTCACAGAAGACACCAGAGCACTTCACCCCTCGCCTGGCCTCGCAGGTGTTCAACCAGCATTCTGTTACAATTACTCACATGACTCATTTTACCAACATCTGCTGCTGGACTTGTAGGTGATCTCCAATGCTTTAATATTTTACATAACTCTTACAAACTTCCTTGTCTTTCTCTGTGTGTGTGTGTGTGTGTTTGTTATGGTGTGATATATCAAGTAAGCTTTTCTTATCTGCAGGTACAGAA
The DNA here is from genome assembly GCA_007922815.1 of Macrotus californicus. Lineage (NCBI taxonomy): Eukaryota > Metazoa > Chordata > Mammalia > Chiroptera > Phyllostomidae > Macrotus > Macrotus californicus. The sequence goes on from VMDR010000129.1 coordinate 330,570, forward strand.
AAAGACTTATTTTCGCTATGAAGTCATTCACAATAGCAAAAATGATGGCAATGACCATTGTTTACATGGGCTTCCTCTAGAAGGACCACATCATCCTTCATTTTCATCCAGAAAGGGACCCACAAAAGCTTCGTCAGGGGTGGTCAGCCTGGGCCACTGCCCTGAGGGGCCGTGTTGGGGACAGCCGTCAGAAATGGCGACATTAGTGCGGCAGCACATGGGTCAGAGCAGTCTCTTTCCTGGTCATGTGTAGCATTCTCCTCGCCATCTTTTCTTCAAAGACGGCACTTCAGGACGTCAGATGTGCTGGGAGTTTGTGCATCAGTCGACCTGAGGACTGCTGACAGAGCATTCAGTCCACACTGACACATGCGTACAGGCAGAGCTGCCTCCTATTCCGTGTGCCCACGACAGTGTGACACAGCGAGGGCGGGAAGGGGGTGGTGGGGATGGACAGGCCCCCTCGAGAAGGTGGCAGGTGTCACAGGTCTGTGCACCAGTGTAAAGAGCAGCCTAGCAGGAACCATGGTGGTGCCCCCTGGGCTCGAGGGATGGGTGGAGGGACGGTTGCTGACAGAGGCAGCAGGTTGTGGCCTGGTGCCTCTGTTGTCTCAGTGAAATGACACAAGGACCAGGAGTGACCTGACAACGGGAGTCCACGCCTCAGCAGGGGCTCCCGCTCATCGCCTGGGGGTGGGGCTGGGCTGGGCTCATGTGGATGCATGGTGCTCTGGTGACTCCCACTGTCCTTCATGGCTGAAGGAGGCCTGAAGTCTGAATGGGGCCTGGAGTCCTGGTGTTTGCTTTGACACTTGAGAAGGGGGTGGCAGCAAAGGCTAGTGACCCTCCTGGGACGAGAAGCAGAGCCGGTTGCCTGGGCACATCCGGCTCACAGGAGAAGCCTCTCAGGGCTGGTCTGCTGCAGCCTTGGCGTTCCTGACTCGGGCAGAGGACGCCTCTCCAGTAGCTTCCCCAGGCTTGTCCGTGTCTGTGCATTCTCACTGCTGAGCCACAAAGGACGTTCACGGTTCACGGTCTGCGGGTTGGTTGTCCCAAGACCAAAACGCTGGCAGATCTGGTGTCTGGGGGGCTGCATCCTCCCCCATGGGTCTCCTCACGGGGACCTCACATGGCAAGGGAGCTTTCTGGGGACTCTTCAATTAAGGCATTAGTTCCACTCGTGAGGACTTCACTCCACGACTTACTTAACCCCCAAAGGCCCCATTTCCTGATAGTATCGCCTTAGGGTTAGGGTTTCATGAGTTTTGGAAAGACACAAATATTCAGTCTGTAGCGCCCATTCCAACCAATAGGGAGGCATGAGATGTGTGCAGGCAGCAGGTGCCAGAAGGAGGGTTTCTGATCCAGACCCTGTGACCAGATGGGAGAGGGGAAGGTGGCTTTGCCGTCCCATCTCAGGGCAGCAGGATGCCGGCTGCAAGGGGCCCAGAGCCCCGTGGACGACCGCACCAGAGAGACGGGCCTGTACATCCCTGCAGGCCTTCACAGGGGCTGCCGAACTGCATGCTCAGCTGCAGCCAGGGCCTGACATGTCACATGTCTTCAATCAAAGTGACGGCCTTGGCTCGTGAGTATAGGACATAGCAGAGGTTTTAGAACTGCTGTTTTCTAGTTCTCTCATTTCAGAAATAGATTTCATTCCTGCTGTGTCACTGAGCATTTGGGTACAAATGAGAGATGTCCGCTTCTGCAGGGGGTATGTGTTGGGGGCGGGGGCTGGCAGCTGTAGACGTGGGCTGCGAGGACGGGGGCCAGCCCAGGGGCACGGGCGCTGACCCTTGAGCGGCGGGGGTCGAGCTTGTGTATGTGTTTACAAATCCTCACGCTGTTGTCAGTGTGTTCTCCTCCTTGTGAATTTCTTGGCGACACTGTCTTTCCTCTGGCTTATTTTACTGTAAGCCTACAATACATGACACATGTCATACACATGCGTGGTAATGGACTGTGTTATCGGTAGGGCTTCTGGTCAGCTGCGGGCTCTTAGTAGTTAAGTTGGGGGAGTCAGAAGTTATCCAGGGTTTCCTCCCTTCCTTCTCCTCTCTCTCAAAGTAAGTTAATAAAATATTAACCAAAGAAAAGAGTCAGCTGTGCTTCACACAGCAGAAGGGTTTGGGAAGAGCTTCCAGATGGGGATAGGGCACAGTGAAGCACGGTGGAGCGTCCAGGAGAAGAACTTGAAGTTGAGGGAGGCATGTACGAATGAAAATCTGCAAAACTACTGAGCACCCAGCGCCATCCTTCTGGTCTGTGGCACTGGCGCCCAGGTTCTATCTGAGGGACACTTCCCCCTGTTCTTAGTCTGTGTGACCCAGGATGCCTCTACACCCACGATCAGAATGGGTCACGGAACCCAGGTGTTCGGCTGGACCAACGGTTGCTTGGACCTGGAGATTCTTCCTGCCAGAGCCAGGCTGGCCTAATCAGAGTGAGTCCAGGTGTGTGTCCTGGAGCCCTAGAGAGGTGGCATGTTTTGTTCTGAGAACATTGAAATGGATGATGCAGCCTGAAACTGGGAGACTATGTCACACAGCCAGTAGATGAGCCACCCCAGAAAAGATGGGGTGCAGACATGGAAGAACCCTGAGTTCCGAGGCCCCCACGTACACCGCAAGTCCTAGGCATGCCTGGAGCCAGCCAGCTCAGCTACCATGATCACCCGTCACATGACTCAACAAATCCCTCCCCCCACAGCTAACCTGGCTCGAGTTGGGCTGCGTGTCATGGTATCTGTGGAAAGTTCAAACTGATGGGACACGGGTCACCAGCCAAGAAAAAGCCACCCTTCTCCACAGCCAGCCGATGGCCCCCCCTACTTGCGGGGCCTCCCCGGGCCAGGCCATTCAGCCTGGCACTGCAGCACGAGCCACGCCTGCTCCTCAGTTTCTTTTTAAAACCACGGTCTCCTTAGCCCATGTCACAAAGACGGAAGAGACTCTCCGGGCGCGTTGTTGCTGTGGCATTGCAGCGGAAGACCAACAGTGCTGGGGTCTCTGCACCCCAGGGCCCGGTTTTGGTGGCCGGGAGGGCTGCACTGTGCATCACCGCACGGCGAAACTCACTGGGCACTCGGAGCGCCATTTCCACAGGAGAGGAGTCAAGAGAAGTGGGCCCTTCCTTTATTGTGATGGAGTGTGATTTAATAATATTGTCTCTAAAGATAGTGTTCACACGTCACTGAAGACAGAATACAGGGAGCTGGAGACAAAAGGAATGCACAAGATGATTCTTTAGGGCATGTTCTCTGTCTCACTCTACCTCCGTCTCCAATTTCTCTCTCCTCCACTCAATAGAGATAATCATTTTAATTAACATCAGGCTTTTATCAAGAAAAAGTATCTGCCTATTTCTGTGATTATAAAACCTGAAGTGATTCAAGTCCAAGGACTCTACCAGCTCCCTGTGGACAGAGTCGACACCGGCCATCTGCCCGTAAAGCCAGTCCCTGGCTGGAGCAGAGGCCCACGGCACCGGGCTGAGTTCCAGCATGCACCCCTGGCCTGGCCTTCCCAGGCTGGCTTTGCAAATACAGACTCAGGGGACCTAAACATTGGGGTTTACCCTGAAGAAAAAATAAGAACTGCAGTTTTCTCCTTGTTTTATTTGCTCTCGTATTGTGATCAGTCTCTGGGGTGAGAAGAGGGGGCAGCTCTTAACTGCCTCTGCTTGCACGTAGCTGTGATCACACTGCTGCACGGCAGGTGGGAAGAGTGTTTGAACGGGAAGAGTGAACTTGTTACAGGGAGACAGTGCGTGTTTTTCCCGGTGTGCTAGTGTGTGTTTAAAAGTCAGGGACACAGACTCTGCTTCCTTTGGAAGAGTGCGCTGGTGTGCAGGATGCCAGCGAGCAGGCTACTTACTGTATTGGAAGCCTCGGAGGACAGGTTAGGGATGTGGCCTCAATTCACAGGGAGATGGGTGCTTGTTCTTGACCTCTGCCCTCCACTCCCTCACGTGGGCTGCTGACAGTGGGGAGCATCTGCAAGGATGTGAGTGTGACTGCTGAAGTCCCAGCCAGTCCTCATCGAACCAAAGAGCGGGTCACCAGGCTGACACACCTGCAGGAGGCACCTCCGTCTCCAGGCCAGAAAGGTTCTTCTCTGGGGTGGGAGAGACAAGTCCAGAAGCTATTTCTGGCATCCTGACTGTGCTCGGTGGGAAGGCTCCAAAACCTCGTGAGAAAACATGTATAAATGCAGCTCAGGAGCAAGCGCCGGGTTCCCATCTGCCTTCACCACCCAGAGGAGGGGCTTTCTCTGAAATGGACATTCAGGGAAACTCCAGTGTGTCTGTTGGTGTGGCCCTGGCCACACATTACCTGTCACAGTCTCAAAAACAAAAGAAAGACAAGCACACAAGGAATGCTGAGAACAGGGTGGATGACGCTCGGCAGTGCTAGATCTTGATGAACGCTCGCCAGAGAGGCCCCTCGGCACAGGTGGGGGGAGGCTCTAGAGAGAAAGTTATGTCCGTTATTGAGCTCGCCGTGCAAATGAGTCCCAGAGATTCCTACATCTCTGCAGACATCCTGGAAATGTCACCAATACCTACATCTTTTCGAGCTGCTGGCCACAGGCCAACAAACTGAGTCAGTTTTATAATATCACAACTTGCCCTTATGGGATGTTCTTGTTATAGTAACCTGTGTGGCAGCCTGCAAAGGAATGTTCACTGTGAACATGAGTCCCTTGGACTGTGTCCTTCAGAGAGCGAAGCCGGCATGTTGTATTCATAACGTGTGATTTAAATATTCCTGGCAGCTCCCCTCACTGTCCCTTGTTAACCTATTCCTGTGTGTGTCCCAGGTTTGGCCGCTCCTTGTTAAAGAGTTGGACAGCCACCAGCAGAGGACTGTGTGACTCTAACAGGCGCATAGATGCTCAGCTCAGGGCTGAGTGGGTTAGACTTCAGTCCTGCGTCATTCTTGAAATGCCCTTATACTTCCTCATGGGATGTGCATCTGGGGGGTGCTGGCATGCTCGCCCTGGGGAGTGGCTGTTTTCCAAACACCCACAGAATATTGGGCAGCACCACAGTCTCCTGAATTCACCTGTGCAAATGCCCAGTGGGGCACCCAAGTTTCCAGATGGAGAGAAGGTGCATCCAATTGCATGAGCTTTGATGAGGTGGACTCTAGGGACTGCAGCAAGGGGCAGGCGCTTAATCAGGTGATTTCTCCTGGAGCAGAAGTCATTACTGAGGGCCCGTGGGCCTGTCTGAGAATGAGGGAAGAATTGGGAACCTGACTCAGAAGACTCTCCATCTGGATGTGTCAACCTGGGTTCCAGCTGTGTCTGCTCAGCGTTGTCACTCTGGGGTGGATGCGGTCTTCTTTGTGGAGGCTTTGTGAGATCACTTAGGACTGAGAATTAGTGGACGTTACACGAGTCACACTCGAACTTCCATATGATGCTCTCACAGTCTGCTCACATCTGCAGTACTTCAGTTTCTTCAAAGGCCTGAAAGGCTAAGATTGCCCAAGTCAGAAAAGGGTTTTCTCACTTTTTAAATCCTTGTTTTATTATAGATTTTCAGTACAGCCTTAAAAATAGTGACATGCTTTTTCTAGCTCATCCCGTTCCTCTCCCCCATCTTCTCCCTTGGAGGCCTGAGGAGGACAGAAGACCCTAACAGCACCCAGTGCCTTCCACCACAAAGACCACCACATGGAATGACAGCGCCTGCACCCTGGCCTCATGTGGTTCTCATGCCGTCATTTCTACCCCACCGGCATGGGATCTGAGGCCTCGAGAGACCAGGGTCTTGCTCATGGTCACTTCTGTGGGTTGAGTTGCATCCCCCAGAAAGCTATGTTGAGCTCCTCACCCTTAGTGCCTGTGAGTCTGACTCTCTTGGAATCAGGGTCCCTGCAGGTGTGATCTAGTTCAGGCGAGGTGAGGGGGGTGGGGCTTCACCCAGTGGCTCGACTGTGCCTGTAAGAGGGGCAGGGGGGCCTGGGATGCAGACATGCAGACAGAAGATGATCTGAAGACCCCAGGGAAAAGGTGGCCCTAGGGGCATGGAGGCAGAGACAGGAGGGACATCTCTGTTGTCCACAGCCACCCAGGTTGTCCTACTTGTTGCACTAATCCTGGGAACTGATACAGTCATAAGACTGGCGAGCGGGAGATAGTACACAGCATGTGGGTCCTCGGGTCTGCCACCTGCCGTCCCACCCTGAACACACCGCCTGCTGTGGGCCGTGGTCCCCTCGAGGTGTCACACCTCGACAACTGGATGTGGCCCCAGGTCTCACAGACAGGGCAGGAAGAGAAGAGCAGGCCCAGAAGAGCTACACTGAACTGCGTGAACACCGTGCCAGTGCCTCTCGAGAGGTTTGCGAGTAAGTCAGAGTAACTCGTGCTTTCATTCCAGCCACCAGAGACCTTCCACACTCGTAGACAGAGCCGTCTGAAATGACAGTGCTTCTCTAAACCACGAGCCGTTTCAAATGCCCACGCCGATCCCACCAGCACTGCTTGATTCCCGTCTCTTGGAGAGCCCGCAAGGCCCTGGAGCGGGGTGTTTGCTGGGGTTCGTAGCTGCTGTGAGTTAGAACTTGTTGTCGACTCAGAGCTGGCCTCTTGGGTGGTTTACATTGTGTTTCTGATAAAACGGGTGCTTGTGAAGGTCATTAATTCCATGTTATTCTGTGTTCTGGAATACAGTTTACACAGCACCCTCAAGTGATTCTCTCACTGCGGTGTTCCCCAAACCAAGCTGGCGTGCCTGAGACCCAATTGCTACTTAATCATTATTTGTTGCATGAATTAGTTCAGGTCCACATTCTTTTAAAGTGATTTAAATACTGAAGTTGGCTCATATACACACACAGATACCATACATACCTTGATGGAGTTACCATTTTGAGTGTCCTCAGCAGTAAACGGCACCAGGTACTCGTGTTACTTTGAAAGCTCCCTGCAGGGTTTTCCAGGCCCGTGAGGACCAGTGGTCACAGTTCACCTCTGAGGCCGTGCGCGTCCTAGGAGGACCTGCCAACAGCTACTCTGACAGCTGCCCTGGGCGTCCAGCATGCCCTTTCGGTCCTGTGGGTGGCCACTCTGACCATGGCCACCATGTGTTTCCTGTCACGTTGAGCTTCTCGTTCCCACCAGCTGGGTCTCCTTTAGGGCCCTGAGCCGAAGTCTGGTTTCAGGGCGCACAGCACCTTGGACACTGGCAGCGGGCTCGACCTCCATGTGCAGCAGGGCCTCCCTGTGGGCTTGGCTGAGGGGCGGGCCCCTGACAGGAAAGTCCTCTGAACAGGATAATCGCAGACGCATCACAACCGGGCTCTGTGCCACGTGAAGCTGTAATTAGTGCCGACAGTGTAATTTGCACTCATTTACGGCTCCATTTCCATCCCCTTCGCTAACAAGCTCATCTGTCTCTGTGACGGAAGCTCCTCTGCGCAGAGAGATGCCCAGGAGGGAGGCCGTGGGGCCATTGGCGGGTGCGGGGCCCAGGGGTGCCCGGAGAGCCCTCACCCCTTCGTACAGGAGAAGCATTCTGGGACAGGGGGTTAAACATCCCCTTGATGAACACGTAGTCTGGCTGCTTCCACTGCAGGGGACTCTTAAGACAACTGGTTAAAACAGTACCTTGGGCCCACATCCCCTTGCAGGCAGGAAAAGGTTTCTCACCATGTGGCAGCTGGGGCATAGCTGTGTCATCCTTAGCTTGAGGAGCAAGCAGCCCATCCTCACTCACCTGGTGAAGGGACGGGTGCAGAACCTCCTGCCAGCCTGTGGCAGGTGCAATTGGAGCAGCCATACTCTGCCTGTCTTGTTCTGAAATGCGGGCAGGACTTGGGAAATGCTGGCTCCCTGAGCTTCTGTGTGCCTTGTGCTGCCTCACCTGCGCCGTTCCCCAAGGCCCATCCCTGCGATGCCCCTCCCCATGCTCAAGCATACGGACTCGAATGCAGATGGGGTTCCAGGGACAGTCTTCTAAGAGATTCAAGCTAAGATTTCACCGCGTTACTTCTCACCCATGCCCTGCAGCTCAGGGCATGAGTGTTGTGGGCATTGGGCAGAGAGCTGTAGTGAGAGAAGTGTTCCTGGCGCCCCTACTGTCCTGTTGAGCAGACCCAAGAGCCCCCCAAGTATGGCAAACAAGGCTTTATGGTGGCACTGGTGAATGGCAGAGTGTGAACCGCCCCTGACTCGGCTGACGAGTCACACAGAGACCCATCACACCAAGCCTGGCTTGTTGACACACAGAGATGCCAGTCCACTGATGGGGAGGGAGCCGCCTGTGCTCTGCCACCGCGCGTCCACCAGGCCCCGTGCGCTCCCTGGTGGGCGGCCTGGGTGGGCCTGGAGGTTTAGTATTCCCCAGTTCTCAGGTTTTCTCAGTGGTGCCCCCGAAGATCTCCAGAGAAAGAACATCTTGCTTACTAAGATGTAACCAGATTTCCTAACTGAGGGGCCGTCTGAGCATTACTGGAAAGTATCAGAGAGTGGGTTTTATAAGACCAAGGACCCTACTGTGTATCTTACCAGCACTTCTGGAGAGTGATGCCCAGCCAGAGTGGGGCTGTGGGCACCCATCAGCCTCAGAAACAACAAGCAGAGCTGTGTGCTGGGGGGAGGGGTCTGAGTGGGAGCCTGTGGCCATTGCACCGCTACCCTCATTGTAATCCAGTGACCAGTGTGTGTGTGTGTGTGTGTGTGTGTGTGTGTATGTGTACAACAGAGAGAGACAGTGAGAGAGGGAGAGACACAGAGAAGGGAAAGGCTAGGCCCCCATCAGTCTTGGGGTGTCGTCCAGCCCTCCACCTAGCAGAGCTGCTAAGAGACCAGCTGGAAGCTGCCTGTGAGAAGCTGAGGGGTGGAGCTCAGATTTTGGCCAAAAATGGTCAAAAATTAATGTTGGAATCTACCTGAAAGTTGGGCCTTTATACAGAAAAAGTACAGCTCCTCCATTGGGAGTGCTAAGTGGTTATGATTTAAGACCAAGAGTGAACCAGAAGGAAAGCCTTGAAAAGATTAAAATGCAGCCTCAAATCAGCATAATTTATGATTGGATTGAGGTTAGCTGCCTGCCATCTAACTGCAGGCCGAGCTGAAATAAAACCTCTCTGGAAGAATAGGACACTGCCCAGAGGCTCGGGGTGTTTTATGTAAGTGTTCAGCATTTAGGGAAAAAAGAATAAAGACCCCCCAGAGAATGCCAGTGTGCTAGACCACGAGAAAGAGGAAGATCGAGAGAAACAAACTTGGGGGTGTGCCGATATTTTAGATACAGATTTCAGAGTTGTGGTTAGTGGACTTGAAAAGTTGGATGATGTGGAACCAGAGTACTTCTATAAATGGAGTCTTAGAAAAAATAAAATGAAAATTCTGCAACTGAGAACATGAATAACTGAAGTAGAGTGCTCCCTAATTTTTTTCTGATGATCTGTCACCTCGATTCGGAGTCCGTCCAGAGGACGGTGGTTAGGTGGAGTTAGTAAGACTGCTCAACCCAGGACCATCGAGGTTCTCCAGCCTGTGAGCCTCTGCGGTGGACAGCTTTCAGGCTGCCCCGACTGCCAGCCAGGAGCATCCCCCCTGCAGCTCTGTCCCTGTCTCTGGTGCAGACTGATCAGTTAATTCGCAGGGAAGTTAGGGCGTCCGTCGTGCTTTCACGGGATCCAGGAAGTTAATGAGATCTCTGAACATGCTGTGACTTGGCGAGCGCCGCGGCGCTCCATCCAAGTGGTGGCAGGTGGCTGGGAGCGCGGGAGGTCGCGTGGGAAGGGCTGGGTCTGGCGGCAGCAGCAGGGCCTCACGCCGAGGAGAGGGGCCACGTCATCATGCGCAGCTGATGGTGTGGCTTGCTGCTCCCGGGACACTCGGGGCCAGGGGAGAACCTCGGGTACAGAAACACCTCCCGAGATGGAGCGTGCGGAAAGAGGCCCCCTGCCCAGGCAGAGCCCGCCGAGCCCTGTGCTGTTTGTGTCTGTGAACAGCAAAGGGCACCCGAGCAAGAAATTTAGCACATTAAAGTCATGAGTTGGTGATTTGGGCCTAAACCCCACAGCAGATAAGAAACTGGGAATCGGAAAACGGGATTAAGCAACAGGCAGGCGACAACGTGACAGCTCAGAATAAGAGACAATAAGATGAAATAGAACCACACACTCAGCAGAGACAAGAACTCAGGAAAGCCTCAGTTTTGGCCTCTGATTATTAGAGAAAACATCTCCCGTGGTTTCAGGAAGCCTGCCTTTGTCTTCACACGAACCCACAGCATCGGAGTGCGGGTGTAGATGTAGTTACTGTGCTGGGTCACAGTCAGAAAGTGAAGTAATCCTCTGGGGTTTGGGCGGAAGAGTGATATTCTAAAAACGACCCCCTCCACCTGCCACCGCAAACGTGTGGCTCTCACCCGGGGCCGGCGCTGTTGTAGACACTCCTGCAGTGGTTCCACAGAATGGCCGAACGGTGAGCACAGAGAGCTTTGGGAACGTGCCGTGCCCAGAGACCCTCCAGTGAGCGACGACGTCTGGATTTGGACCCAGGAGGTCCTGCTGTGGCCTCCGCCCTTGTTCTACAGTGTGCACACTCAGTCCACATGGTGGTTTCAGGGGCCCAAGGCATGTTCTCACTCAGGGATGTGAGGCCTCCACTGTGAAGATCGCCACCGCTGGAATCGCAGGCTGCCTGCAGAGGCAGACGAGGGAAACGCTGCCACAAAGGGTAACGTGTGAGCGCATCTCTCATCAGCTCTGGTGAGCCGGATTAAGCATCTTAAATGGACAGTGTGGTAACCACTAATCAGAAAAGAAATTCTACAAAGGGATTAGGATGAGAGAAACAGTGGTTAGATCATAATACTGTGCTGACATTCCAGAACACGTGGCTGCCTTCTCCCGCTCGCCCATCAGTCTCGTGTGCGCGGTGGCTGGTGGCTTCGCAGGAAAGCGGAGGTGCCAGGATAGAACATAGATCTGAAGCGTGGCCCCAAAATAAACTCTGGGGGCTGCAGGGGACAAGTGTAGAGACAAGAGGGACCCAGTCGCCCCTGCTGCTACCATTCGCAAGCTCTTCTTCCTCGTGAAGGTGAGCATCTTGTAGCCCCAGTTTCCCTGCCTTTAAAACTTGGGGTGCTGGAGGAAGGAGCCCCAGCCTTGCCCTGAAAGCTGGGTGAGAGCCCCCAGCTGGACAGACCCCAGAAGGCATCTGTCAAGTTCAGCCTCCAGGGACTGAATTCCGCCAACTACCCAAATGACCTTTAGAACCGACTCGTCCCCAGAGCTTCAAGGAAGGTGGCCCGCCAGCACTTCGATTCTGGCCAGGGGAGGTCTGGGTCGAAAGTCGTGCGGTAAGACTGTTGGGTGGTGCTGAGCACCTATGTTTGTGGGAGTTTGTCACCACAGCAATAGGACCAGGTGCCCTGCACCCCAGAGAATCATTGGGAATTAAAAGGAGAGCCCCGTGCATCTCGTGGGGCTGCCCACCCCACCATAATGCCCTCACCCCTCCAGTGTCAGCCCTAATTGCCAGCTGTGCTATGAAGGAGGAGTGGGTGATGGCCTGAAATCCCGGGGGTGCTGCCTGACACAGGGAAGTTACTGTTATAAAGAGGCACCTGCATGCGAACTGTAAGAGAGCATTTGGCTTCAAGATCTATCTCAGGCCCCTCGACCCTTGCTCCTCGGCCCTTGTGTTCACAGCGGGTGTCTACTGAGGAGTGTAAATTAGCTGAAAAGCCACTGCTGCTTTAAACTGAAATACTGAAAGTAATTTTGTTTGCGTCTCCATAATTAGATTGTTCAAAATAGAATTTCTTCTTTAAGAAAAGGTCATTTTCTGTCTATGTCAATCAAATTCAGACCTTCCCTGACCTTGATAAGCTCCTGGAAGCTGCAGGCCTTTTCTCCTCCTGCAACCTGTCATTGTGTCCCCTCTCCATCGGGAATAAGTGCGCTAATGGAGGTGCTCAGGGGCCATGGGGGCAGGAGGGACACCATGAGCCCTGGCCCTCTCCAGGGGGGTTGCTCAATAACCACACTGCAGAGATCTCCAAATGTCAGGTCAACCGCTAGGTCAGAACTGGGAACATCTGGCTTTCGACAGCCCAGTGCCACGCCTGGAGTGGAAATGCCAGGGGATCCGTCCTTCCTACCCAGGGGCACCTTCTCCACAGCCTGAAGCCCTCACAGCAGTGGGAGTGCCCTCGCCGCCTTGTGCACACAGTGCTGAAGCCAGCGGCTCCTGGAAACCAAGGCATTTAGCGGGAATAGATGTGCACCACCAAGCGGAGAGGGATTATTTACTGGAGCATGAAATGGCTTCCGCATGCAAAGCGCGATGGGAGATGGTTCCGCTGCCCACCTCACCCATTTCTCACACCTCCAGCCTGACTCAGGGGAGGCATTGGGGGTCAAAACTCAGAGACCAGGTTCGATCCACCTGTTGTAAAATGTGCCACTTAAAAGCTCTGGCCTTTTGGTTTTTGTTTTTTCCTTCGTGGCACAGATCCCAGGTCCAAATAAAACATTCCTTATGGAATTCTGCAGAGGTCCCAATCAGCGAAGACACAACATAAATGAATGAGTGAGTGAGTGAGTGAAGCCAGTGGACCTAGGAAACTGGAAGCTGTGAGCAAACAGCACCTGGTAACTTACTGATGTCACTGAGGACTTGACATGTGCCTACTCTATAGGTAAACACATGCTCCAGACCAGTAACTCCTGCTCTCTGAATACCAGCACCCTAACTCACATGCACGGTCTGACAAGCAGATGCCTCTTGGAAATTGTAGTTGGCAGTCTCCGAACGCAGAAAGCCCACTTGAGGGTGTAAAGTACCCATGCCTGCCACACCTGGAGCCCATGAGACAGTGAGCATCAGGAGCTTTGACATCTGCTGCTGCTCAGCCCCTGATGAGCGATGCTCCCTGTGAGGCCGTGCCTCCACCTGCACACACACTGAACTCACCTGCTCCCGGTTGTTCTCGCACACACAACCATTTCCAGGGCATTTGTGACATTGCACCCTCGTAAACAGGGGGACAAGTCACGCCCATGTTTTCCAGGAGTTTACAACCCAGGAGAGGGAGAGTGGACAGCTATGAAGCAGGGAAAGAAGCTGCTCTAAAAAAGTGGAAACAAACCTATGCCGGAGCACACAGGATGGAAAGCCTCCATGCACAGCTGGAGCCTCTAGTGGGAGTGCCATGGGGTAGAGGGACATGACCAGAAGACCAGAGCCATGGAAGGGTGCCCCAGAGGCTGCGAACAGCAGGGGCAGTGGCTCAGAGGGGGCAGGAGCCCTGTTGAAATGACCTCTCACCCACTCATCCTGAAGCCAAAAGAACTCACATACGATGATCTTTACTGAAGATACTAAGCAAGACAATTGGTTCCCTTTAAAAACAGAGTGATACTAGCTCTCATTTTGGGTGGCCACTGCAGCCCAGAAGTGCTGTGACAAAGGGCACTTCTAGTATTACAGCTCCCTGCAAGTGCAAGTGCATTTGACGATCCTTAGCAGATGGGAGACAAAACTCACCCAGTGAAACACAGACACCCAGGAAAGGACGGCAGAGGCTGAGGCACTTGCTCAGAGTCCTCCCTGTGTGGTGCCGTGCAGTTCCAGCTCACACCCCTCAGGAGAAAATGCTTCAGTGTCTCAAAGGCTCTCCTTTGGTCCGTGGTATAAGGCGAAGGAGAGACACTTTCTGCGCGTGCCTCAGAGTAGCGTTGGACATCAGATGGGAGCCCTGCTGTGCGTGTCCCTCCCCTTCCCCACGTCAGCAACCCGCCTGCAGCCCCAAATCCGAGCTCCGTCCTGCTGGGAGCTGGCCTGCCCGCTCGGCAGAGACCCAGCCTCAGGGCCCCGGGAACCATCTAAGACGGAGCACTTGTTCTTGGTCGTGTAATTTCTGACATGAGCTTGGGTGTGCCTTTCATGCTCATCGCTCTCTGCCGTGGTCCCGGTACAGGATTGGGACTGGCACTGTCCCAGGGACAAGGGTCAAGGCTGTTAGCAGAGCTTCTGGATCAATTCATTCCCACTTGGTAGCACATTAAAAAATGTAATTATCAGGAAATAAATGACAATGGCGACAAAGCATATGGATAATTAACTTTATAAGAAACCAAGAAGTGTTAAATAAGAGTCATCTGTAGTCTGTACTCCTGATTCCAGGAAGGCCAGCCCTCCCTGGAGACAGCGGGAAATCGACGGGTGAAAGTATCAAAGGAATCAGTGGAAACACAGTCCAAACAAAGCCCCAAACTTACGCGTGTGCTGCAGAGAGCCAAGGAGGACATTAGTGAGGGACGCCAGCCCAGGCTGTGGGCCGCAGAGACCTGCCCCTTCCCCCCGGAAGACAGTTCTGGAAACCATGGCCGAGCACACAGGCTTCAACCCCGTGAGACAAGGGACTGGCTTGGCTGGTGTGCAGAGTGCACCCACCATTTCCCTCAGGGCCCGGGAAGACTGCCTCGGTGGAGGCAGAGGGAGAGGAAGCAGCCACCGGTCACAAACCTCCTCCGCCCTGCTGCCCCCACCCTGGGGGGGACGGCTCTGGCCGGTGACTTTCCCATCAAACTGTCAGCTGCGGCATTTGTTATCCCAGTTAGTGTTCTCGGTCGCCGTTAATTGTTTAGAGTGCTTTTCCCAAGTCATTAGCTGCCCTCCTCCCGCTCACCCAGCCCCACTTTCCATTAATCCACTCAAGACGTGTCACAAGTGCTCGCTAACGGATGGCGAGGGGGTGGTGACCAGGTTTCTCCTCTCTAGGCAGTGCCCCTGAGCGGGGATGGTGCTGAGTTCTGCACAGCCAGAGTGCATCGTGGGAATAATGGAAGACTCACATCCAAGGCTTCCCACAGATGAGGGGAGCAAGGGGTTGATACAGATGGGGCGCCTTAGTTCACTTCCGAAGTGCTCTGCTGTCTTTGTGCAGGAAGTTGGGAGGAACATAGCAACACTGAACAAAGAGACAGCTTCCATTCACCACCTTGGAGTTCTCTTGTATAGATGTGAGACCTTGGGTTGGCCAAAAAGTCCGTAAGTTTTTTTCCATAAAATAAAAACACATTTTTAATTTTCACCACTAATTTGATTGATTTGGATATTTTGAGTATGTTGGCTCTCTGCCACATGGTATAACGATTATTCTCAATTAATGTCTCTTGATTGGATCACTATCAACTTCTGCTGGTCCACCCAACCATGGACCGTTGTCTAGCGAGAAATCTCCAGCCCAAAACTTTGCAAGTCACTTTTGACACACTCAATCAGTCACAGCACCTTCTCCACACACTGCATCAATCTTTTTTTGTGTTTCAGTTGCATTTTTACCTTTCTTGAACTAATAAAGCATAATATGTCAAAAATTTTGTGGATTTTCTTCCATCTTCAAATGAAAATAGCTACACCAAAGTTCACCAATTTTGGTATTTTTAAAAAAATGCACGCTGATATGGTAGCTGTCAGAATACAATCTAACAAAATTGTTTCAAATGAAGTTGAAGACAACTAAGTGCTACTAGAGCCATCTTAAGGGAAAAAACAGACTTTTGGCCAACTTAAAACACCTTCCATTGACTTCCGTGCCCAGCATGGGTTAGCTATGCAGGGCTATTTTAGAGATCAGGGCTTGTGGACTTCATGGGCCAGCCAGACAGAGAGCCTGACTGCCCAAGTGCAGAAGGGGAGAGCTGAGTGGACCGTGCTTGGTCACACAGGGACACCAGCCTGGGAGCCATGTGGCGGTGTTCGTAGGAGGCCGACCCGCGTGGCGGAGTCACGGAGCGCCGGGTTCTAGAAGGAGGACGTGGTCTTAATTGAATTCCTCCTTCACTCGTGTATTAGGACGTTATCAACCTCTCCACACTGTAGTTTCTTTTATTTTTACTAGGACTTGATCTTTTCAGAGCCATTTTGGGTTCACAGCCAGTTGAGGGAAAGGTACAGTGATGTCCCATATGCCTCCTGCCCCTCACTCGCATAGCCCCCCCCCCCGTGACAGACATCCTAGCAGATGCTGCATTTTTACTGTTGATGAACCCACACGGACAGACCACACGGGCTCCTGGTCCACCATTTGCAGTAGGCCCTTCCTGGTTTGGTGTGGTCTGCAGTTTGCAGAGATGTGCAATGGCAGCTGTCCCTCCGTGTGGCTCTCCCAGAGCAGTCTCGGCACCCTGAGCACCCTCTGAGCGCCACCTGTTCGTCTCTTCCACAGCTCTGTTCGCTGTCTTCCCAGCTCCGCCTTTTCCGGGATGCTGTAGAGACCAAGTCACACAGTGCGCGGGCCTTTCAGATGGGCTGCTTTTCCTTAATGATGCTGCATAAGGTTCCTCCATGTGTTTTCATTTCTCTTTTGTACTGAATAATACAATATTCCTTTGCTGGATGTACCACAGTTTCTTTATCCATTCATGTTGCTTCTGGTCCTGGAGCTTTCTGTTTGGAAGGTTATTAGTTTTGATTCAGTCTCTTTAATAGATATAAGCCTGTTCAGGTGGTCTATGTTTTCCTGTCTGAGTCTTGGCAAATTGTGCACTTCCAGGAATTGGCGTTTTGTCTAAGCTATCAAATTTGTCCATGTAGAGTTTCCATAGTCTTCCATTATTATTCTTTTAATTCCCATGGGGTCTGTGATGATGATCGCTTATTCATTTCTGATATTAATGATTTGTAACCTGGCTAGAAGCTCATCAATTTTATTGACCTTTTTGAAGAACCAAGTTTGGGTTGCAATTATTTTCTTTACTGACTTCCTGCTTTGATTTCATTGATTTCTGTTCAATTCTTATTTCTCCTTCTTACTTTGATTTACTTTTTCTAATTTTCTAAGGTGGAAACTTAGATTACTTATTTTAGATATTTTTCTTTCTTAATATATACAGTCAATGCTATAACTTTCCCTCTAGGTGCTGCTTTTGCTGCACCTCAAATTTTGATAAGTGTGTTTTCATTTTCATTTAGTTAAAAATAGTTTTTAAATTTCTCCTGCAATTTTTCCTTTGATCCATGTATTATTTAGAACCATGATGGTTAATCTCTACATGCTTTGGGATTTTCCAATTATCTTTCTGTTGCTGAGTTCTGGTTTAGTCCATTGTGCACTGAGAATGGATATCATATGATTTCTGTCCTACATTTGTTAACGTGCGTTCTGTGGCCCAGACTGTGGTCCATCTGGGTGAACATCTCGTGTGAGCCTGAGAGAAATGTGTGTTTATCCCTCAGTTCCCTCATCCAAAGTGGGTGTAAGAGGAATGTCTGTCTCACTCCATAGCAGCCACTGACCCGTAAGCCTGCCTGGTGAGGACCTCAGGGCTTGCTTGGGGTCACCACGTCTGCTCAGAGCCCTTCCTCCAGGCCTTCCCACGCTGACCGCACCTCAGCGCTCAGGGGCTCGCCCTCCGGAACCCAGTCCTGTGACTCTTTGTCTGGAGCTCCTGTCCCCAGTTTATATTTGTAATAACCTTTTTCAGTGTCTGAAGTGATGTTCTTAGTTTGGTTGTTCGTTGTGATCCCCGCACCGTGAGAATGGACTTCCCTGAGGGCCGGCACCGCGCGACCTCATTCATCGCTGCAAACCCAGCACCCAGGACTGTATTAGCACACAACAGGTTTTTCAGAAGAGAATGCATGAGCGAATAAATTAGTTCACGTGGGTTATAACGAGACTAGCCTCTAGGATACAGAGGGAGGTGTCAGCTGACACAGAAATGAGAACCTCGCACAGAAGGAGGCTTCTTGCTGAATTTCTCTCTCTTCTGCACCATCATCACCTCAGAAACCTTTATTTCAGACTGCTCCATTTTGTGCTGCTGTGTCAAAGCTCTTTCTTCCTGGGCCCTGGGTTCTAATTCTCACAGCTCTTCCCCCCTGGGGTGTGGGCCCCCGGGGTGGGCGGCCCAGGTGGCAGGAGGTATTTTCGACACGGACTCCTTCCTGGTCTGAACCCCACAGCAAGGAGGGAGGCGCCGGCATAACTGGCTCTAAGGCCCTAAGGCCCAGAGCCTCTGCCAACACGCAGGACATCATCATTCAAAGACCATGGGCATCTGTCCACCTCACACTCACATCTGGGCTCTGTGGGGACTGCAGCCTCAGCTGTCACTTAGGGACTTGGGCGAGGAGGGAGAGACTGCCAGGAAGGGTGTGCTGGCAGCCCTCCTCCTGACGCTGGGACTCCCTGGCGGCCCCATGGGGCCGTCCCATTCAGCTCGTGAGAATTGCACCCACAGACGGCGTCCCTGCGTCCTGGTGTCACGGCTGGCCAAACATTCATATTGCATTTGCTGCCTCACGACCCTAAACAAATGCTCAGAAATGTGCTTTGCAATGTTACAGAATGAAAATCGAGTTTAACTTAAAGATAAATTGATTTTTCTATAAGCAGAAAGGAGGCAATTTGGTGTTTCTTTGACTTGAGGCTGTTTTTCTCTGCTGGTTCGATTCCACGATAACATATTCAGAAGACAGAGCTGCGCTGTTTCGTGGTGGAGGGGTGGGGTCAAACTGAGGGGCAGGGCGGGCGCTGACCCCCGTCGCCAATGGGTTTTTGTTGGGTTCGAAGAGAGCGGCACATGCTTGCTTTGCCCCAGAGTTAGGTTCGGTGGCAGCAGTGGTGGTTCTAATATTGGCCGTAGCGTTACTGCACGAGGGCAGGTGTTGTGCCTGCTTTGTGAACTTGAGCACCTGCTAGAGCTCAGAGGCATGTGCTTGTTCCTGCACCAAGTGGTGCGTGTTCTGGTCCCCAGACTGAGGACACTGAGACAGAAGGCGCACAGGGCACAGCGTAGCTGGCACAGAGGTGCTTCCACACTGTATGCAGGCCCCCTCCCATACCTCCCAGCACCCGCCCCACGCCAAGCCGAGCACCTCGACGCCACATTGCTCTTCATCCTTGTTCCCATTACAGTGAGGACGTACCTCCATGCTCCTTCGTGTGCCGCTGGAGGGGTCTTCTGTCTGGGTGAGGGTTGAGCAGACAGCCTTCTCCGTGAGCTCCCAGGCCCTCCGTGGCTACACCTGCCCTTACACTGTATTTGAAATGTTTCTTGTCTGGCCTATCTCTTCTGCCTGTCTGAATAAAACTGTGTTCAGGAAACACATCACCACCTGGTGTAGTCTGTCCCTACTACAAAAAATCAGGGCTTTGAGCAATTTGTATTGCCAGGGTCGACCTAATATTTGACGTGTGAATTTCCTCTGGCCCCAGTTCAGATCTGCAGGCACAACCGTGCCTTTCTCTGCTCTGCGCCACATTTCTCAGGCTCAGTCTACGCTGAGACACAGCCCCAGTTTCAGAGCCCAGGTCTCATGGTCCCCCACACACTCTTTCCTCCCAGCATGCATTGCATCCACGGTGACGCTACACGGTGGGTAAGGTGTCAGAATCTCAAATGGGAGCAGAGATGGAACTGGGCCGATTGCAAAGATGCTGAAGGCCACCTGACCAGGGGCAGGCCGCCAATGAGACCCCTCTTCCCTCCCGACTGAGTACGCCCCTCGCTCCCCTCCTAACCACTCTCAGAGCCGTCAACAGTCTCTCAGGCTATGAAGTGTTTCAGGCCCCTCGGCCCCTGCAGCTCCGCCACCACCTACCGTGACGCCCAAGCCTCTTCGTGTCCCCATCCAGCAAACTCGAGCAGACCCCGCGCGATTCTTCCCACCTGGCTGGGCCTTTGTCAGGCCTGCGGACTGCCAGCCCCCCTACACCGAGAGCGAGGGACTCAGGACAGATGCTGGTAGCCCCTCCCTCACACCTGCCCCACCCTGTTCTCAAAGAATTAAAGAACAAGCAGAAGGAAAACATAATCCATAACCTAATCCAAGTTCACTTTCCTTAATAAAAATGGTTTATAAAACAATTATTCATGAGCAGGCACTAAAACCACAGACAGCCCTGGGAGTGATCTGACATTTGCCATGTTTGAAGTGACTTTTCCCACGACCAGACAAGTGGTGACATATTTCGAGTGGTGACATATGGTTTTGGCAGTGGCCATTGTCAGTAAAGCTCATTGTCAAATGAAATAGATCAAGATGCTTCATGCACATTTTAAAGGGACAAATAACTTCACAGAGGTCACAGGACTGGGAGAATCTTCAATCTAGTGGTGCCTTAAGGAAATTTCTGAAACTGAAGAGTGAAACTGGACAGAATAAACCCTTATGATTGGATTAGACAGAAACACGGAAGATGAGCTTCCAAGAATGGGAATTGTCATCATGTTACGTCTCTGCAATCAATCAAAGTGGAAATCCCCCATGATAACAGGAGTGACAGGGGTTGGTAAAAGGACCCGTTCACTGCTCCCCCCTGCCCCGTGTGTTCACTGTGTTTCACGTGGAAGAAATGAGGCACGGGGGTGGCAGAGGACAAGGCTGACTGCAGGAGCCATCCCTGCATCTAACACAGGGACCCCCCCAGATAGTCAGTGAGTGACCGTGCTCAGTGGCACATGCACCTGCACCCAACCACATGGTCATAAATCCTCACATTCCTCTTAAAGAGCAAGGAAGCAGAACACATTTTAGAAGGATACCCATAAAAATGTTTGAAATAGTTTGGTTGCTTAAAGAGCCCATGAATCTTCGAAGCATCACAGAACCGCCTACGTTTATCAGCAATATGTGCCTGGTTTGTCCTAGCTTTACGCTCACATCTGTTCTGCTCCCTTGGCTACCACAGGTCCCATGCGAAGGCATGCACTGCTGAATTGGAGGAGCTGCTGCTTCTCTGTCAGACTCAGTCGGTGACTCAGGTGTGCAGAGATGCAGAACGGGACGCGCCAGGGCAGCCCTGCTCAGCGCGTCAGAAGCACGACCCAGAGGGGGCCTAGCAGAACTCACCCATGAACTCGACTCCGTTTTCAGGGTAGATTTTAGGGAACAACTGTAGTTTCCTGGTCAGGCTGCAAAGCCATCCTGTCTAGGAGTGGAGACCCCGTTAGCTGTTTTTGATTCCGTCGCCCCAGGCTTTCCTCGGAGTTGCACAGGCAACTCTGGTGCCACAGGAAAGGCCGTGGAAGGGTGGCCCGACGGGCTGGTGTCTTCTCAGAACGCAGTTCTGGGTGCAGGATAGATTCTGGTCATTCTGGCGCTCACTGCAGAATTGGACCCCCACGCAGGGCGCATTGGGGGTCTGAGGCCTGTCGTAGAGACACTGTTTGGCATCTGAAAGTGCCGGAGAGAGGTCCCCTCCCCCACCACTGCAGATTACAAAATACAGCCTAGTTTTCTGTATCGTTCCTGCTGCTTCAAAAACCTGGAAAAGTAAACAGAGCTGGCAGTTCTTTCATGAGAGTCTTAATGTAGTATTGAATATCAACTATAATTTAAAAATAAAAAGTATTTTGAGTAGTACCAAAAAAAACCCCAAAACAATAATGGAGTTGAGGGGCAAGAATATACATGTGTGAAGGGAAATATGTCTAGTAATTGTCCGTGACAGTTTTCAGGTTCTGTAATGGTTTTAGGAGTCTTCCCTAGCCCATTAATAAAAGCATCTGTGGTATCGTCACAAAGAGCCCACACGAGCAGCAGTTTGCCATCCAGTGGGAGGATGCACTCAGATGCCCAGGTGGCTGGCAGCTCAGCACTGCTCGCTCTGGCTTCTACATTTTGGGGACACTGTCCCTGTCCCCATTCCTCCATGCAGATGAAATTGTCTCCCGTGTGCAGAAGCTTCCGTGAGCTTTTCCTAACTCCCTTTTCATAGGGAGGGGTGTGCAATCACTGCAGAATGAAAGGTTGACTCCTCAGTGAATTGTAAAAGGACCGGGCAGAAAAGGGAAGAGAAGCTTCAGGGAAAGGACAGAGTAACACAGTGAAACAAAGTGAGACTGAACCTTTCAAGGAGTGCATACAAAATTAAATAGTGGCTGCCTACTAATGCACACAAATGCATTAGCTCCAGCTAATTGGATATTTTCGCCTGTGATCATGTATTTCTTCTCTTTCTTTGTTCATAAAAAATACTGAGGTAGTGTGCGTGAAGGAAGAAAGAGCAGAAGGGGGGACCAGAGAGAGGGGAGGGAGGGTGGGGGAAGGAGGGCAGGAAGATATTCCTTGTAATATATTGCTTCTATTTTCAATAAAATTACATAATTCTCTAATCATTTAACATGAACCTTGCAAGTCATAATAACATTTCTCTACCTTGTGGAGAACCCACCATTTCCTCTGAAGTTAGTGACAGCCGATAGGACAGGAATGACAGCAAAGAGGGAAACGGTGGAAGAGTTGGGGTACACAGTAATTATCCTAATTCATAAGCTGGCTCTTCTTCCCTTCGCCAGGTGAGCCACGTATCAAAACCACTCTCCTATTTCCCTGCAAGGCACACGGTGCAGATAAAAATGAGATGATGGCTGACTTTTTACAAGCTTGTTAATCATGGGGCAGGGTTAGCACATCAAGACCTAGGGATTATGTCTAGTTATCATTGCATGCCATAAAATCCATTCAAGAAATATATGTCTCAAATGGTAAGTGTACATTATGAATACATTATGGATACATTTTGACCTTTGCCTCTGCCACCAAGGACCTCAGGGACTGAAGTCACGTAACTGCCTTGCGTGGAATGGGTTCTGGGGGTCAGGGCATCGAAGGGCACCAGGAATTACATGCGGAGTCTAGGCAGGAAAAATAATAAGATAATATGCTTCTACATTCCTGTTGTTCTTTCTTTTCCTTTCCTTTTTTATAAAAGTTTGATAAACAAACCGTGCCTACCAGGAAAAAAAATTGATTTTGCCATCACGAACCCTCGGGGCTGAATTTTTATGTGTTCTGTTGGCAATTAGGAAGCACTAAAACTAAGACTGTGTCCTAATGGAATAATAAAGAAATTAATTGGCAGTAATCGCAGGGGGCAGGAAGTAAATTAAAAGCTTATAATTTGTAGCCCATTATAATGTTGTCTCCCCAATATTAAGTTTTTCGGAGAAAAATGTTTAATACCCAGTGAATCTGCTTTCAGTAAAAATGTGAGAGTTGATCGTTTTCTTCCCCGCCCCTCGCTGGCCACCACTGAACTGAGTGTGGAGTTGGTGTGAATGCAGGGCCAGGCCCCCAAGCCCACCGCCTGGGCCGGCAGTCCGCTGGGAGCACCGCAGGGCTGCGGCCGTCATAGCAAAGTTGGCGAATGGAGAACAGGCATGGAGTGAGATGTGTGAGCCAACAGTGTGTTTTCTGTGCCTAATATAGTTCTGGTCTCACATGCGAAAGCAGGAGACATGGCTCCCTGTTCCGTAGAGTCGGACCGTTTGTAACGGACTGCAGGCGACAGCAGCTCCTAGAAAGCAGGAGAGGACGGGGGAGAAAGGGTTGAAGGGGGAGGGGGAGGGGAGGGGAGGGAGGGAGGGGTGAGAGAGGGGTGGGGGACACTCACCAGCTAGAATTTAGGCTGTAGCTAAATCTCAGAAACCAGCCTCCCACGGGCCGGGGAGGTCAGGTTAAAGGGCAGCCTGACCATTTCCATGGAAACCTTACTCCTCTGCCCCGGAGGCCACCACCCTTTCAATAAAGTGTACCCTCAACGCTGACGCCGATGTATCTGAAACAAAGAAAACACCTTCAAAATGGCATTCGTATGAAAAAAGGAATTTTAATTGGATTGTGGATGCTACAAAGCAGTAGGTTTTGATAAAGAAGCCTGTTCTGGGCCGATACCCTAAGAAAATAATTTCTAAAAACAATAATGGATTAGATTTCATGCTTCAAGAGAACCCTTAATAGAGGTCTCATATTGAACCTGGGATGGTGGGTATTTATAACCTTAACACTAATGATTACCTATTCATTAGACATTGGCCCTCGGTGGCTTTTTTTCTGTCTCGCCAGACCAAAAACAAAGGAAGTGTTATGGGCCTGGATCCCAGGAACACTTCTTTTAGGGAAACATCAAACAGTTCAGTCAGCTCTGCTTTTAGAATGGGCTGCACTTCAGAAGTGCCAACGTGGGAAGGAGAGAATGAGGCCACTACTTCCCAAACTGGAGGGACATGAAGCTCTTTTAAAAGACAAAAAGAAAAGTCGATATCCGGGAACGATTCTCAAATTGCTTGTGTGGGAAATCCCGAATCACTAGTTAGTCACCGTCAGTCCGTGTCAGAGCTCACACAGTCAGAAGAGCCAGAGGCGACCACTGGTAAGGGAGGGCGGCACGCGGGGGATGGGAAATCAGTGTATGGGGGAGGCACTGGCCGCTGCACTCCAGACATTGTGAGTGGACGGTTGCCGTAATTTTCATGGAATACTACACATTCATTTTTTGCGTGACACCTGGATTTAAAATATCTTGTAACTAACTCAACGTCTTTATTATTATACGTTGTGCCAACTCTGGTTGAGGCATGATGTAGGAGGGGCCAGGCTGTGGGTGAGACCAGGCTGTGGGCGGGGCCATGGGAATGGGAGTGACCTTGAAATAGTGGGGAACCTCGATGGCTAGGACACTTGGGAAGCCACCATTGCCACATCAACGCAAGAAACACACCACTCATGCGCCCCACCCCCACAGCAGGGCGCCCGCATCCTGGCCTCACACGGCAGTCCCTCATTGACAGAGCCCAAGTCACATGCTCACACGCCTGTGCCGCGAGGCCAGAAAACAGAGATTTGGGGGAAAGGGTTAGTCGGGAAGCTGCATTCACAGTGAAGAGACCTGTCGAAATGCAGAACGAGTGTGCACTTATTCATGTCTCTGCACTGCTTTTCTTCTCATACCCGCAGTGAGACCCCAGTCCTGTCCTCTGCCAGGGCAGGTCGGGCACGCGACAGCTCTGGTCAATGAAACAAGGGCACAGTCAGCGGGGGGGAGGGGGGGCACTTCCAGGTGGGACCCCTAACCCCCACCGCGCGGTCTTCCTGCTGCTCTCCATCCTCTGCTGACTGCCAAAGACGAGGGAGCCAGCCCATGTCTCTGAGACACCTGGGGGACAGCTTGTCTGGGGTGGAAGGAGCCTTGACCCCAGTAACAGCGGGAAGCAGGCCCCTCCCACCCCGCAACCGCGGTGACTGAAAGTGCACTTTCTTGCGTGGACTGATGTTGCCCATCCATCTGTCACTGTTGGTAGCTAGATTGCTTTAATTAGTGCAGGGGCCAATGATTAAGCTTGTAACACGCAGTTTAAGCTCTAATCTCTGAAGAACACAAATGACCGCATCACCCAGGAGGCTCTCTGTTCCTCCCCAATCTGATCCGTCTGGTAAAGTCAGTGGGTCCAGTCTTTGCTGTGACACCCGGCAACATGTGTGACGTGAGTACTGAAGCAGCAAGACACAGCAGAAACGCAGGTGACAAAATGTATCAAAATGAATCGCCTGGGAAAGCTGTGAAACCCCCCCTAGGGAAGAGCTGCGAACTCCTTTCCCCGAGCTGCCCGGGGCATGACGGTCGCGTGTTTGTGATCTCTGGTGCAGAGGTGGTGTTTGGTCTTTGTCTTTGTGGGTCGTTTACGTCACTGTGTTAAACTAGGAAGAAATGGGACGAACGTGTGAGGCGCTGCTCACTCTAACGTGCCACTCAGTGTGTGTTTCCCCGCGGGGAGCGGTCTGTGCCACGGGCGGAGAGGGTGTGAGTCCCGAACGCCTCGTCCTTCAGGCCCAGGGGTCCTGGGGTGGTTTGGTCAGTGACCTTTCCCTGTGCTTGACATTTCTAGTTCAGTCCTTCCATTGTCCTCTAGACAGTAATCACCTGCCACCCTGGATGCGTAAGGAAATGTCACCATGCAGATGCTAATGACCTTTTCTAAAATACGGACCTCCACAATAAAACCACTGAATCCGAATGTCCCTCGACTTTGACATCTGGACCCTTTGTATCTGGCAGGGTGGGGGGGTGGAAGGTGGCCATTCAAAACTACTATAATGGATATCCAGCTTTGATATGGGAGTCAGCCCTGCATTTGGAGGGCGAGTGTGACTGGGCACCCACACTTGTGCACTCAGTGAGGAGCGACGGGGACTGCGTGGCCACCTTTGATCTAACACAGGATGGAGAGCTACATGCCATCCCCACTCACCCCTGCTCCTGACCCTCCTGACCAGCTGTACCCCACAACACTGCCCAGGAGCCCTGTGAGCGAGCAGGTACCCCTTCCCTTCTCTGATGCACGTCGATTCTAGGTGGTTTGATAATATTTTCTGGGAATGTTATTTTAACACAATCAGGAAATATTCCACTGCACTGAAGGGTGTTTCTTTAGGATAAGATGTGCTCTCTGATCATGTAACAGAATCCAGAGTCAAGATTTTCTATTCCCCACAAATTCCAAAATTATGTAGGGTTAATGTATAGACAGATAATAGGTAAGTAGACAGAGAGACAGACAGACAGATGGGTATTTCTCTTTTCCAGGGTGAAGAGCAGACCCAACACTAAGATAGCAAAGAGGACTCATTCAGTCACTGTGTCATCACATGCGTGGAATCTAAAACAGTCAAACTCAGAACTAGTTGGGGGGCTGGTGGAGAGGGAAGTGGGGTGCAGTGTTTCGGTTGTGCAAGTTGAATGCCTTGTGGAGGTGTGATGTGCGGCACAGTGACTCCAGTTCACCGTGCCCTGGCCATTTGCCGTGCCACCCAGCCCACACGAGGGAAGATGGGTCCCGTGCGAGGGGCGGGACATGGTTATTAACACCCTTGTGGGGGTCACTTGACAGGTATGCAGATTTCAAAACAGCAAGGTGTACCTTAAATATAAACAATTTTCATCGGTCACTGTAGTTCAGTAAAGCTGGGAAACAGTAAAAGCTTCCTCCTTATCAAACACAAGTGCTGTGTTCACTAGAGGAAGGCTATGTTCGCCTATCCCCAGGGAGAATAAGCCACCACCAGAAACATGAAAACTGAAGGAACAGCCCCCCACTGCCCTTCAAATGTTACAGTCATGCGCGACAAGGTGAAATGTGCGTTACTTAACTGGATTTGTTAGTGACAGTTTGGCCTGTTAATTGTTGTAACAGTGTGTTTGTAACCAATATCAACCGTAATTGGGTGTCACATTTGATCGAGGGTTAAAACTGAAACAGCTGGTCCTGGGAGGCACCACATCCTCGACAAGGTGCCCGAGGGGCAGCTGCCCCACCCACCACAGGCGGAGGTTCTCTGTAGGCCCGGGAAGCGTCCTGGAGGGTTGACAGGGTCTCCATGTAAGTCCTAGGAGTAAGGCAGCTCCCGCAGAGGGAGTCACTGTCCAGGCCCGAGCATTCTGGCTCGGACACCACGGAAGGCTGCCGGGTCGGCCTCACAGAAAGTAGAGGGGCTGCGTCAGACGGGAGGGCGGAGCAGGAGGGAGGCGGACACAGACAACTCTGGGCTTCCCCAGGGCCCCCAGGTCCCCAGTTCTGGCCTGTTTCTGCCTCCCCTGTATAGGCAGGGGACCCCATTCCTGTGACCCAGTCTCCCTCTGAGCCGTGTTGACTGGAGGGAGGGGCCCCGTCCTGTGCACATCTAGCATGCTAACTCCAGTGCCCGGGCTCCTGGCCAGGCGTGATAGCTCTGGCCTGATAACCTGGCCTGGGACAATGAAGCAACGTGAAAGACATAAAGATGACAACAGCTGGAATAATTTTGCCACTGGTGGTGTAGTCTGCCTCCCCCCGAGAACTAGAGAGCTTGCACAGGTTCTTCCTGTGGACTCGCGCCTCAGACAGGTCTCCTCTGAAACCCTGGGTTGTGATGAACGTCTTCGGCTGGTCTCTCACCTCTACAGCAGGGCCCCTGCGGGGCGGGCTTCTCATCCTCACCCAGGGCCAGGCAGGTGGCTTCTGCCTCATGCTGGAGGGGAATTCAAGGTGGGGCTTTGTCCTGTGCCTATCATCCAGCAGCAACTGGCCCCCCTGGCCCCTGGCAAGCGCAGGCCTGGGGCAGGTGCCCCAGCTGCTCCTGCTGCTCCTCATACTCAGGACCTGAGCCACCAAGGGGCTCCCGGCACCCCGCCTTGTGCCCGGCGTTCCTCGAGCCCCAGGTGAGCAGAGTCTGGACAGGTGAGCTTCCCTCGCAGAAGCGCGTGCATACAGCCACATGTAATGTCATCGCTGAGTCACAGGTCAGGTTCTCTGCGACCTTTTTTAGGCAGTGTCTGGTTTTGTGTTTCCCAACCCTGCCATAGAACTGGGTCATGTCTGCGTCTGACAAAAACTTCAGTCGAGTGGGCTCATTAACACAAAACAAAAACAGAGGATTCAAGTTTAGCCTCTGACTCCCCCGCAACCTCTGCAAAAGGAGATCTTGACCTCTATTGCCCAGGTAATTTGGCCACAGCTGGAAGGCCAATTAAAAAAAAAAGTTAATTGTTGCCATTTTGAGCTTCCAAGAGTCCAGCTCCCAGTGAATTAATGATATTGGAAGGATTTTCAAGGGCTATTTTGAAAACTGGTAAAGTTTGCCTCAGAACCTGACTTTTCATATAATCTCATGCTACCTCATTGTCCCCGACTTACGGAGAAGGAGACGGCACTCCGAGAGGAGCGCTGGGATGTCTGTCCATCCATCAGACAGACAGAAGCAATGGCACGACCACGTCCCAGCAGAACTTCGTTCACAAAAACATGTTTCATGGACGCGCCACCAGTAGCTGTCCTATTATAAACGTGTCACAAGAATGAATGGCACTGATGGAACCTGAAAGACATGTCACATCGCACTACGGTCATCACTTACCCAAGTCTGTGACCGACGGACACCGGCCAACTTCTTCCCTGAAGTCTTCCAGTCGGCGTCCTGTCTGTCTTCCGTGTGAGAAAGCTCAGGTCCGCAGCGCTCTGTCTGCAGGGCCGGTCAGCGCGACGCAGTGCTTCCCGGTCTCCTCTGCTGAGCTGAGTCCAGTCCATCGTCACAGTGAAACCCTCGTGTGCTTCTGTGTTCTGGTGTGCGACAAGGAGTGACAACACATCTGACACCCTGTTCTGTGCACGGCAGCGTGGCAGCTCACCAAGTGGTGCATTGGGCTGCACCGGACAGCCTGGGGTGCGGCGCCCACTCTGCACGGCCATGCAGGGGTGCATTTAGGGAGCACACAGTGTTGCACCGAGACAGACAACGGTGTGCGTTTCTGGTCATTTGCTCAGGGTGCCCAGCGGACACACTCTGTCCGTGACGTTCCACAGTCACTCCTCAGCTGTGAGGCCCTTTCTCCGTCACTGAGGTACCAGCTGTGTTTGCAGAGCACCACGCTCACTCTGTGTCATCAGGGGCCGTGGCAGTGCCATCCGCCTGCAGTTCGTTCTGGACACCTGCTGCCCAATAGCAGGCACACCCCCAGGTGACACGTGGCCTTGAGACACCCCAGACAGACCTGCTGGAGGATGAGGCCCAGGCAGTGTGTCGGCCGCCTCCCGGCATGTGGGTCGGACAGAAACGAATGCCGCGCGCACACAAGCACGCTTCCCATCTCAGCGACAGAACCAGCAGGCTGCTGCCACTGCCCCTCGTCCTGGGCGGTCACTGGCTGGGACCCGGCAGCCTTGGGGACAACGATTCTGAGTTGTGAGCTCTCGCTGGAAATGGGGGGGAGCAGGGAGCACCAGGCCCCAGGCTGGTCCAGGATGATTGTGTCTCAGGACCCTGAACTAACTACCCCTGCAAACACCTTGGTTCCAAATAAGGCCCTGTCTGAATTCCCAGAGGGGTGTGAATTTGGGGGAACACTGTTCACCCCACATGAATGAGCAGGAAAGACCCCTGCTGATCCCTATCTCACCATTTAGGAGGTCTGGGCCTCATTCTTCTGTCTCAGTGTGGCCGGTCTCAGGGGGCTGCACATTGGACCCCAGGGAACAAACCCTTCTAAGGACTCTCCCGTCCCTTGGTGTAACTGTGCCCTGACCCTCATTGTGACTCTGAGTTTCCTCCCCATAGCCCGGTAGCCCCCCAAGCCCTGGTAACAGGAAATGGGGTGATTGCCATCTAACTGCCACCAGTCCCTTGCTGGGAAGTCAGGTGTCCATATCCCAAGAGGCTGCATCGAGCCCATGCACACAGGACAGAACAACTGCCACCCAAAGGGCTCAAACAATTCAAAATGTTTTGAGATCTGTAGATTCCAGACCATTGTTCTTGCTGTCAAATGAATTTCCCCTGACTTTTTATCTTCAGTGAAGATGGGCAAAGTGCAAGACCCCGATAGGAGTGGGACCCTTCCTAGTAAAAGCAGAGCCCTTGTTTTCAAATCATGGCGTACAACCCAAGCGGCAGGGCCCTGCTTCACCAGGACCACAGAGATGCACAGCAGTGTCTGCATCCCACCACACCCGCTCTCAAAGCTGTTGAACTGCTCTCCTGGAAACATAGGCAAAGGCACATTGGCTTTTCTCTGCAGTAAACATTTGATTTTTGTAAAAAAGTAAAGCATGCTGTCAGCCAAGCTTTGTGCAGGGTGACACAAGAGACAGAAAAGTCCTTCCCCGGGGAGGGGTGGGGTAGGTACAGCTGTAAGTCACAAGGAAATAAAAAGTTCCTGTCCCTCACATTCCCAAAGTCCAGAGGCCATCAGCCCAGGCCAGTGGGGCACTCTGGCCACCTGGGTGACCCACTCCCCAGCTCCCCATCACAGGCAGACAGACCCTCCCTGGGCAGGGTTTCCACTGTGCAAAACTGCCATTCCCAGGAGTGAGCACCTCATGGTGCAAAGTGGCTGCTGTAGCCCCTGCTGTGTGGCCCGGATTGCAGCCAGCAGGACAGGGGACAAAGAAAGATGCTTTCCTCCATTGAAGGGTACTTCCTGGAAGTTGCACGTGCCACTCCCTTTTACTATCAAAGCTTAGGACCCAGTGACAGGGCTGCACCCAGCTGCAGGGGAGATGGGAAGAGGCAGTGGGCATTCTGGGCAATTGAATGTCCAGCGAAACATCAGAGCCCTACTGCTGAAGAAGAGAGAGGTTGATGGACATGGATCCCAGTCCACCGTGGGACATGCGTTTTCCTGTCCAGAGAGTGGGGCCCCTGCCCTCTGCCAGGTGCCCCCTGCCCCATCTTCTCCTCTCTCTGCTCCAGCCCATGGCCTACTGGCCATCCCTCCAGCACCAAGCCTATCCCTGCCTGGGCTCAGCACTGACTGTCCCCCTCCTGGACAGCTCCTCCCCAAATATTCCAGGGCTGCCCCCTCACTCCCCACAGGGCCATGTTCCAGAGGTAGCCTCCTGGGGGACACTTTCTTGTGCACCCCACCTCCAGGGGTATCCCTGTCACCACACATCTCTGCACCTCACTTTATCCTGCACCCTCATTCTGGTGATCCGTTTTGCCCTTCAAATAAAAGAGAAAAAGGAAGTGCCTCTTACCCTACCCCCAACCCCCATCTCTGTCTACCTGGAACTCTGGAAAGACAGGGTATTGATTTAAAACAGTAGAAAACATTTTTTAAAAAAAGAAAAAGATCCAGTTAGGCTCTTGGGGAACTGAAGCCTCAGGAGGGGCAACTCCCTAGATGGTGAGGCTGGGCGTGATATTTGAAGAGCAGATGCTGCTTTTAGAGTCTCACCTGGCAGCACGCCCTCCTCAGACACTGCCAGGTGAGCTGTCTGAGCCAAGCTGGAAGAGCTACAGGCCAAAAGCAGCAGGACGGAGAGGATGTTCTGTCCTGGGCTGGGTGATCTTGGGCTCAGAAAGTAGACTGGGGAAGATTGTGCCCAGCCCAGCCTGGCGCCAGCAACAGGAAAGTGTCATTCTCCCCCGCCCTCCCCCGCCTCTCCCTCGCTGCCTCCTCCGCTCCACTGCACCCTGAAGCTTTGTGTGCACAGTAAAAGTGGCAAAGGCGATGGGCCCAGTTTAGACCAGAGATGCACAGCCTCGGCCACATAACCATGGGCCACTGAGCCGCCAGACCGGCCAGCAACCTCCCAGCCTAGAAGACCCGAAGAGCTGCATGCAGGATGATCCCACATCTCTGTCAAGCAGGGGGTCCTGTGGGCTTCTCGCTGCTCGGTGAGCCTTCCCCCCATGGGCCAGGGTGCAGCAGGCACTCAGTGTCTGGCTGGTGAGTGAAGGCCATGCTGCCCCCCAGCGGGACCTGCCTTCACACAGCAGCCAGCCTGGGGCCTGGGACTCTGGTGTCTGTGGAGTGGCCGGAAGGCCCCCTATAGGCAGAGAGGCTGAGAGGTTAGTGCTCAGGCCACTGAGGTGGGTGCAGGGTGGGGGAGGGCCAAGGGGAGCCTGCTGTCCCAGCCCCATCCAGTTCACCTGGGCCCCAGTCCCTTGGCGTGTCACCGAGTTTGCAGAGCGCAGAGAAAATGTCCCTGTCAGTAGGGTTTAATCAGAGAAGCAGCTCCGTGACTCCTGTTGTGGACCCGGGGGTGCCTTGAGCATGCGGCCTTACAGAATCTGGGGTGGGGCTGGGGGTTCTTGTCCAGAGGAAGGAGTTGGAGGCACAGGGGAGCCCCCGGCAGCCCCTGGGCATGCTGGCCCTAGCGGGGTCATCGCTGGCTGGGCCCCTGGGCAGAGGCAGGGTCAGTTGCCACGGTGGACCCAGATGGGCTGCACTGGGGAAGTCCACGGTAAGCTGTCCCTTCTGCATAGCTGCAATGGCTGCGGGTCCACCACTGATCTTGTGGCGGTGGCCTGGGGACCCTGGGAAACAGGATCCCTGCTTAACCCAGTGGGCAGAGTGCAGACCCCTCCTCAGCCACCGAGGAGTCCAAGTGCACATTGGGAAACAGACGCACTCCACTAACGCCGGAGCCCTTCAAAAGGGGCTTGAGGAAGAGAGCACCTGTCTTTTAGTGAAATAGGGAAATGCCTGACATGTTTCGTAGCAATGAAAGGGTAGCTTTGCGGGAAGCCCTCCTTCCACAAAATTCCCAGAGTGGTTCTTTTTCTAAGTAGGCGATCCTGTCTACGGAAGGAAGTCGTAATGAGCCTCCTCACGCTCCACTACTTGGGGCCTTTTGGGTGGGCTAGAACACCCAGGGCGGCAATTACCGGTGGTAAATGTCCTTGTCCTGTTGCTGGTGGCCATGGAGACCTCTCCTCAGGGGTGGGCCATTGGCTCGAGGCCGTCAAAACCCTGCCGAGGTGCCTTCGTTTTCATTCTCGTGGCTCCGCACCTCTGTGGGCATCGGGCGCTGACTCCCTCAGAGGACTCTCGTTGCGTGCTGGCTGACTTCACCAGTGCCTCCCACTCGAGTAACCG
Source organism: Macrotus californicus (assembly GCA_007922815.1). Classification (NCBI taxonomy): domain Eukaryota; kingdom Metazoa; phylum Chordata; class Mammalia; order Chiroptera; family Phyllostomidae; genus Macrotus; species Macrotus californicus. Next base: position 363,696 of record VMDR010000129.1, read on the forward strand.
CGGGGTTTGGTAGAGGGTCTCGGGGCGGAGCCTTTCCTCCGCACACCTTGGCAGTGTGGGAGAGAGTCTGAGACCAGCTGGCGTTCTCCTCTTTACAGGCCGGCCGTGCTCCAAGCTGTTCTTTTCTGTTCCCTGCCTGGCTGCATGGGGCGCTTTAACACTCATCCTGGAAACTCCGAAGCTCTCTCACAGACACTGGCATTCAGCGTCTCTATCAAACTGCGCACCCAGCTCACCCACACGTCTGGAAGGCGCTGTGCTGCGGTATCTCTTTGGTTATTGTTTTTGCCCCACTTTCTATGATTTCTGCCTTAGAAACACTGCTTAGTGGCAGGTATGCTGACAGCCATGTTTGGTCCTACACCGCTGTTGTCTGATTTCTTACGGTTTTACGTCCCTGTTCTTGGCCTCTTCGGCAAGGTCTGTCTGTGCCACACCTGACCGGTGTAGTTTCTTTTGTGTCAGGGTGAAATCGACACACAGCGCCGTATCAGTTCTGGGTGCACCACACAGTGATGCGATGCTGGTGCGTATTTCGAAATGACCCCACCGCATGCCTAGTACCACTGTCGTCACCCCACACATCACACACATCGTTTTTCTCGTGCTGAGACTCTGAAGGTCCCCTCCCTCAGCAGCTCTCGATGCACAGCAGGCATCATAACCTCCAGCCAGCCCGAGGCACATGACGCTGCGGGACTTGGTGTGTTTTGTGATTGGAAGCTTGTGTCTGCCGGCCCCCTTCGCCCACCGCCCCCACCTCCCCTCTGGCAGCCGCCACTCTGGGCTCTGTGTCTGCGAATCTGTTCCTATTCTGTCTGTCTGTCTCTCTTTAGATTCCATGCAGGAGTGAGAGCGAATTGTCTTTCTCTCTCTGCCTTGTTTCACCGAGCGCAATACCCTCAGGTTGCCCACTGTTCTCGAAAATCAGACAGACTCTCCCAGAGCCTATTGCATGTTAGCACAACGGAGCACGTGCAAAGCAAAATGCCCCAAGCATCTCCGCTCGGCCGGCTCCTGTAGCAAGACGGTGACCATGGGGAGGAAAGGGGCTTGCTCCTTTCTGAGTCCCCACTGTCCCGCGGGCCCCTCAGTGTGCCCCTCAGTCAGTGTCATTGGTCCTGGTTGACAGCTTCTTTCACATGCCCAGGACCCGCTTTCTCAAAAATGTCCAAGACCCTGGCACACCGGGTGGGTGGCCTCAATGCCGGGGCAGCACCGGCAGCTGGACGGGCCCTTCTCCCGAGGCTGTGGCTCCACTTCGCAGCCCCCACTCCAAGCACCTAGGTTTCCACATAACCTCGAGTGTTTGGGAAGTTAAGTAAAATATGTCACCCAAGGAGTCACCTGGGTTCACCAAAGGCTGGCACCATCTCACCCCTACAGGGTCCCTTTAAGGCAGCAGGCACTTTATTTGCCAGCATACAAAGGTAGATCAGAGTATATGACATTCTTACAGCGTGTGGGGTATTTGTAGGAGTGTCCAAGTGACTTTCACAGTGAATTTGCCAAAAGTGATGCAGAAGAGGTTTGTAGAGAAAATATGTCATTCTGCCCACGTAAATACATCATAATCCATATTAGAATGTAGCAGGGAAGTGATTGGAATCTAGAATAATAGTCCATTAGCTCTGAAAACAATATATATGAAATCACATAAATAAAAGAAATGTGTCTGCTTAAGCGAGTACTGGCACAAAGCAGGAGAAGAAATGCCACCAAAAATCCCTGAAAGTGGGTGCCCACTCCTCAGCCATGGTGGTGTACAGGCGAGAGGCAGCACAGCGACTCGGAAGTATCAGCCACTAAAAAGCAGCTCATAGCGCCACACTGAATGAAATAAGGACAGATGTCTGTATTTGCAAGCAAAGAAATTAAGCAAGAAAACATATGGCCGATTGAGTGCCCACACAGGTCGCCAGAGCACACGTGGACAAGGTGACACTTCTGTGTAAGTCAGGGCAGAACGCACAGTGAAGGACAGCAGTGGGGAAGCCCTGGGCTATCGTCACGCCCGCGGCAAAGCCAGGGAGTACGAGAGTTCTAATGGAGACCCTGGGTGCTGAACAGCGCTGCTTTTCAGGGAGCCCCACCCCTGACCCCGGGCTTCCACTCTCGCCTTGCCAACCAGGGTGGAGGGCTGCCCCTCCCCCGGGTCTGCCCGTCCTGCACAAACAGTCTTCGGAGAGAGGGTAGACTTGGAGGAACCAGGGTGGCTTGGACACTCCAGGACTGGAGAAAATGCTGGCCAGTTCAGTGCCGACTATTCATAAGGCTTCAGCAGAGAAGACTGGCAACAGTTTATGACGCTGGCTCCTGCTTTTGGTGCCTGGACCAGCGCTATCCCCGGGGCACTTAGAGCAAGTCACCTCTCCTTGGTAAGCTCTCCCCCTTGAAGCCCCCTGGTACTACCTGCTTTGGAAGATAGACACACCACCCATCGACCAGCTGGGCATGGCTGCGGGGCCTGAACTGGGCGTGCATTTCTTAACCAGCAGACGCTGGGAGGAATGATTTTCATTCCAAGACAGCGGGAAGGCACCCTTGCATTGGAGTTTGCACACAGCCTGCTCTGGGATGGGGTGGCCGTGCCCCGTGTTCCACACAGCTGTGCAATGACACTTCTCTGGCTCAGTCGGCTTTCACTGGGCAGAGGTTTTGGAGAATCAGCTGCTCTGTCCAGCCCTCCGTTATGTGCCAGGGAGTGACCCCTGCCCCGCGTGGAACCTGCTGTCACGGAAAGAGGCAGACATGAGACAACAAATGCCAAAGTTAGTCATTTAATTATATTTGGGATAAGACTTACCAGGTAGGAGTGTCTGACACTTTTCAAACACATACATAACTGGGGAACCTGTTTTATTTTCAGTGTGTATTTTACTTTAAAACGTTGCTAAATGTGCATTTGTGTTGTAATGACAGAACGAAGATGCCCTTGAGGGGATATTTTGTGCAAAGGTAACAACTGAAGACAGCTGGCAGGGACAGAGTGGAGGAAGGGGCCGTGCTGGGCTCAGTCACCGCACGGTGACGTCAGGGCTCGGATACTGTCATGGTCACACGACCAGCTGGTTTCCTGGCCTTCCTTCCGCCCTGACCACAGAGGGCTGCACGGCTCCAAGCGACCCTCTCCTGCAGGGGCACCCTAAGCAGGACAGCATAGAGGGGGGAGAAACAGGACCAAGCACCCCACCCCTGTGCTCTTCCTCAGAGGCCTTCCTGAGACACCGGAGCAAATAAATTCTGGGTGTATCACACAGGCGTTCCAAGACCAGCCCAGGTACTGGGGCTGCAGGCACTGTGCCCGGCCCAGGCCAGCTCCAGGTCACCTCTGCAGCTTCACAGTGACTGGCTCAGGGCGTAGATGTGGCCAGAGGGTGGAACTAGGGTCACATTGGCACGGAAGACACAAGCATTATGGCCGTTTTCATGACGATGAGCAGCAGGAACAGATGGTCTTCCTCGCTGCGACCACCAAGTCCTTGCTCCAGCAGGTCAAGCTCTGTTACTGAAGAGACCAGACCGTCCACTCCAATTCTCGCCTGTACTAGAGCCCTCAGGGTCCGAGGATGTTCATCACAGCTCAGGATCCGCTGGTTGTGTTTTGAGTATCAAGACAGAAAGGAGCCTCTGTCATTCCTGCATGTGGCCACAGGGTGTCACTGTTGCAGAGTGGTACCAACTGTAACTTAGACCCCGAGGGCCAGGCTGCCGCTGAGTGCTTAGAAAACCCAGGACCCAGCTGGCGTCCCCGTGGCCACAAAGGCCAGGACTGCGCATTCAGAAGTTCTGCAATGCCGAAGATGGGGCTGACTGATCTAGCCTGTCCTTGCTGGTCATTTGACCGTCTTTCAAAGTGCAGAATGTGCGTGAGACTTTGCAGGAGTGAGACCCACAGGGTACAGAACCGTAGACGGTGTTTTCTTAAAAAAGATTTTATTTATTTATTTTTGGAGAGGGGAAGGGATAGAGAAAGAGAGGGAGAGAAACATCAATGTGTGGCTGCTTCTCGCATGCCCCCCACCGGGAACCTGGCCTGCAACCCAGGCACGTGCCCTGACTGGGAATCGAACAGCGACCCTTTGGTTCACAGGCTGGCCCTCAATCCACTGAGCCACACCAGCCCGGGCAATATAGTTTTTGTTGGTTGGTTGATTGGTTGGTTGGTCACACAGTAACTGAACCCTGTTGTTGCGAGCTGAATTGTGTCCCCAGACATGGTTCTTCTCTCCATGCTGTAGCCCCGCCCACCGCTCTGTTTTCTGTGACACCGTTTTTTGAGGCACTGTCGTGAAAAACATTCAGCAAAAGCTCCTGCCTTCCTTTCCCACCGCCCCCCCTCCGGCGATCCCACCCCAGATCCTGGGCCATGATTACAGGCCTGGGCTGCAGGGAGCCCCTGAAAGTGCGGGAGGTTCAAGAAAAACCTGAACTTCCAGTTGTTGCCAGATGGACCCACTTTTGCACAGAGGCAGTTTTCTTGTGCCGACGCAGCTAAGTTAAAGTGAGGGCTGTGGTGGGTACACTGCAAATACGGACAAGGGTTCTTCAGGAAAGCTGTTAACCACGTGAGCCTAGAAGTCACTCGTTGGGACAGGCAACCCTGTCACTGATAACCTCAGAGAAAGGACCCAGGTTCATGGGGGCAGGGCTGAAAAGAAGGGGTCGAATGAAATAAACAAGGAACAAGTGCAGAGTGTAGCTCACAGCCCTAAAGCCGACTGGGTCGCACAGCTGGAGAGTCAGCAGCATTTTTGGTAGCAGGGACTGGAGCTGATCCCACCTAAAGTCAAGGGAAGCCTCCTGTCCTTTTCTGAATCTGAATGCCAATGGCCAAGCCGGGCGGAGCCAGCAGCCCTGTTCCTCTGGACCATGTCCATGCCCCTGAGCCCTAGAAACATGCCCTGTGCCCTTGGACCTCGATCTGTGTCTCACATGTGAGAACCAGGGAGAGCACCCCCAGCACGCCCCGGGTGGGCCTCACAGCTCCCAGTGTGAGCCCCCTGGTGTTCATAACTCCTCATTAAGCAGCAGTGAGATGAAAGCAGACAATTAGGACCGTTTTTAATTACAAGCTCCCCTTCCAAAGAGGACTTAAATTACAGTTAAAACAGAGACAACCAAATAAAACCTCGGGAAATCTGGAGGGGAGAGGAAACTCAGAATGTGCTTGCGTAGAGAGCAGGCCATGGCGAATTAGAGGCAAAGGTGGAAATTGAACTGCTTGGCTTGACTCGTAAGAAGCCAATGTTTATTTTAAAACATAAGTGTGATTTTTTTAAGGAACTGGTAAGTTATTATGTCATCGGGAAGATATTAAAGTCGTTAGGCTCAAATACAACATGCAGAGAGGAGCCTCGTGCTGACAGCAAGAGTATGTGACAGCAAGATGGCCTTCGGCTGCAGCCAGCTCTTTCCACCCTGCTCTGACAGAACTCCGTCAAGTTTGACCATACGGAGGAGGCAGGGTCACAGCGGTGTAAAAACATAGGCTGAGGGACCCAACATCTGCCTGCAAGCAGAAAAGAACCTGGATTCCAATAGCTGGTGAAAAATCATGATGTTCAAGATTTCCATCTGACGTGCAACGAGGTGTCATTTAGGAATGTCATTGTCGTGAGATGTGAGTGAGTGGATTGGTTCTCTTTTAACAAACCATGTACAAGACAAAGAGGAGACTGCCTCCGAGAAACAGCGGCACGTGTCGAGCCTGGGAGGACACCTCTAGAGTCGCCCAGCTTGGGCCACAGCGAAACAGAGCCTGTAAAACACTTGCCCTCACCTCATTGCACACCTTTGGACCCAAACGCATGGATTTCCGCCTTCACGTCCTTTAAAATCTCAACATAAAATCAGACTCCAGGGGCCTGTGCCGTCTTGCTGACGGTGACCATCGGCTGTGCTACTCTGAAGCCCATCCCCCCCAGGTCAGGCCAGCCCTCTCGCCCCATGGCAGGAAATAACCAGCCCGGCTCATCAGACCCCTTCAGAGGGCTTCCCCCCCTGCCCCCGTGATGCCCTGTGAAAAGCCCAACACTCCCACTTCCTCACACCTACAAACACACAAGTGAAAACCCCGAGTGTGCCAAACACTTGGTCAACAAATAAATAAAAGGCGGGTCCGTTCGTATTCCCAGTGTGCCCCATGCAGCTACCCCCGCCTGTGGGAGGGCAGGAAGGACAGTCGGATTCCAATGGAGAGTCTCTGGGCAGAGGGCCGATGTGGCGGGACAGGAAAGGGCCCCTGGGGAACGTGACCCATGCAGCTCTGAAGATTCAGCTCCCTGGATGTCAGCGGCTCAAGCATACAGTGACTGGGAGCAGGGGACCATCCCTCGACCTAGAGACTGGCATCCATGGCCCTGAATGGTTTGTTCCAGGAGTAGCACAGACTTTACAGTGCGAGTGGAATAAGCCCAGCACCCCCCATGGACTCGAGGTGGTGGCGGCACACGTGACCCCAACATCCACCAAGCCATGCAGGTCCAGCCAGCAAACGAGGCATTGCCACACAGCAGCGAAAGACACATCTGGAAGGCAAGGAGACCAGCGAAAGGAAGTACATGACGCACTGTGACCGCTGTCACATCTCATACCCACTTCCCAGCCCACAGCCACACGGGCTACCTTCCCTCGTGCTGCAGGGAGTGTGGAGACAGTGAGCCACATTTGTCCTGCCTTACACAGTGCCTGCGTGCCAGCAAGACCCGGCTGAGGAATCCACCGTCCCTTCAGCCTCTCCCTTAGCAAGCACTTCTCGCGTGAAGAACACAGTGGATGCAAGCCATGTGACTTTCTCTGTCAAAGAAGGCAAAACGCTCTCCCTCCCCCTCCCCCTCCTCCTCCTCCCTCTTCCTGTCCCTCTCTCTGCCAATCATCTGGGCAGCCCTGAGTCATTCATTAAGGTCGCCTTGGTTAACACCTTCGAAAATGCAGTGTATTTTGCCTTGTTATTTCTACCTTGGCTAAAAGGTTTGACAAATTACAACAAGCCCCCGTAATTATTTTCTGTAGGATAGGGAAATGAATTCATTGCCTCATTAGTAGGTATCAAAAGTAAACAAATTAATCCCATATTTACGCAGAGATGTTTGGCAATTTTTGTCTTAGGAACACTGGAATAAAGAATATATCAGTTTTAGAAGACGTGTGTTATATATTTGAATACCTAAAAATATGATTCAATGATCTTCTCACTATTTTTGGATGGAACCGTGCCCCGTGGCATCAGAAAGGAGGCACTCACATTAAATGTGTGCTCTGACCCAAGGCTGACAGGCTGGGAGGGGCTCCCACCACCACCCCTCCCCGTAACTCATTCAGACTTCAGGTTATCAGCATGCATTTACCTCTTAAGTCACTGATTCCCCCACCCCTTGCTTCTCAAACAATGCTCAAGTTCCCTAAAAGGCTTTGGAATTGGACTTGGCTCCCTCAGCTCTAGGCAGCGTGGTGGTTTGGCTGGGCTGCTCCAGGACCGAGGCCCCTGGGCTCCGTCGCAGCGGCTGAGCATGTGTTGTCCCCACGGACTTACAATCACCTGGGAAGGTTATTTAGTTTGTGGGCCACAAAGACACGGTAGAACCTAAATTTTACCTGCCACATTTTATCTATTTCTGTTGTGGATGCAAGGTGCAGAGTGACCTAAGTTCCTAAGCAGTGAGGAGGAAAGAAGAAAAAAGTGGGAATGGCCTGGTTTGTGCTTTTTTAATTCTAACTGTATAAAGTTAACATATCGAGCACACAGTACAACACACGCAATAGCAATAAATGCTGCATGAGAGAAAAGCACAACACATTATTAAAAACGGAAGTCAGTGAGTAAGACACGCACGAGGCCACGCACATGGGCCTTGGTTACCCTTGATCGCTAGTGCACCCGGCCTTGAAGGGGATGGGTCCTGGGGCAGCAGCGCCTCCAAGAGACTTGCTCCGATAAACTTTGTTTCTAGACGTGGGAGGCTAGAGCTCAGATAGACAGTGGGCGTGGCCCAGCCTGGGGACCTCACCCTCAGTTCCCCAGTACAGAGGTAGGTGACAGCAGATTCCTGGCTGTTGTTTCTGTTAAGGCCCAGGAAAGAGGCCCCGCCTTCTGCACTGACTTTGAATCCTCAGAGCACCATATAATAGGTGTGCCCGTCGTCCTCGGTTTTCACGGGACTGACCTCTGCTGAGGTGACCTGTGGAGACCAGGGAGCCGACCTGTGATCACACAATTGGTAAAAAAAAGACCTTACGTCTTTGTGTTTTTACAGCTGTATGAATGCGCTTGGTCTGGTGAAACCCAGGCTGCTTGTTTCTTTGCGTTTCTGTTGCCATTTACTATAAGGTTTTTTTATTAGCATTTTTCATAGAATATGTTTCATTTATTTTTGCAAGGGCAAGAGGAGTGGCCAGTGTCACCAGACTCAGGGCTGATTCTTGCATAGGGGATGGTCTTCTGGGAGCTGTCATTCCAGACAGGCGTTACTGCTGCTGGAGTCTCGATACCAAACCAGAGACAGGAGGAGGAAGAAACTCCCCGACACTTCTTCCCCCCACCCTGCCCCGCCTTGCCTCCCAGCTCTGGTTGACGTGGCCCATTGGCCAACTCCACTGGGAACCTGACTTTCTGAGGCTCAGGACAGAGCTGAGGGCGTTTACCCAGTGGCGATTAGCGGTCCGCTGGGCATTCCCCATTTGGGGCGGTGAGGCTGGTTCTGAACCCTCTGTGTCACTTGGGCTTCCTGCTGAGCATACCCACACTTCCTCAGCTTTTCTGAGCCCACCTTCCCCCCAAGTACTGACAGGGGATGTCCGCCCAGCTGGGACCCCAGGCCGTGAGCACCTCACCCGCCGTGCAGGGCTCCGCTCCGAAAAAGAGCAGCACACCGACGTCGCTCCGGGTTCCAGTCGGCCCGACGCGGAAGTTAGCAAGTAGCCCCTGGCCTCCTTCTCACATTTCTGATCTCTGAGATTCGGTTCAGCGAGTTGATTTAATTTAACTGAAAATTCATTAAAATGTATTTGCTCTAAGTAAATATTTAAATGAGTGTTCCACACACCAGGGAAGGGAGGCCCTGTTTAACTCCATCTGCTTTCTCTCCGGGAGCCACTTTGGCTGTCTCCATACTGGCCACTGCTGCGGTTCACCATGCACGGTCTCGGGCCTGTGAAGCCCGTGGGCACCCACCAAGCCCCTGCACAGACTGAGAGCGCTGGGTCGGGGCAGGGAGCGCCAGAGCTGGAGCAGGCCGCCTCCCAGCCACCGTGGCCCTGCGGTCTCATAGCTGCCCCTGTGTCAGGATGACATGAACCGGTCAACACATGTGCGTGTCCCCACCTTCCTTTGTACTTCTGTTTGTAACCAAGCAGCTAGGGCCCTTCTGGCTCATGGCCCAAAGGAGGACCCGGGAGGCGTGCGCACAGCAAGTAAACAAGTCCGTGGTCCGCGTGTGAGACTCAGAATAAAGACGTTAACCTTGAGGCAGAGCCAGTGCTTTTGTGAGAACAAAGTAAGGGGTTGACGTGCTAAGATCTGGGTTCTCTTGAACTTGAGGTGTTAGGTTCTGATCCGAACATCAGGCAGAGCAGTTTCTCCCATTCCCCTGGAATACGGACCCCATGCGCCCAGGGGGCAGGCAAGAGAGGTTCTGAGAGAAAAATAAGCCAGGGTACCTGCAGTGCTAAGTTGATGGTAGTTGGACGAGCCCCCCTAATAGTCTGGGACTCCAAAAGTGGGAGCAGCCCGGCACACAGTCCTCTTGGAGTACCAGCCCCATGTGAGGGTCCTCGTGCCTGTGGGCACAGGAGAGGAGGTAGCAGTGGCCACAGGTGACTGGACCTTGGCAGACCAGCCTGCGGTAACCTGATTAAGTGGAAACTCTCCCTCAGAGGAACAGTCCCGGCAAGGTGGCCCGGACTGTCAGAATGCATCACGTTTTTTCCTCTTTGATGAAAATTGCATGAAATAGACTTTATCAGAAAACATAAATTAGTACAGCAAGTAGAAGAAAAGTCACATATATTAGGCATCGTAAATATCAATAATTAAAAAAACTACAGGAATACCTGATTTTTTTATGCTGTTACAGAAAAATGATATGTCAGAATCACTGTCACGTAAATAAGCTCTCGAGCAGCATCCAACGCGCGTGGAAGAGCAGTGACGAGTGTGCGTCGGGCGACCGTGCATCCGCAGCGTTGCTTTGGTTGCTAGGAGTTGTGCGAGATTTATCAACTTCTTAAAATGTGTAAATTCTAGTGATTTATTTTTTTATCCTAAGTAAATATCCACATCCATACCTGATTTCTATTTACATTTTTATTATTTTTCATAGATGGTCCCTAAAATTGTATAATCTTCAAATCCCACAGAATTAAGACCGGCCTCTTGCTCTGTCTGTGCGTTAGAGTCACCAGGGAGACCTTACAAGGCAGAGAGCCAGGCTTCGGCCAGCACCAGAGCGTTCGACTCAAGGGCCTGACATGGGCCCGGCCTTCTATGCTGTCCTGAAGTCGCCCATGGAACTCTAAGGTGCGGCCACAGCTGAAAGGACTGGTCTCAGTGCAGAGACCGTCAGTCACATCACAGCCCACTCCTGTGTGCTAAGTACGACCCAAACCCCAGGAAGTGAGGAAATGAAATGGGAACCTGGGCGAATGGAGAAGGAAGCAGAGGCCCATCTGTGAGACCCCAGAAACTGGACTCTCATTGTACCTGGGCCAAAGCAGAGCTGAAGTTAAACGCCCACCAGCCTGCTATGACAAAGACTCTAAGGAGAAAGTCAGTGGAATGTCAGAAAAGGAAGTGGATCCCACTTCCGAGACACCTTTGTCTGTGGATTTATCCTTGTTCCCCTTCCTTCCCTAAACTGAGGTGCCCCTATGGTTAAAGGAGTCTTACGGTTTCCTTTGAAGAGTTTGTGTCTGGCTGCCGCTCATCTCAATCTGTTTGCATCTCACTTCCTGGTCGTCAAAGCCAGAGCGTTGGGATTTGTGAGAAGAACACCACGGTGTGTGAGAATCCATCTCTGTCGTGTGCGCTGGGCCATGTGGGGGAGGGGGGGCTGTCATCACTTTCGTAGAGCGTGCCCTTGCTGACCCCTGCACTCTGCCCCATGGAGTGTGCCTGGACGACCTTTGCAGCTCCTACACACAAGGGTAGGATGGAGAGTAAGCGGTGTGCTGCCTGCCAGCTAGATGTTGTTAACAGAGCTGTATTGCCAATAGTAACGTAATGAATGAGTCTCAGAGTTCACAGGATTGTCTGCTGGGGGGGAGGTGTCCACTTTTAACTTAGTCACTGCCCCATGTGGTCTGGAGATAAGGCAGCTTCTGCCTGTGACAGGGGCGCTCCGGGGCCGGGTGCGTGTCCCCTCCTGACCACACTGCGCCCCCTCCAAGAGGTGGTGAATAAATATACAGCCTTCCTCGCCCTTTTGGAGAGCGGATTTACATACTGAGAAGCCAACGGTGCACGCCCAGAAACACCACACAACTCACAAAAGCTCCTCTCAAGCCCTCGCCAAGCCAGCCACAGTTCTACAACAGGGCCCGGGATGAAGGTTCGCATGGCTTAGGGCAGTTTTGTGTCTCCAAGCGGCCGGCGTGAAAAGCCGCATGCATGGTTTTCCACTTCAGTTATTTATCTTTTTAAATTCAAGAATTCTAAGTTCAAGATATTCAGAATGAAGGTAAATAAGTGACTGTAAGTGCAGATTAGCAAGCCCCATCTTCTCACTGGCAAAGGATGGTGGTGGGGGGGGCGGGGGGCATGGAAAGAAGGCTTTTGAAGCTGAGCTTTGTGTGCGGCACAGTTGCCGTCTTTCTCATCCAGAAGTTGAGGGACCAGCGAGGGGACGCCCGAGGGGAGAGAACGTGCAGTGTTTGTTTCTGGCTCTGGTCCGAGAGAGGGAAGCGGGGAGCTGTGAAGGTCAGAAATGAAACGGGGAAGCTTCTCCTCATTGTGAGATGCAACTGTTTTCCTTCCTTATTTTTCTGTTTTTCTTAACTGCCTCCGCTGGTGTGTGTGCTTGTTGGCTAGAAACGTGGTGTCCCCCACCATGGGCAATCCACAGGCCTTAGGTTTCTCTGCAATTCAGCCTCCAAACAGTTCTTCATAAAAAGAGCCATCTGTTCATGGAATGGGTCACATTTGGGGACTGGCTACCTTGTGAGGTGACACCTACGGCTTGATAGCAGTAACAACCATTATCATCTGGCTTGCACCTGGCAGTGGGGACAGGACTATTAAGTAAAAAAAGAAAAGAAGGAATGTCTCGCTTAATAACAAAGAAAAATTTGAACCATTCTGTAATTAAGTTTTCAGGGCAAAGATTATTTCAGTGAGTGACCTAAATATTCCTTTTTGAGAGAGGAGAATTTTTTTGGTAGGAACTGGGAAGACCTAGCTGCACTGACAGACAAGCGGACTGAGTAACGCAGGCGGCAAACCGAGCACCGAGGTTTACCCGACCCGCTGAGCACAGTGGCGCTCACAGAACACATCGTGGGAACAAGCAGACCTGTCTTGTAGTCCCACACGATTTAAAGAAATTCATGCTGTAGATTAAAGATTAGTATGGGTGTGTATTTTGACTCAAAAGACAAGGTGACAGCAAGTGGCAGACATATGGGAAATTGTGTTAGGCTTGCCCAGGCAGCCTAAAGGGGCTTGTTCAGAATGGTGATGATACCCTGGGCAACAGTGTCCCCCCAAAAGCACAGAGCCGGCAGGACACCACTAACAGGGAGCAGGCGGAGCCTGGTCAGGACGCAGCACCTCGGAGAGAGGCAGGCTCCTCACCCTACTGACACCCGCCAGGCTCTGGAGCTGAGAGTCCACAGGGGCTGAGACGTAGAGGAGCTTCTTGAAACCAAGGGACCACGTATCAGCCACAGGGCACCACGTGCCTCCCCCTCCTTTGGGATTTCTCAGACTCGAATGCCTGGAGGGTGCAGGCCCAATGTGTAAGTCAACAAGCCCACTGAGGTGCAGACCCAGTGTTAAGTACAGAACACACACCACCTACCAGGGGGAGAAGGGGAAGACTCCACTGTGCCCGTTGCCCTGTGGGAATGCAGAATCAAGGGTCCAGGACCAGTATCTGATGACAATAAAAATTCGAGCCAATGACTTAGCCGAAGGTGAGACCCGTGACTGACAAGAAAGACCTGGACTGGGAGGCAGTCGGGAAGCCCTCTCATTGCCACGTCGCAGAAATTAAAGCTGAGACTCCAGGTAACCAGCGTGCGTCCCTTGTGACCCAGACTCTTGAGTCTTCTCGAGTGCGTTCAAGCACGTTTACGCTCTGGCTTCTCCCCTGTCACTGCACTTGCAGCCACCGATGTAAGCCTCCCAGGGAAGTTGAATTAGCACTGGCCCACAGAGGAATAATGAGCGTCCCGTAAGGAGCATGCCCCCACAACAATACAGGAGCACCAGGCACGGGTGCAAGCCAGCTCCACCCCCAGGGATCCTCTCCAGGCAAAACGAGGGGGGCAGGGCCACCCACTCAGACGCTGACTCCATTCCCGGGCTCGGTGTGAAGGTGCCCCCTGCTCAGCTGGAAGGCTCCTGAGCTCCATGGCTTCCAGACCTCCCCCCACCCTTTAACTCAGGCACAGGTGCTGCTCCTTCCTCCCTCCCGTCCTTCTGCTGAGGTTAGCTGAGCACCTACTGCAGACATGCACTCGATTCAACAAGGGGCTGGGGCGGCGGGCGAGAAGGGCCGTGGCCATGAGGCGCTCAGGGCTTGCGTGGGACGTTTGCACACAGACGCCTCCCCAGGCCCCTGCGGCTCCGAGGTCTTTCTGCTGCAAGAGGTGAAAGTCCGGCTCAGAGAATCAAACACAGTGTATTTACTCTTCACTCCCCAGGAGTGTATCCCATGTCTCTGCTCCCACCACCGCAGTGCAACTCCAGAGGACCGTGACCTCTCACCTGGACAGTAACTCGGCTCCGTACCTGCGTCCTGGCCTCATTCATCTCATTCCTTCTTGTCACTGTGTCTGGAGTGATGTTTCCAAGTTTAATTCTGACCGTGGTCATCCATTTCTTAGGATGCTTTAACCAGCTCAGCCAATCTCAGCTGAATGAATGAATCAGTGAATGAATGAATGACACATGGGGGTCATCTAACATCCTCTCTGTCCATTTCAGCACTGTTCTTTCAGGATAATTAGGGTCTTAAGGCTCCTCATTGCTCTTGGACAGAGGCTGTCTCCTGAATGTTGCTCCTAGGCCCCAACAGATCCGGCCCCTCTGTCACATCCTGCTCAGATTCATAACGGTTCCCTTCTGGCCCAGCCTCTGGCCACACTGACCCCTGCAGGTCCTGAGCTGAGCACCTTCCCTCCTTGAGGAACAAACATTTCCTTTCCCTCAGAGGGCGTTCTGTCTGGGTCGGGGTGGGGGGACCACGGTACTTGGCACCGCGTCTCGGCAAGCGTGGCAGGTCTGGAAGTGCGGACCCTGAGGTTCTGTCCCTGAGGACGGCCCTTGGTCTGAGATGTCCCCAGACCACTGACAGCCCCAACATTCCATCCGGCCTCCGAAGCACCTAGGTGTTGTGTGGTTTCAATCACAAAGGCACTTTTCAAGTCAGTTGCCTTTTGACAGATTTTTATGACAAAAGCCACGCCCAGTGTATTCATAAATGTCTTTACTGTCATGAGACAGGCCCCGGGCCATCAGCCGCACTTGGCCTGGCACAAGGGTCTCGCTCACTCCCACGGCAGGCAGCCCGCCCCACCACTTTGAATGAACCCTTCTTTTCCCCACCTTTTGTACATAATTCACAAAATTATGTAAATAAGTGCAACCGATTTCTCATGGCCAGCCCCATAGCTCACCCAAATAGTACTTTAAGTGGGAATTAGGAAAAAATAACAAATAAACAAAACCCAACCTCCCTCAAGAAAGTTTCCTGCTGCCCTGGCTGGTGTGACTCAGTTGGGCATCATCATGTGGACCAGAAGGTTGCAGGTTCGATTCCTGGTCAGGGCACGTGCCTAGGTTGTGGGTGTGACCCCCAGTTGCGATGTGTACAGGAGACAGCTGATCGATGTGTCTCTCCCTCTCTCCCCCTCCCTTCCTTCCCCCTGTCTAAAATCAGCAAGTGTGTCCTCGGGTGAGGATTGAATAGATAAATAAATACACAAACTCGGTTTCCCTGCTTTAAAAGACAAAACGGAAGTTTGCCGCTGTCTGCCAGAACATTGTCCTGAGTTTTATAAAAATCCCAGATCACTGTGACTCTGAGCTGTGGTCCCCAACACGGTGTGTGGCCTGCACAGCTGTGTGCAGTGGCCCAGTGCCAGTCTCTCTGACTGTCCCTCCGCTGCCCCCGCACACAGTGCCTAGAGCCTCTGAGTCTCACTCCCTCGCTGCCACCACCGTGTGGCTCCCCATCCACGCTCTGCTCTCCCTTGTCCTGTGTCAGTCCACACATCAGACCAAGCCCCTCCTTCTGGTCCCATAATGTCCAGTTGCTACCAGGATTTCAGTACTGTGGTTCAGTGGCTCCCACACAGGGCAAGTTTTACACCCCTGCCAGGGGACATGTGACAGTTTCTGGGGACATTTGTGGTTGTGACAACTGGGAAGAGGGTGTGACCTGTGTCTAGTAAGTCAAGGCCAGGGATGCTGTTAAGTATTCCACAATGCACAGGACAGCCCCCAACACAGAATGACCAGCCCCAAATGTGAACAGTGCCACTTACTGAGGACCTCCCGGGTTGGAGTCACTTTACTGGGGATATCCGGGGTTGTGATTAAGAGTCCTGTCACTCAGCCACTGGCCACCCCACTTATCTGCACCCCCATTTCTCTCCCTGTTCCCCTTGACCTCAGGAGAGATGGGTTTTCTGCTGTGTCTCTCACTGAGCATCGTCTCCCATCCAGAAACCTGCCCCAGTCGGCCGGACCCACAGGCAGGCCCCCAGCCCAAGGGGACTCACCTGGACAGTTCCCCAGAAAAGTCCTCATGAAAATCAGAATGGGAACAGAACGATTCCAGTTCTGTGAATACATGCTGAAGTTATATTTTATTCAAATTTGGAACATCAAATTAACGGTCGTGTGATACGAAATGCTAATTCAATATTACTGAATTTGAATAATTGGAAATAATAGATATCACCCAAATGAGTCATAAATTGTCAGGAACCACACTCCGTCACAGCTGGCTGGCTGAGCAGATTATAAACTCACATAATGATATTGCTCCATTGTGGTGCTAATTTAGCCGGGAAATAAGAATATCGGTGATTTTCAGCTCACTTGCTCTGCCACCAGGCCTCAGAAACTGGACCAAAGCACGGGGACCTTGTGAGTCTTTTTAAGAGAGTGACCTGGTTACCTTTACGCCATTTCTGCGCCGTGGTTGTTAGCGTGCCCCTTACTTTGCAGACAACTTAGCACAGCCTCGGAGCAGCAAAATCACAGTTTGTATAGCATTTCGTAAGATCTCATCTGTATAAAATTAAATACTTAAAAATTTATACACGTATAAGGCGAATGTATTCCACACGAGTGATCCATTCTTTAAAAAAAAAAGAGTTCATCACTTGAATGCAGAGTCATCCTGGAGTGACTGGGACCTATCCCACCTGCCGCCTCACCCGGAACTCACCGCCACAGTGAGCAACAGCCAGTGCCCTGGGGACCACGTGAAGATGGAACACTGTGCCTGGCGATTCCAGCCAGCGTTTATTTAAAACTCAGTGTGTGCCTATTATATCCCCACCACCAGGATGCTGGTGGGGAAAAGTCTTCGGATTCAGAACTTCCTGTCATTAATCTGTTAAAAAACCCAGCCACCGTGTTCTGTCGTGTGTGATGTGCTCCCGTTTTTGGCCCATACTTCCAGGAAAAAAGTCCTCTGTTTTACAGTGTATAGACACAGAATTAGTGCTGCCCGTGTATAATGCGCATCCTTATTTTTCCCTCAAAAATTTGGGCAAAAAAGTGTGCATTATACACAGCAAAATACTGTAATAAGAAATGTCCTTAAAGCTTCTTTCTTTCAAAAAGCCAGTCTGATCTCTCCAGAGCTTCAAAGTCACGCTCCTTTCTTATTCTGAGTGAAAATGGGGCTCCCCGTTTTCAGAGCCGCACTTGATCTCTCCTTAACAATATATTGGCCTCCTTTCAAACGCACACTGAATTTTTATTTCAAAGTCAGTTTCCTGGTGTATAGAAAGCGCCTCCTCCCCTGAAGATCACAAAGAATACTGGGGCTGCCCCAGGTGCTGGGAGAAGTGGGGGCACCTCAGGTGCAGAGGAAACCCCACGGCTTGGACATCTAGAGACCGGCGTTGATTGACCCGGCCACTGGGCGGTGAGCCCATCTCTCTGTCCCCCCCCCCCCGGGGCACGGGATTCATGAAAGGGCCTATCAGTGTGCACTCCACACCCTTGACGTTCTCCTTCCCACAAGAATGCAAACAGCGTCATTGTGTTATCCGAAGTCCCTTAGTGTGTGACCGTCTCAGTCGAGTCCCTCAGTTGCTACATTCCTTTCTCGCCTTGGCTCTCCTGCCCCTTTTCCAAGTCCCGTCTTTTTGTTGGGTGTTCTTTACCTGCCTGGTAGTCTGGACCACTTGGCTACAGTGCACTGCCACCGCCGCACAGGAAGAGAGCTGACAGACTGGACGTGGACTTATGAGTGCTGGTTATTATCATTCAGTAAAAGTCAGTGCCGCTGGTGTGTGCCCAGCCTCGAGCTGGACATGAACAGACAAGATTGCAGTCTGTCCTCACAGTGTAACAGCACCAGGAGGAGGCCGTCACTGCCCCTGTTGTTCTAAGTGACACCGCTGTCGTCAGAGTTGGGGAGCGCCTGACTGAAGCTCCAGAGCCAGGCTCGCCAGGGCCACATCTGAGTCTAGCCTACCCCACACCAAAGACTGAGCTCAGAATCAGGTCCCGCACAGTGATCGGGGACGGCGGGGACAGCCGGAAGCTCTGTTGCAAACGTCCAACCAATGTTGACCTAGGGCACATTGGGGTACAGGATATAGTTTCCATGTCAGGGAAGTTCAGGGAAAAGAAACTTCACCACCTCCTCCTGCCCACACAGCTCAGGACCTCGGGGTTCCCACCCTGCTGGAATGACAGTAAGCTCCAAGCCGCCCCTGCCCCCCCGCTGCCCCACGAAGCCCTCCTGTCCACTGCAGGCGGTGCCCACAGGGCCTGGGAGCAGAACCCACATGTCACACAGCGGCACTTCATGCCATCAAGACTGGATGTTCCATGGTTACAAAGCTGGACAAACTCAACTTTCCTTTTCTAAAAAATTCTATTCTATTCTCCGATACTTTGTTAATTCTCTTGGCCATTCCCTTATGTTTCCTAGGACTGCCTCACAGCTCTGGCCTGGAATCGGCAGACTTCTGCAAATGTGTTTATCTGCACATTCAGACATCACTCATTCCATTCACAAAGGCCAAGTACAGCCTGGAGAGGATGATTTATCAAGACTTTGATAACAGACAGGGAAACTTCTGACATGGGTTTCACTGAGGTCTAATACAGTATGTCTGAATTTATGCCAGTTAAATATGCTAGATACAAGGAAAAATCACATTCCTTTAAAGTAAAACACCTTTTATCCCTGGGTTTAACCCTTTCGGTACGAGCGCTCTTTACGCTGCGACACTCCCACTGTACGAGGTGAGCCATTGTGAGCCATTGTATGGGCGCCGGATATATCTGGCGCTCGTCCACACAGGTCATCAGATGGGCGCCGGATATATCCAGCACCCATACCAAAAGGGTTAAGTTGCAAGCCCAATAGGAAACAAGGGCCCAAGCAGGGCTGGTGTGTGTCGTTAAACGGGAAACTGGAACCGCATGGACAGCATCCAATAACTCCCCTTCTTCAGGGGGGAGAGGGGGGCACATCTTTCCTCCCCTGAAGGCAGGGGCCCAGTGTCTTTTCCAGGTAAACACAGGCATTCACGCATTTCTCTGTCACTTCTGCAAAGGACTGACAAATCCTTTATCTCTTTTCATTGTTTTGACATGAACCAATACGGAAAAGGCCGTGGAAACATCGCCAGCCTTCCCAGACAGTGCCCGGGTCCGCTGGGACCTCCAGACCTCTTCCTTCTGCAAACAGTTGACCACCCTTTGAGTCCGGTTCCCACAGCACCTGCACCAGCTGGCCTCCTCGGACTGTCCCCTGTGTACACACACAGACAAGGCATGGCTTCCGTATCCATGTGCTTGCGGAGTATTTGCCACACCAGTATTTACAAGTATCTGATAGTTAATAATTTGTACTGGGGCCCACCACCTGAATCCAGCTTCCAAGTGCTGCCTGGTAAAACAGCTTCTTCTAAGAGATTCCTACAATTCGGTAACAGAAAAATAAATACACAATAAAAAAAGACTCAAAAAATGGACACAGGACCTGAATAGACATTTCCTCAGAGAAGAGAGACACATGGCCACCAGGTACATGAAGAGGACTTCCGCACCTTGAATCACTAGGATGGCTGTTGTCAGAGAGTACAGGCTGACGAGGGCCGGCGAGGGTGCGCAGACACTGGGACCCGTGCCGTGCTGGCAGGCGTGTCATACAGCGCAGCCCCTGTGGGAACAGTGTGCGTGGTCTTCCACCATCACAGAGAGAGCTGCTGGGTGACCCCGCAGACCCTTTTCTGAGCATTTACCCAGAAGAACTGAAGTCAGAATCTCCAAGAGCTATCTGTACCCCCATGTCATAGCACATCAGCCTGTGGGGACAGCCTGGCCTGGCCTGGCCTGGCCTGGACTGTCCGAAGCCACAGGGCCTCAACCGCAGCAGCCAGCACAGGTCAGTGTCCTGGGCCAGTGTCTCGGCTTCTCTTCCTTTGCGTCCGTAATCCTGTACCTTCCCAGACTGGCTGCTTATTCATGGGGCGGGTGTGTGTGGAGGGCGCCCACTTCAAGGAGCCCTCAGTTCAGGGGAAAGAGAGGCGGGAGCACAGCTAGGCAGGCACGCCGGCGGGCCAGGTAGGCTGGGCTGCCGTCCTTCTTGCTGGCCCAGCTCCAGAGCCGCCACGGCTTCTCCTGACCCTTGCCGCCAACTCAGAGTCTAGGTCGTCCCACCTGTGCACAGGCACAGGGTGGCCGGCCACCAGGGCAGGGACCTGGTGAGCCCCAAGTTCTCCTGGAGCCTGGTCAGGGCCACGATGAGGCCTTGCCGTTTGCTCTGAGGGCAGGTGGCCACGACATGCCTATTAAAAATGTCAGTACTGTGTAACCAATCACTCCCAAAAAGGACTTTTAAAAAAGAATTGGAAATAATGATCTCTATTCATCAAATAAAACAGTTTTTATCCAACCAGAGGAAACTGAAGTTCGTAAATAGAAAATAATAAGCTGAAAACACAATCCAAGCATTTTACAGAAGAAAGACTTCGTGCTCTGGAACACGCCCCCTCCGGGTGCTCATTCGTGTTATTCAGCTGTAAGAAAATGCAGAATTACACCAGAAGGGCAGGAAAAACGAAAAACCCAAATCCTGGAAGCATGACTCACAGCCTGCCTGTGACAACAAAGACTGCACAGCCATCCTAAACTCCAGATGATGTCATAACGTGCCTGTGCGTCAGCACTCGGTGCAGGTGCCTCTATGTCCCCACCTGCATCCCAGGGCCGCCTGCTTGGCGTGCTCTCCACTTCCTGTTCTGCAGGCCAGTATCGTTTGGGCACAGACTCTTCAAAAGCACTGCTCCCACTATTAAAACTAAACATGCAGACCAAGTATTGATAATAGTATACACAGCTTTGCAGAAAGCCCTCCCCACCCGATCTGACCATGACCGCCAATGCCAAATGGCATTTTACCATTTTACGCGCTGAGTGAGCAGAACAGACCTGGAGGCCTGGGGATACCAAGGGCTCCCACTGCACTTACGATATTGTTAACGCAAAGTGCCATTGCTGGTACTGATTGTAGCTCCCCGCGTAACTGTGTCTGGCCGTGGAAACGTTTTCGAAAGCTGAACACAGAGTACACGGGAATCATTATATCAGTGCCTAGGGCTGAGAACAAAGTCTTATGCTACACCTCACTCCCGCTGAAAGCCTTTGACTTAATTCTCTATCTTCTGTCAATGAAGAATCACCTGAAGTCATGCCTTTTTATCACCCTTTCCGTGGTCACTGGAGAACTCCATTTCCTTTCCATAAACACAGGTGCAGTGACGTGTAGTGGACAGAGTGTGAGTTTCAGAGTCCGATAGGATGGGCCGGGTGTTGGCTCTGTTTCTGGTCTGTGGCTCCATGTCTTTGCCTGTGGCTCCGTGTCTCGCCACGGCTCCCTTGCAGAGGGTCCCCAAGCTGGGGGGAATGGCTTCATTTCTCTGTTGCTCTGTCTGTGGTGCCCCCACAGCATGGAGGTCAAAGGTAATGGAAGTATTCCAGTCCGCTAAGCACTCCACCTTGCCCTTCCCATCTCCAGGCATTGCAGCAGGAGAAGCTTGTCCTCGTGTGATTTAGGCCTAAAGGTAGGAGCCTGTGCAGTCCCCCAGGGAACCCTGTGGTCAGCACCCCACACTGCCACTCTCTGCTCTCTTCCTACTTGGAACATCCCAGGGGACAACAGGGACATGTCACTAGTGCATGTGACCTCCTGGCTGGTGGTGACTGTGCAGATGGTCTGTGGCTGGAAACGAAGAAAACGCCGTGTGAGCTGGGCTTATCTAAGCCCTGCCACAGGAGAGCTGTGGAAAGCAGCGTTACATTGTCATGGGCCAATCATCCCCACAGTTTTGTGGAATAATAGCTTTTTTTTATTAGCCCGAGCTAGTAAAAATAGTCTCCTTATGAAAAATGCATGCGATTAATAAAAGATGAGCATTTTTAATTCCATTCTTGCTCTTCCCAATCCTAATTACGACTCTTTTTTTGTATTCATGCAAAGATTTTTATTTCCAGAAAAGTAATCACGCTTCAGTCCATTCAACATTGTGGAACAATGATGCCGATCACATATTTTTTTCCAAATCTGGTTTGCAGAGCGTTTCATTAAAATGACTTTTGCTCCAGGTTTCACCCAATGAATTGAATCTATGAAAACAGAATGAATATGCCCCCTCCTCGTCACCTATTTCAAAAAGTCTCTTTGCATGTCCCCATTTTTCTGGAAAGCTTCCTCATTTCCTCCTTGTTGAATGTCACAGGTCAGGATGATGGTAAATGCTGAAAGCGCCCCAGGACCCAAGTGCAGACATTCCTTCCGCTACTCTTTACGACATTCGTACCTGTGCTGAGACGTGAGGAGAGCTTGGCGGGGGCAGACTAAATAGTCTGTGCTTAATAGAACGCCTTCTGGGTCATTCCTGGATCGTCGTTTTACCGTTGCAGTTGCTGGCCAGACACAGTGGTCCTTTTTGTAAACTCATCTTTTTATTAAGATGATGCACGTAGATCACACAACTCACCCCTTTTAAATGCAGGATTCGGTCATTTTTTAGCATATCCCAGAGTTACACGACCCTCGTCACAAGCCATTGGGAATATTTTCATTAACTAAGAAGGAAACCACCCCTGTCCACAGGCTCCCCTATTTCCTTCTAGCCCCCTGAGCTCTGAGCTTGTCAGTCTGCTCTCCAGGGTCTCACCTGCTCTGGGCACTTTGTGTGACTGGGACCGTACAGGATGAGAACCTCCACGAGCAGCCTCCTTCCCTTCAGTGGCTGAACGCCACCCCACGGTGTGGGAAAACCACACTGCAGTTATCTGTTCGTCACCAACGACATCGAGCTGCTCCCCTTGGGGGCTGTTGTCAGTGGCGCTGTCGTGAGCATGGAGGCACCAGTGTCTGTGTGGGTGTGAGTTTTCTCCTGAGCATGCGCCCTAACGCGGGCTTGCTGGGTCTTATTTAATATTAGATATTGGTATTTAATATTAATCTTAATATTACCACTCACTGTCCTGAAGACTTGTCATGCTGTGGTCCAAGCTGGCCGGACCTCTTCCCATCCCCCGCAGTGGTGAGTGACTGCTGAATTTCATGGGTCCTCCTCAAGATTTCGTGATACCTGTCGGTCTTCCCTCCCACCCACCTGGGTGTTCCGCCCCACACCAGCACCATGCCACGTCGGTGCTGCCGTCGCAAGCACTGCAGTCGAGCGGTATGACCCCCCCAACTCTGTTCTCCTTTTTCAAGGTGGCTTTGCATTTCCGTGGAAACCTTACAACCCCTGGTCAGTTTCCACAAAGATGCCAGTGGGGCTCCTGACAGGCCTGTGCTCCATCCTCAGATCGGTTTGGGAGCATCGTCATCTCGCCATTTTTAAGTCTTTCTGGCCAGGCATCCGTTC
Source organism: Macrotus californicus (assembly GCA_007922815.1). Taxonomy (NCBI): domain Eukaryota; kingdom Metazoa; phylum Chordata; class Mammalia; order Chiroptera; family Phyllostomidae; genus Macrotus; species Macrotus californicus. The sequence continues at coordinate 386,997 of VMDR010000129.1, forward strand.
ATTTAGGTCTCCCTCCATTTCTTTTGACAAGTTCTTAGCTTTCAGAGTGAAGTTTGCACTTCTTTTAAAAATTTATTTCTATTTCTTCTCACTTTCATTTGCAGTTTGCTCCTTGCTACTGTCTGGAAGGCAATTGATTTTCGTTTCTTAATCTCTTATTCCAAAACCTTGCTGTACTCCTGTGCTGTTTATGACAATTTGATGTGGATTCCTTAAGCTTCTGCGCAGACAAGGTTATGGCCTCTCCACATAGATGTAGCTCTACGTTGTTCTTTCCAATTCTGATGGCTTCTGTTTAATTTTCTTGACTAATTCCCTGGCTAGAAAATTAATTTTTTCCCGCCCTGCTTTGTAGCTTTCACAGTGCAAGTTTTATGCTCCTTTTGTTACATTTGCCTTGAGTATTTTATTCTCCTTAGTGCTGCTGCAAATTGAACTGTTTGCTTAATTTAATTTGGATATTATTTATTCCCAGTGTGTAGAAACACGACTGGTTTTTTGTATATTTATTTTATCTCCGGCAAGCTTGCCACATTACTGAACTCTTTTATTAGTTCTAAAAGGTTTTTAAAAATCAATGTTTTAGCATTTTCTAAATACAATATCATGCCATCTGCAAAGAGCATAGTTTCTCTCCTTCCTTCTGAATCAGATGCCTTCCATTTCATCTTCTTGCTTAATTGCCTCAGCTGAGACCTGCAGCGCGAAGCCGTGAGGACGTTGTGGAGGAGACACCTGTGTCTTTCACGACATCAGAACGAGCCGTTCGGAGCTTTGCCCAGTGTGATATTAATGGTGGAGTGTTTGTAGATGGTATTTTTACTTGGTTAAGGTTTTTACCGTGATAGGGGATGGAATTCCACAGTGTACCATCTTAATTGGTCTCCAGGTGCCAACTCAGCTTTGTCTTGCTGAGACAGAGCCCACGCAGTCAGGTGTGCGTTTTTTCCATAGGTCGCGTCATGAGTGGGCCGGTGTGCTGTTGAGGACTTCTGTGCTTGTACCGAGAACGGCGACTGGTTTGGGGGTTTCTTTCCGGGTGAGACGTCTGCATGGTGGTGGGGTCAGGAGAGTCCTGGGCCTCGAAGAACGGGTGGGGAAGTGTTCCCTCCTCTTGGAATGTGTTGGGAGATCCTGTGAAGGATTAGCGTTCACTCTTCTGAAATAGCTGGCAGAATTCTCTAGTGAAGCTGTGGGCTAGGGTTTGCTTGACGAGAGGTTCCTGAATGGATGGTCCCACCATCTATCGAACAGATGGCGGTGTGTGCAGTGTGTTTGGGTTGTGACCGCTGTCCCCCCTGACTGGCCTTTCCTCGCCACTCGTCATCCTGGGGCACGGACCACCACTCTGGGTTCAGTCATTGCCTCTTCCAAGGGCAGCTGTGAAGAAGAGTGTCCTAAAGGTGTCCTCGGCTCGGGCAGGTGGCCATGTGGCCTGTGGCCTGCTGCACACATGCTGGCCCGACCTCGGCCCGCTGTGCCCGGCTGGACCACACCCTGACCACGGCCACAGCATGCCCGTCTCCGAGTTGTGATCTGCACAGCCATCTGAGGACAAATGCATGTCATCTTAAACCACCAAGCGTATGCTAATCTGAGCTGCACCGAGGAAACGAACCCTGTGAGCACCCTTGGAATCCCGGGAGCTCAGCTTCGTTGGCTGTGGGCAGCCCCGCGCCAGGCCCGTGCGCGTCCGTACTCAGAGTCAGGCCAGGCCTCGGCGCCCTCCAGAGCCAGCCGCGACGACCTGCAGGCCACCACCAGCCAGGTCATGTCCACGTGCTGAGAATGGTTCTTCCATGTTAAATGGAAATATAAATGCTTACGTGATATTCTTGAGTTCACCTTTGGGGCTCACAAAGCCTGAAACATTTACTATCTGGCCATTCACAGAGAAAGTCTGATGACCCTTGATCTGGACAGCAACAATCCCAAACGCAAACTGGAGTAACCTCTCTATGCAAGCTCTTTGCATTTTCAACTGGCGCCAAAGCCACCCTTAAAAGTGGGCCTTTCCACATGTGATATCAAGCCTGCCTTCCCTCTCCACCTGAAGACGTTTAATGTGTGAAAGAGATCATGTGCTGTGGTTTTAATAATTGATTTTTTAAAAAGAATTGCCTAGAGACCAGACCCAAGGTCTTCTTGGTATGGTGCCACCTATCTTGACTGTGGCACATGGGATTAAACATCCCTCAGCCAGGAAGGAGGGGACATATGCTGCTCTCAGCATTGGCTGTCTGCCTCTCCAGTGCCTTTAATCCCATCTCAGCCACAGAAATGGGTCCTGGCCGCCCCATCCTGCCCCTCTGGGAGAGGAGAGTGGTGGCCACAGACTGTGGTCCCCTCTTCCCCCTCGCCTCCCTCACAGGCGTGGAGAAAAGATGGTCTTGGGTTCCTGCACCCCTGCTGCACTCGAGGGGAAATCAGTAACTGGCCTCCAAGGGAAAAGGAGAGCAGCCCTTACCTTCCAGATTAGTAGGGGCGCTTGGGCCCCGTTCACAGAGCCTGGTTTGGGGGACCTTAGGGATTTTCACCTAACCTGGTGATGTTCAAAACCAACATTGTCTGCATTTGCAGAAAAGTGGAAAGAATGCTCTCCGGGAGAGAGAACAAGGTTTGTGTAACCTGGAGCTGATTTAAGTTAGTTCTAGCCAAGAAAATAATCTTTATGTTTCCTCCATTTTAATCAGCATTAGGGCGTATCATTTACACGCAATAAATGCACCCATTTTAAGTACAGGTGGGTGAGTTTGACCCACCTGGGCCTGGGACTTGGGGTGGAGGTGCCCCCGGGGAGCCACTGCACCCCCTTTTCTCCTCCCTTCCACTTTGCACTGAACTGCCACACTTCAGAGAGCATGCAGGGACCAGGGATCACAGAGGGGAACCCCGAAAGCAGCAAGTGATGCTTGATTTCCCCATGGTCGGGCAGAGGGCGCTCCAGGCCCGGACTTACCAGCTCGAGTGTGAGTTGGCACGAAGTCCCAGCTGTAGGAGCTGCCTGAGAAGGGACGCTGGTGAGTGCCCTTGAAGCCATCGCCCTTCCTGATCTTACTGAGGCGCAGAGACAACGGTGTCAGCCCCTGATGACGGAGGTGCAGCGCCATGGACAGTGCCATCTGTCGGACACTGGGAACAAACATAGCAGATCCGCTCAGCCTCACTTCCTGCATTAACCCGAACTGTGAATAGAGCTTCGGGAAAGCAGCAAAAGCCATATTCTAGAAACAATAAAATGTACCTACTGTTCGAGATGCAAATATAAGTAGTAAAGAATGAGTGTTCATACACGACAGATCGCAAGTTACAATAGCCATGTATTACCACAAAATCAACGTCCCCCAGCTTCCTAGTCTTCAGAAGAGATGATTTATTTACCACGGGCAAAGCCTTTTGAAGAATTTTTGGGTTGGGAGGAAGAAAGGGTTTTTGAGCCTCATCCTTTTTGTGCGCAGGGTCCCTTCCCGGATGACGGGGACACACACACCTGTGCTGTGCTCACCGGCCCTGCTCTGCCTCTTTCCTCAGCACCTTTCCTCAGCACTGGGGCGTTTCACTGCTTTTTTGTTTCTAATTATAGCTGACGTACAATATTCTACTAGTTTCAGGTGTACAGCACAGCGATTAGACACTACTGTAACTTATGAAGTGACCCCCCATGCGTGGTAATCACAGTGTCATTGACTGTATTCCCCATACCATGGAACACTGATTTGGAAAGGCATAAGCATCCCTGTGTTCACTGTAGCCTTATTTACCGCAGCCCCCATCTGGAAGCAGCTCAGGTGCCCATCAACCAACAGGCGGATAAAAAGCCGCGGTGCGTGTGTACAATGGGATATGACTCGGCCGTAAAAAGGAACGAAACCTTACTTTTGCAACAGCATGGATGGACCTGGAGGGTCTTATGCTCCGTGAAATAAGTCAGACAGAGACAAATACCACGTGATCTCACTTGTGTGTGCAACCTGAAAAGCAAGATAAATGAGCAAATGCCACAGCGGCTGGCTCGCGGCTGTGCAGGAAAGTGGGCGCTGTCCCGGCCTGGCCGCCTGCCAGACCGCACAGCAGACACCAGCCCTCACTTTCCTCGGAGGCCCACCACCCGTTCTCCAAGTGGGCACACCTGGGGCTGGCACAGAACCGCACTGACAGTGAACTGCGGACGACACACCAAACAGTCTCCACGTTTTGTTGAACAACGGCGCCGAACGAGGAGGAGGCCCCTCCCAGGACGAGCCCCAGGTGTGGGGACCAGATGGGCCAGGAGAGATTTTTTTCCTGCCGCTTATCCGTGTGGCTCGGAGCAAGTCTCAGCAATCTAAGCCTAGGTGTGCCCAGCAGAGAATGGGTGTAAAAGCATCCGTGACACACTCCCCAATTCAGTGTGATTAATAGTGACAGTAACGGACATAATCGTACACATTTCCTCTGAGACTTCCTCCAAACGTCCAGTTCATCTCCAGCTGCCCCTTCTCCGGAGCGTGGACTGCTCCAGCAGAAATGACCCACTCACACCTCCTCCATGGCACCCCTAACGGCAGCTCCTTCTTTTCTGGGTCTTCGGAGTGCCTGCCCTTGTCGAGCTCCCCATCAGAGTGTCTTGCCTAATTCCCACACCTCGGAACACTTGCATCACCAGAGGCTAGTCCCACGAGGTGCAGAGGAGTTAGAAGTGTCTCCAGTGGGCCACAGATCTCTGCTGGGTCAGAGCGACCGCGCTTCGAGGACACACGGCTCTGCAGTTCAACCACATTCAGCCTCCCAGCTGGACATTCAAGTCCCTGCCAGAAATACATAGGTTTGTCGCTTGTACACGTTGAGCTATTCTGACAGGTGACAATGCACACCTAGAAAATGCTGCAGGTCCAAGAAAAGCCCAGGTGCGAGGCCAGCCTGTCTCGTCAGGGCCAAAGGATCCTGACTCAGGATGGAGTCCACGGCTCCCATGCCAAGGAGACACATTCTCTGTGCTCTGCAGCATAAAAGAGGTCACGGCCCTTCCCTAGAGAAATCAGTTCCTCAGATTCAGAAGCTGGTGCAGGAAAAGGGCCTGAGACCAGCCATCACGAAAGCTCCGGGTGGAGTGAATTCCTCCCAAGGTCAGTCGATGAGATTTCAGAGCCTTTCAGGCTCATCTGGGCAGCTGACTTAGCGCCAAACCCATTCTCCATCTCCAGATTCTTTTCCCCCACTGAGAATCTTTTCGGCAACCAGTGATGTCACTGAGATGTTAGCATTTTTCCAGTTTTCTCCAGTTTATTTCCAGGATCCCTGACTCTAATGCTGCTGTTACTGGAGGGGGCTACAGTGACAGAGATGCTGGACCAACAGGCAGGACACTCTGTCTGTGCCTACATCAGTGCCTACTCCAGGGCTCTGTCCCCACCATCTCTTCTGCATCTGTTTCGCACTCATGCTTGTATCTATTCCATCTTCCTTCACGTCTGCCTTCCTCTGTTCTGCGTCTCTAACTCTGTACCTGCCCATCAATGTAAGTTTCTTTGTTCTTGCACTTCAGAAATCCTATTATGGCCTTGAACGCTGAGCAGAGCAACCCCCCCCCCCCTGAAATTGGAGCCATATTAAGTGTCTTTTCAAATGAGATTTGGTTGGGAAACTCGTAACAGGGTAAGTTCACCAATTCCAAAATGAAACCAGCTGCCCCCATGACAGGCAAGCAAGGTGAGACTTCAGAGGGTCTGTGCCTGACTGTGCTCTCTCGCTGGCCAGCTGTGCGTCCGGAAAGGCTCAAGCCCACCCTGCCACCTTTCAAGAAAGGGCATGTGTGAGGGGAGACAGGACCAGAGAAGTGCCGGAGTGAGGCCCCGAGACGTCAAAGCCCACTTGAGGGACGAATCTCTAGCACAGGGGTCCTTCTAGAACACCTGGGCACCTGGTCAGCCCCATGACACTTACCACCCCTGTTCTCGGGTCCTCAGGTGACTGTGGGTGAGGTGAGGCACCATTTGCATTTAACTGTAATTTCAGTGAGTCAGGCTCTGAAGCCCTGAGTTCCTCAACTGGGGACGTCCCGGCCACAGTTCCAGGGAAGGGAGGGCTGGCGCTGTGTTGCTGGAGATGGTACTTTTCAGCATGCGTCCATTTACAGTCCTGGCCAACACCCACCCTGGTGCATCCAGTTACGGTCCTGGCCAGCACCCGCCCTGGTGTGTCCAGTTACAGTCCTGGCCAGCACCCGCCCCTGTCAAGCACTGCACAGTGGTCTCCAGCCAAACTAAGAGTAAGCCCCCAGGACGCAGGTGGGCGGCACACCTCGAGGTTGTAGCAAATGTGCAAAACAGCCACAGGTTAGAGGGGAGCATCGAGCAGCCCCAAACAAGAGCAGAGAAGGGGAAGAGTCAAATAATGGGGAGGGGCAGGGGGGATCCACTTTAGTGATAGAAATTAACCTCTGGGGCCCATTTGTTCCCATGTGTGTTATAGATATATGTATATATGTATATCTGGTGGGTCTAATGTAGCTCATTTAAGATGTTCGTTCAACTTGCACAACAATGACAAGCAGCTTGGCAGCCATGGGGTCCGACCTCTCAGCGTTCAGCATTTCTGGGTCTTCGCTGCTCATGTTACCATCCGGCCTTTTCCCCCCAAGGACCAGAGTCCCCCTTGGCCACAGGCTCACCAAAGCAAAGCCCTGTTTCATCTCTGGACTAAGAGGCACAGTCACAGGGAGGGAAGGGTGCCAGGCTATGGGAGGGCTCTGTTCTGGACAGCGTTTGGGGTCAGACTGTAAGCAAGCATCCCTGCAGGCAGGCCCCACCTCCCTGTCCCAGGTCCGCCCACTCTGAGCAGATAGCCCACCCCCCTCCCTCAGCTGCCCCTGGGGGTGCAGGCCAGCCTGGGGGTGCAGGCCAGCTGTGGGCTCCAAAGTTGCACAAGAGAGAAGGTAAACCCAGGACTGGACCACAGGGCCGGGCCGTTTCCAAGGTCCAGGTCCCACTTAGAGCCCAGCCCCCCATCCATTTCACACCAGTTATTTCCTGCCCTCCTCCCCTTCCTCTCAGCCCTTCCCCACCACTGCCCCCACCCCGCTCCTCTGCTACAAACTTCTGCTGGCCCCTGCCGTGTGGGGGGTGCAGCCCAAGGCCAGGGTCCCCACACCTACCTCGGTGGTCCCTAGTCACGTCTGCCTTACCATCTTTAACAAGTGTCATAAAATCTGATAATTTTCAGCACTCCTGGGCTCTGGCACATTCAGCACACAAACATTTTGATTTTTCAAGTCGGTGTGTGTTTTGGTAACTCATGTTGAATGAGTGAGAATCAGGAGACAAAACCAGAAAACCAGTTTGTGCCATCCCAAGCTAAAGAGCTCACTGTACTAACCCTTGACCTCTTTATCTTTCGCCAATCACAAAGGGAACCAAGGCGTGCGGCCCGCCTTTCACCCCCACTGTGGCTGCAGCTCCAAGGGCACACAGTGAACTCCTGTATCTTCTCTGTGTAAGGCCTGGCCTAGTTCCCCGATGTCTCTGTCGACAGGTGGTGAGGCAGGAAACAGAGGCAGGCCTGTCTGCAGGCCCCCAGGCCTTCGCCTGCGGCCAGCTGCCGAGTCCCTGGGACGGAGCCTCCACTGCCCAAGCACAGCCTCACGCCTTTACTCGCGCGGCTTCCTCTCCTCGGAAAACCTTCCCCTGTGATTTGGGCCAGGATCCCTCGTGATCCAGCTGGGTTGTGCCAAGCGAGGCACCCTCCACGGAGCCCCACTGGACCCCAGACCCAAATGTGCAGTGTGTGCGTCCCCAGACTCAGTGTCTGAGCTGATTTTCACCTACACACACGCCTCCTGAGGGCGGAGAGTGGGTTTCGCCCACTCTTGAGCTCCCCGCGCCCGTCTCGACCACGTTTGGGTTCAATGGAGGGATTCACGAAGACCATTTGAAAAGCCTTTCCAACCCAGGTACTTTATTCCACCTGTCGGGTCACGATCGAAGAAGGACCCATTATTCTTCATTTTGGACATGTGATAGGCCAGACTTTTGGCTCAAGCGCCATTCGCAGCACAGTCACTAAAAATCTCTTATGATTTATGGAACCTGCTTATGCCATCTGAACGTAATTCATCACTACACCCGCAGTGAGCGCCCCCCTGTCAGATTTGAGGCTCACCACTGGGGGCGCACAGAGCTGCCCTAGAGTCTGGTAGCTGACATTTCCATTCCCGTGGTGCAGCCTCTGGCTGAGGCACAGAAACCCCATGCTTGGGTCGGTGTAACCGAAAACGCGCCGTTCTCGTTTGTTAGACTGGGCCTGGGCAGAGGCGTCGGGAAGTGCCACTCGAGAGGAGTCAGGGTGCTTATTGGCAGCCCCCACAGTCTCTGAGATCGCAGCAGCTTGCGGTTCTGAAGGTTTGCTCATCACGCATCTGTGACTCGGCTTTGCCATTTGTCTTCTGTCTTTGCATGACCTCCAAGGTCCTTGCAGCAGGGCACAGACGGAGCAGGCACACGGGCCTTTAAGTACCTCTTCCCAGACGTGACACATGGCTCCTGCCCTTCCAGAACAAGTCACAGCCCCAATTTAGCTGTGGGAGAAGCCGGGTGACAGAGGGGCACGTTGACTCCTGTCGGGCACTCCCATCTCTGCCACCTGTTCCCAGATCCTGAGGTGTCCTTCAGTGCTTCTCACAGCTCACTGGGCACACACCCAGGTTTGGGGAAGAATTCCCCTCTCTGTCCTTTAGAGGCTCCAGGATCTAGACCCTGGGAACGTGGACTTCCCCGATTCCCTGGACAACAGCCTCTGGCTCCAAACATGGGAACCCCTGGACTCTGAGCAGTCGTGCCCCGTAATTACTTCATGTAGAATAAACTGAGAAGGACACGTGTGTGAGAAAACCGATTTGGACAGCGCTGATGGTGGACCCGCTAATCCTCTCTGTCAGCTTGCTCCAAGTCTGTTGCCTGGATCTATTATTCTAATAAGCTTTTAATGACTGTCTCCTGCTCTCTGGGGGTGAGTCACTCTGCCCACCGCCTTCCTTTTCCAAGAGACAAATCAATTAAGCTCCAGGCCTTCCTGCCAAGTCTCGTCTTCCATCCTATCCCGATGGTGGAGGTCCCGTCAGCACACTTGGAGAGAAAGGCTCCCCCCAACCCGTGTGTTCCCCCAGACGTTTGTTTGGGTGACTGCACGTCAGATCTAAGATAGACTCTGCCTCCCCCAGCCCGACCACTAAAGGCTAGAGGCTTCGAGGCCAGGTAGGGCGTTAACGCTGCCTCCGGGGGACTCCATTGTTCTTCCCAGCTGTGGAGAGATTGCTGGTGACCCAGCAAGCCCTGCTTCTGCTGGGATAGGATCAGGTGACACAGAGCCGTTGGTCCAGGTGGCAGGCCTGGCACATCCCTCTGTCCCCCCGTAACGCGACCCATGCCTTTTCCCGTGTTCTCATCCTCAGTGTGTTTCCAAATTAGAGAACATTCTTTTTCTCTCACGTTTTGAAATGATGGCTGAATGGCAAGCAGAGTTTTCACGTGTTTTCTCTGGACGATGTAAGGAGCAGCCACCATGCAGGTGGATGTCCAACGAGGTGATCACCGTCGATTTCTGTGAAGTCTCTCATCTCACTTAGTGCTTCAGCGCGCGGTAAAGAAACTGACCAGGGGACCGAGACTTTCCTTTTGAAAGCGAGGTGTGCCCCTTTGGAGCGCGGTGTGTACAAGGGGTGTGCTGCCTCTCTGGTGGTTAGATCGTTCCATTTTATTTGGGAGTTTAGAGGTGAAATCGAATTTGCCAAAGTGTATGATGCCCTGTGGCTAGATGGGCAAGTTCTAGCTTGTATTTGAATAGGTCATGAATATTTTTTTGTTTTATGTTTTCTGCAGTTTCACTAAAATCTTCATGGGATCAAAAAGACCACTTGAAGCTCCGTTTTTTTCAAGGCAGAGTACCTAAGAGATGATGTTTTGCCATTGCGGAGGGAATCATCACTTGGTAGGCTTCAGAAAGCAAGATCCCGCACAGGAACCCACAGGTAAGGGGCCCATGGGCATCCATTATCAAACTCCTCTTGCTTTCCCACTGGGCTTTACAGTTTCAAGCTCTGAATTAAGGCTTGGGACAGTAGTCCATTTCTGAAGCAGTCAGCGGTGCCGTACGGCCGTGTGTCTTGCTCTGTGGGTAGCCAAGCCAGTTCCATGGCCGCTGAATGCAGCTGAGCATTGGTGTCTCCTGGGGAGATGGGGAACTTGATCAGTTTATGAGTGCTTGCCTGTCTCCTCCAGGACTCGTGAGATTTGATCTCTATGTTTGGGTTCACCAGTCCCGAACCCTCCTCTGCGTGTTCGTGTCTGCCGTGGCAATAACGAGGTCATTTTTTGGGCATGTGTGGGTCATGCTGGTGTTGGTATCACGGTGATCCCCATTTTCATTAACCGAAGTCGGCCACCATATTGGCAATGCCAGGGATTAAATTAGCACTCTCCGTACTAAGCACAGCGGGCGATCCTCAGGAATCACAGGACCATCAGTGCCGACAGCTAGGGAGTTGGGTGGGCTCTCCAAGGCTCCGAACCTTGCCGACCAGTGTGGCTGCCTCTCATCCAGGTGTCTGTCCTCCAGAACAGCATGCAAAGCAGGGGTGAATGTGAGGATGGCAGAGAGGTCTTGGGTGCTTTTTCTGTTTATTAAGGAGAAAAATATTAATATTCCCCAGCGGCCTGAGCATTCTTCCCCTCCTGTCTCATTGGCCATAGGTGGGTCACATGCTCATGTGCAGACCAGTCGCAGACAGAGGGGCGGCCTTAGACTAGCCTTAGTTCACCTCCCGGCTGGGAGCCTGCGGCCTGAGGTCACGGTCAGACAGCAGGAAGAAAGGTGGATGGTTACTGAAGTGGCAGTCAGTGGTGACAGCCGCAGGAACCGCAGGATCTGAGACAAGGCAGGAAATTACCTTGGCTGTTCTGTTTTGTTTTTAAAAATGTTTTATTGTCTCTTTGTTTCATAAACATTAAGTTTCAAACTGACCTTGCTTTCGAGGAGAAAGCACGTTTCGTGAAGGAGAACTGCTTTTTACATTGTTTGAAAGTGCACCCTACTTTTCCTAGAGCATGACCTCCTGCTTTTTGTCCAGCCAGAGGCACCCGCTGCCAGCACAGGCCCTTAGGGGGAGAAGGAGAGTTTTCACTGGATCACAGGGATATTTTCAGTAGATTTTGATTCCGAAATGCAGAGAGAGAATTCTTTCAACGCCACCTAGGAGACATGAAACTTTACCAAGTGGCCGAGGAGGAATTACCTCATTTAACCTTCGCGTGCATCTAAAAAATGGTTCTTTTATTGCCTCTTCTTCTGAGATTTCTGTCTTATTAACTGTGTCTGTTAGACGGCAGTAGGCGGTCCGCTAGTCTGTGGGGCCGGGGCTGCCTTCCACCAGAGGACAGTCATGGTCGCTTCCTGCCCCCGCCGTGCCCCGCCTTCCCAGGGAGAGGAAGCACCTCCTAGAAATGGGTGTGTCTCCATCTTTGTGGGAGGGGTGTTGGGGTAGCACTTGGTTGCAATTTCTACCCATTGAATTGTGAGCTTCTCGTAGAAGGTATTTATTTATTCCTCCTTTTCTTCCTTCCTGCGCTTGTTCATGTAAGTTAAGTTTGGAACGACCCTGACTAGGGTGGGTATTTACAGAGTGTGACTTTTTCCATCATCTCTTCCGTCTTTGTTATGGACGTTTTGAAGGAGAAACATAAACTGTATTGCAGTTATTCCAAATTTTCTGTGTGTCGTGGCAAGTTGGGTACCCTAAAACACCTTTGCGGCTGGCTGTGCCCCAGGCTGAGCCATGCGGTCAGTGCCCTGCTGGGGCAGTGCGGGTGGAGGCTGGACTTGGGGGAACGCAGCTGCTCGCGAACAGCCAAGCATCCGGCCCGTGGCCACCACCTCTCCCTGGGCCAAGCTCACGGCATGTTAACTCCCACTCTCCGCGGTCGTGTTAATGCTCGGCAGGTTGAGCCAACGGCAAGGCAGAGCTTTAAAGAACAAAAATATTCATTTTGTTGCTATTGTTTATATGCTTTAAAACAAGGGTCCCCAACCCTCAGGTCGCGAACTGGTAGTGGTCCACGGCCCTTTAGGAACCGGGCCACACAGCAGGAGGTGAATGGCAGGCGAGTGAAGCTTCGTCTCATTGGCTCACATTATCGCCTGAACTCCATCTCCTGTCCCCCCCCACCCCACTCCAGTTCATGGAAAAATTGTCTTCCACAAAATCGGTCCCTGGTGGCAAAATGGTTGGGGGGACACTGCTTTAAAAGACAGTTCTCCTGAAGAACGTTGACCCTCATGTAGAAACTCACAGGGCACTTTTCCAGCCCCAGGGGCCTAGCACCTGGTCAGCCTGTGGCCCCAGCCCTCGCTCCCGTGTGATCCCCACAGCTACCGCTTCCACTGCACTGACCCCGAGCTGGCCACCTCCCTCCGCCAGGCAGTGCAGAGCAGGTGCGCGGGGCGCAGACCCACCTCTGCCCTCGGCCGACGGGCTGCTGAAAACCCCTTAAATCAAACAGTCCGTGAAGCACCAGCGAGGCAGAGGCCCTGGAAGATGCTTATAATTGGGGTGGTGAAATAATATATCAGCCACAGGGGGACATTCCTGGGAGTGAAAGAACAGTGCTGTAAATAATGTGCTGGGACAATAGGTACAATAGGGCCACGTCACCTGGCGTTGACAGATGGGCGGCTCAGTCACCTGGTTACAGGTATTCTTACGAATGGGAACAACTTCATTTAAATGGCGTTGGGTTACTCTGGACATCACCTCTTACTTTTTAAAGTCATTTATCTGCACTTAGAGGGCAATCCTTAATAATATGGAAAACAAACACATTTGGCTTTAGTAATGAAAACAAAAAGTGCGATGACTCTACATGGAAACCTGGGCTTATCTGCAGAGAGCATTTTCCCCCCAAAGCTGCTCCCTGGTCATTTCAGAGAGCGGGGGCGACAGGGCTGCACTGCTGCCCCCGCCCCTCGCCCCATGCTCGGTTCGGCCTCATCCACCTCAACGGGGCCCTTTCCCCCGTGGCGGTTCGGAAAGGCCTTCTCGTCCCCAGGCTGAGGTGTGCTTCTCTGGTCCCCTCAGGGGCACCACTCCTGACCTGAAGGGTATGGCCCGTGGAAGTCACGTAGGCCCAGGTTCACAGAGAGTTGGACAATGGCTGGGGACCAAGGGGATCTGACGGCCCTGTCACCTGTCTGCTGTCCCCGTGACCTCGGCAGCGTGGCCCTCCTGATTAGAGTTTCTGTGCGTTGTGAGTCACTCTCCTTTTTAAAAAGGCGAGGAGGGAGGCTGCTGGGCAGACTGAGGTCATTGTCCTCGGGCTGCGGTGGCTGGCATGTCCGGCAGGGTAAGCGGTGGGACAGAGTCCACAGCTCGGCTGCAAAGAAGCCTGGGCAGCTGTTTTCCAGAGCCACTGGTGTTCTCTACAACTGGGCACCCGGGGGTTTGGAAAGGCAGTGATGTGCCTGGGGTTTCTCATGGGACCCGACTATTCAGAGTGACAGGCTACTGCTCTCTGCAGTCCCCTCTTGGGGACATAGTTAGTGAAGGAGGTGAAGTGGGTCACTTGGAAGGAAGCCCCAGTGCTGTCAGCTAGGGAGTGGGGGGCGCCTCTTTCAGCCAGTGCTTCATAAAGGGTCCCCCACCATTTCCAGCCCTGTGGGGAACAGCACGTCCGGAGCCCCGCTCATCCTCACCGGAAGAGGGGCTCCTTCGGACACTTGTGCCTTGACCCTTGGCTCTTAAGGACAGGAAAGGAAGGAAGGAAGGAGGGAAGGAAGGAAGGAAGGAAGGAAGGAAGGAAGGAAGGAAGG